>JARGYO010000549.1:1200000-1622243 GCA_029206835.1 Rana muscosa
TTGCAGAGTATTGCACCAGGGTATTGCAGAGTATTGCACCAGGGTATTGCAGAGTATTGCACCAGAGTATTGCAGAGTATTTTGCAGAGTATTGCAGAGTATTGCGCAGGGTATTGCAGAGTATTGCACCAGAGTATTGCACCAGGGTATTGCAGAGTATTGCACCAGGGTATTGCAGAGTATTGCGCAGGGTATTGCAGAGTATTGCACCAGGGTATTGCGCAGGGTATTGCAGGGTATTGCGCAGGGTATTGCAGAGTATTGCACCAGGGTATTGCAGAGTATTTTGCAGGGTATTGCGCAGGGTATTGCAGAGTATTGTGCAGGGTATTGCAGGGTATTGCACCAGGGTATTGCAGAGTATTTTGCAGAGTATTGCAGAGTATTGCGCAGGGTATTGCAGAGTATTGCACCAGAGTATTGCGCAGGGTATTGCAGAGTATTGCGCAGGGTATTGCAGAGTATTGCGCAGGGTATTGCAGAGTATTGCACCAGGGTATTGCAGAGTATTGCACCAGGGTATTGCAGAGTATTGCACCAGAGTATTGCAGAGTATTGCGCAGGGTATTGCAGAGTATTGCACCAGAGTATTGCAGAGTATTTTGCAGGGTATTGCGCAGGGTATTGCAGAGTATTGCGCAGGGTATTGCAGAGTATTGCACCAGAGTATTGCAGAGTATTGCACCAGAGTATTGCAGAGTATTGCGCAGGGTATTGCAGAGTATTGCGCAGGGTATTGCAGAGTATTGCGCAGGGTATTGCAGAGTATTGCACCAGGGTATTGCAGAGTATTGCACCAGGGTATTGCAGAGTATTGCACCAGAGTATTGCGCAGGGTATTGCAGAGTATTGCGCAGGGTATTGCAGAGTATTGCAGAGTATTGCACCAGGGTATTGCAGAGTATTGCACCAGGGTATTGCAGAGTATTGCACCAGAGTATTGCAGAGTATTGCACCAGAGTATTGCAGAGTATTTTGCAGGGTATTGCGCAGGGTATTGCAGAGTATTGCGCAGGGTATTGCAGAGTATTGCACCAGAGTATTGCAGAGTATTGCACAGGGTATTGCAGAGTATTTTGCAGGGTATTGCGCAGGGTATTGCAGAGTATTTTGCAGGGTATTGCAGAGTATTGCACCAGGGTATTGCAGAGTATTTTGCAGGGTATTGCGCAGGGTATTGCGCAGGGTATTGCGCAGGGTATTGCAGAGTATTGTGCAGGGTATTGCAGGGTATTGCGCAGGGTATTGCAGAGTATTGCGCAGGGTATTGCAGAGTATTGCACCAGAGTATTGCAGAGTATTGCACCAGGGTATTGCAGAGTATTTTGCAGGGTATTGCGCAGGGTATTGCAGAGTATTGCGCAGGGTATTGCAGAGTATTTTGCAGGGTATTGCACCAGAGTATTGCAGAGTATTGCAGAGTATTGCACCAGGGTATTGCAGAGTATTTTGCAGAGTATTGCGCAGGGTATTGCAGAGTATTTCGCAGGGTATTGCAGAGTATTTTGCAGGGTATTGCACCAGAGTATTGCAGAGTATTGCACCAGAGTATTGCAGAGTATTGCACCAGGGTATTGCGCAGGGTATTGCAGGGTATTGCGCAGGGTATTGCAGAGTATTGCACCAGGGTATTGCAGAGTATTTTGCAGGGTATTGCGCAGGGTATTGCAGAGTATTGCGCAGGGTATTGCAGGGTATTGCACCAGGGTATTGCAGAGTATTTTGCAGAGTATTGCAGAGTATTGCGCAGGGTATTGCAGAGTATTGCACCAGAGTATTGCGCAGGGTATTGCAGAGTATTGCGCAGGGTATTGCAGAGTATTGTGCAGGGTATTGCAGAGTATTGCACCAGGGTATTGCAGAGTATTGCACCAGGGTATTGCAGAGTATTGCACCAGAGTATTGCAGAGTATTGCGCAGGGTATTGCCGAGTATTGCACCAGAGTATTGCAGAGTATTTTGCAGGGTATTGCGCAGGGTATTGCAGAGTATTGCGCAGGGTATTGCAGAGTATTGCACCAGAGTATTGCAGAGTATTGCACAGGGTATTGCAGAGTATTGCGCAGGGTATTGCAGAGTATTGCACCAGGGTATTGCAGAGTATTTTGCAGGGTATTGCGCAGGGTATTGCAGAGTATTTTGCAGGGTATTGCAGAGTATTGCGCAGGGTATTGCAGAGTATTGCACCAGGGTATTGCAGAGTATTTTGCAGGGTATTGCGCAGGGTATTGCGCAGGGTATTGCGCAGGGTATTGCAGAGTATTTTGCAGAGTATTGCAGAGTATTGCACCAGAGTATTGCAGAGTATTGCACCAGGGTATTGCAGAGTATTGCGCAGGGTATTGCAGAGTATTGCGCAGGGTATTGCAGAGTATTGCGCAGGGTATTGCAGAGTATTGCGCAGGGTATTGCAGAGTATTGCACCAGGGTATTGCAGAGTATTTTGCAGGGTATTGCGCAGGGTATTGCAGAGTATTGCGCCAGGGTATTGCAGAGTATTGCACCAGAGTATTGCAGAGTATTGCAGAGTATTGCGCAGGGTATTGCAGGGTATTGCGCAGGGTATTGCAGAGTATTGCGCAGGGTATTGCACCAGGGTATTGCAGAGTATTGCACCAGAGTATTGCAGGGTATTGCGCAGGGTATTGCAGAGTATTGCACCAGGGTATTGCAGAGTATTTTGCAGAGTATTGCGCAGGGTATTGCAGAGTATTGCAGAGTATTGCAGAGTATTGCGCAAGGTATTGCAGAGTATTGCGCAGGGTATTGCAGAGTATTGCACCAGGGTATTGCAGAGTATTTTGCAGGGTATTGCGCAGGGTATTGCAGAGTATTGCACCAGAGTATTGCAGAGTATTGCACAGGGTATTGCAGAGTATTGCGCAGGGTATTGCAGAGTATTGCGCAGGGTATTGCAGGGTATTGCAGAGTATTGCGCAGGGTATTGCAGAGTATTGCGCAGGGTATTGCAGAGTATTGCACCAGGGTATTGCAGAGTATTGCACCAGAGTATTGCAGAGTATTGCGCAGGGTATTGCAGGGTATTGCGCAGGGTATTGCAGAGTATTGCGCAGGGTATTGCAGAGTATTGCACCAGAGTATTGCAGAGTATTGCACCAGGGTATTGCAGAGTATTTTGCAGGGTATTGCGCAGGGTATTGCAGAGTATTGCGCAGGGTATTGCAGAGTATTGCACCAGAGTATTGCAGAGTATTGCACCAGGGTATTGCAGAGTATTTTGCAGGGTATTGCGCAGGGTATTGCAGAGTATTGCGCAGGGTATTGCACCAGGGTATTGCAGAGTATTGCACCAGAGTATTGCAGAGTATTGCGCAGGGTATTGCAGAGTATTGCGCAGGGTATTGCAGAGTATTGCACCAGGGTATTGCAGAGTATTGCACCAGAGTATTGCAGAGTATTGCGCAGGGTATTGCAGAGTATTGCGCAGGGTATTGCAGAGTATTGCGCAGGGTATTGCAGGGTATTGCACCAGGGTATTGCAGAGTATTGCACCAGAGTATTGCAGAGTATTGCGCAGGGTATTGCAGAGTATTGCGCAGGGTATTGCAGAGTATTGCGCAGGGTATTGCAGAGTATTGCACCAGAGTATTGCAGAGTATTGTGCAGGGTATTGCAGGGTATTGCGCAGGGTATTGCAGAGTATTGCGCAGGGTATTGCAGAGTATTGCACCAGAGTATTGCAGAGTATTGCACCAGGGTATTGCAGAGTATTTTGCAGGGTATTGCGCAGGGTATTGCAGAGTATTGCGCAGGGTATTGCAGAGTATTTTGCAGGGTATTGCACCAGAGTATTGCAGAGTATTGCAGAGTATTGCACCAGGGTATTGCAGAGTATTTTGCAGAGTATTGCGCAGGGTATTGCAGAGTATTTCGCAGGGTATTGCAGAGTATTTTGCAGGGTATTGCACCAGAGTATTGCAGAGTATTGCACCAGGGTATTGCGCAGGGTATTGCAGGGTATTGCGCAGGGTATTGCAGAGTATTGCACCAGGGTATTGCAGAGTATTTTGCAGGGTATTGCGCAGGGTATTGCAGAGTATTGCGCAGGGTATTGCAGGGTATTGCACCAGGGTATTGCAGAGTATTTTGCAGAGTATTGCAGAGTATTGCGCAGGGTATTGCAGAGTATTGCACCAGAGTATTGCACCAGGGTATTGCAGAGTATTGCGCAGGGTATTGCAGAGTATTGCGCAGGGTATTGCAGAGTATTGCACCAGGGTATTGCAGAGTATTGCGCAGGGTATTGCAGAGTATTGCACCAGGGTATTGCAGAGTATTGCGCAGGGTATTGCAGGGTATTGCGCAGGGTATTGCAGAGTATTGCGCAGGGTATTGCAGAGTATTGCACCAGAGTATTGCAGAGTATTGCACCAGGGTATTGCAGAGTATTGCGCAGGGTATTGCACCAGGGTATTGCAGAGTATTGCACCAGGGTATTGCAGCGTATTGCACCAGAGTATTGCAGAGTATTGCACCAGAGTATTGCAGAGTATTGCAGAGTATTGCACCAGAGTATTGCAGAGTATTTTGCAGGGTATTGCAGAGTATTGCGCAGGGTATTGCAGAGTATTGCACCAGAGTATTGCAGAGTATTGCACAGGGTATTGCAGAGTATTTTGCAGGGTATTGCGCAGGGTATTGCAGAGTATTTTGCAGGGTATTGCAGAGTATTGCGCAGGGTATTGCAGAGTATTGCACCAGGGTATTGCAGAGTATTTTGCAGGGTATTGCGCAGGGTATTGCGCAGGGTATTGCGCAGGGTATTGCAGAGTATTTTGCAGGGTATTGCAGAGTATTGCGCAGGGTATTGCAGAGTATTGCACCAGGGTATTGCAGAGTATTGCACCAGGGTATTGCAGAGTATTGCAGCAGGGTATTGCAGGGTATTGCGCAGGGTATTGCAGAGTATTGCGCAGGGTATTGCAGAGTATTGCACCAGAGTATTGCAGAGTATTGCACCAGGGTATTGCAGAGTATTTTGCAGGGTATTGCGCAGGGTATTGCAGAGTATTGCGCAGGGTATTGCAGAGTATTTTGCAGGGTATTGCACCAGAGTATTGCAGAGTATTGCAGAGTATTGCACCAGGGTATTGCAGAGTATTTTGCAGAGTATTGCGCAGGGTATTGCAGAGTATTTCGCAGGGTATTGCAGAGTATTTTGCAGGGTATTGCACCAGAGTATTGCAGAGTATTGCACCAGAGTATTGCAGAGTATTGCACCAGGGTATTGCGCAGGGTATTGCAGGGTATTGCGCAGGGTATTGCAGAGTATTGCACCAGGGTATTGCAGAGTATTTTGCAGGGTATTGCGCAGGGTATTGCAGAGTATTGCGCAGGGTATTGCAGGGTATTGCACCAGGGTATTGCAGAGTATATTGCAGAGTATTGCGCAGGGTATTGCAGAGTATTGCACCAGAGTATTGCGCAGGGTATTGCAGAGTATTGCGCAGGGTATTGCAGAGTATTGCACCAGGGTATTGCAGAGTATTGCACCAGGGTATTGCAGAGTATTGCACCAGGGTATTGCAGAGTATTGCACCAGAGTATTGCAGAGTATTTTGCAGGGTATTGCGCAGGGTATTGCAGAGTATTGCGCAGGGTATTGCAGAGTATTGCACCAGAGTATTGCACCAGGGTATTGCAGAGTATTGCACCAGGGTATTGCAGAGTATTGCGCAGGGTATTGCAGAGTATTGCACCAGGGTATTGCGCAGGGTATTGCAGAGTATTGCACCAGGGTATTGCAGAGTATTTTGCAGGGTATTGCGCAGGGTATTGCAGAGTATTGTGCAGGGTATTGCAGGGTATTGCACCAGGGTATTGCAGAGTATTTTGCAGAGTATTGCAGAGTATTGCGCAGGGTATTGCAGAGTATTGCACCAGAGTATTGCGCAGGGTATTGCAGAGTATTGCGCAGGGTATTGCAGAGTATTGCGCAGGGTATTGCAGAGTATTGCACCAGGGTATTGCAGAGTATTGCACCAGGGTATTGCAGAGTATTGCACCAGAGTATTGCAGAGTATTGCACAGGGTATTGCAGAGTATTGCACCAGAGTATTGCAGAGTATTTTGCAGGGTATTGCGCAGGGTATTGCAGAGTATTGCGCAGGGTATTGCAGAGTATTGCACCAGAGTATTGCAGAGTATTGCACCAGAGTATTGCAGAGTATTGCGCAGGGTATTGCAGAGTATTGCGCAGGGTATTGCAGAGTATTGCGCAGGGTATTGCAGAGTATTGCGCAGGGTATTGCAGAGTATTGCACCAGGGTATTGCAGAGTATTGCACCAGGGTATTGCAGAGTATTGCACCAGGGTATTGCAGAGTATTGCACCAGAGTATTGCGCAGGGTATTGCAGAGTATTGCGCAGGGTATTGCAGAGTATTGCAGAGTATTGCACCAGGGTATTGCAGAGTATTGCACCAGGGTATTGCAGAGTATTGCACCAGAGTATTGCAGAGTATTGCACCAGAGTATTGCAGAGTATTTTGCAGGGTATTGCGCAGGGTATTGCAGAGTATTGCGCAGGGTATTGCAGAGTATTGCACCAGAGTATTGCAGAGTATTGCACAGGGTATTGCAGAGTATTTTGCAGGGTATTGCGCAGGGTATTGCAGAGTATTTTGCAGGGTATTGCAGAGTATTTTGCAGGGTATTGCAGAGTATTGCACCAGGGTATTGCAGAGTATTTTGCAGGGTATTGCGCAGGGTATTGCGCAGGGTATTGCGCAGGGTATTGCAGAGTATTGTGCAGGGTATTGCAGGGTATTGCGCAGGGTATTGCAGAGTATTGCGCAGGGTATTGCAGAGTATTGCACCAGAGTATTGCAGAGTATTGCACCAGGGTATTGCAGAGTATTTTGCAGGGTATTGCGCAGGGTATTGCAGAGTATTTTGCAGGGTATTGCACCAGAGTATTGCAGAGTATTGCACCAGAGTATTGCAGAGTATTGCACCAGGGTATTGCGCAGGGTATTGCAGGGTATTGCGCAGGGTATTGCAGAGTATTGCACCAGGGTATTGCAGAGTATTTTGCAGGGTATTGCACCAGGGTATTGCAGAGTATATTGCAGAGTATTGCGCAGGGTATTGCAGAGTATTGCACCAGAGTATTGCGCAGGGTATTGCAGAGTATTGCGCAGGGTATTGCAGAGTATTGCGCAGGGTATTGCAGAGTATTGCACAGGGTATTGCAGAGTATTGCACCAGGGTATTGCAGAGTATTGCACCAGGGTATTGCAGAGTATTGCACCAGGGTATTGCAGAGTATTGCACCAGAGTATTGCAGAGTATTTTGCAGAGTATTGCAGAGTATTGCGCAGGGTATTGCAGAGTATTGCACCAGAGTATTGCACCAGGGTATTGCAGAGTATTGCACCAGGGTATTGCAGAGTATTGCGCAGGGTATTGCAGAGTATTGCACCAGGGTATTGCGCAGGGTATTGCAGGGTATTGCGCAGGGTATTGCAGAGTATTGCACCAGGGTATTGCAGAGTATTTTGCAGGGTATTGCGCAGGGTATTGCAGAGTATTGTGCAGGGTATTGCAGGGTATTGCACCAGGGTATTGCAGAGTATTTTGCAGAGTATTGCAGAGTATTGCGCAGGGTATTGCAGAGTATTGCACCAGAGTATTGCGCAGGGTATTGCAGAGTATTGCGCAGGGTATTGCAGAGTATTGCGCAGGGTATTGCAGAGTATTGCACCAGGGTATTGCAGAGTATTGCACCAGGGTATTGCAGAGTATTGCACCAGAGTATTGCAGAGTATTGCGCAGGGTATTGCAGAGTATTGCACCAGAGTATTGCAGAGTATTTTGCAGGGTATTGCGCAGGGTATTGCAGAGTATTGCGCAGGGTATTGCAGAGTATTGCACCAGAGTATTGCAGAGTATTGCACCAGAGTATTGCAGAGTATTGCGCAGGGTATTGCAGAGTATTGCGCAGGGTATTGCAGAGTATTGCGCAGGGTATTGCAGAGTATTGCACCAGGGTATTGCAGAGTATTGCACCAGGGTATTGCAGAGTATTGCACCAGAGTATTGCGCAGGGTATTGCAGAGTATTGCGCAGGGTATTGCAGAGTATTGCAGAGTATTGCACCAGGGTATTGCAGAGTATTGCACCAGGGTATTGCAGAGTATTGCACCAGAGTATTGCAGAGTATTGCACCAGAGTATTGCAGAGTATTTTGCAGGGTATTGCGCAGGGTATTGCAGAGTATTGCGCAGGGTATTGCAGAGTATTGCACCAGAGTATTGCAGAGTATTGCACAGGGTATTGCAGAGTATTTTGCAGGGTATTGCGCAGGGTATTGCAGAGTATTTTGCAGGGTATTGCAGAGTATTGCACCAGGGTATTGCAGAGTATTTTGCAGGGTATTGCGCAGGGTATTGCGCAGGGTATTGCGCAGGGTATTGCAGAGTATTGTGCAGGGTATTGCAGGGTATTGCGCAGGGTATTGCAGAGTATTGCGCAGGGTATTGCAGAGTATTGCACCAGAGTATTGCAGAGTATTGCACCAGGGTATTGCAGAGTATTTTGCAGGGTATTGCGCAGGG
This sequence comes from Rana muscosa, assembly GCA_029206835.1. Lineage (NCBI taxonomy): Eukaryota > Metazoa > Chordata > Amphibia > Anura > Ranidae > Rana > Rana muscosa. The sequence continues at coordinate 1,208,579 of JARGYO010000549.1, forward strand.
TATTGCAGAGTATTGCGCAGGGTATTGCAGAGTATTTTGCAGGGTATTGCACCAGAGTATTGCAGAGTATTGCAGAGTATTGCACCAGGGTATTGCAGAGTATTTTGCAGAGTATTGCGCAGGGTATTGCAGAGTATTTCGCAGGGTATTGCAGAGTATTTTGCAGGGTATTGCACCAGAGTATTGCAGAGTATTGCACCAGAGTATTGCAGAGTATTGCACCAGGGTATTGCGCAGGGTATTGCAGGGTATTGCGCAGGGTATTGCAGAGTATTGCACCAGGGTATTGCAGAGTATTTTGCAGGGTATTGCGCAGGGTATTGCAGAGTATTGCGCAGGGTATTGCAGGGTATTGCACCAGGGTATTGCAGAGTATTTTGCAGAGTATTGCAGAGTATTGCGCAGGGTATTGCAGAGTATTGCACCAGAGTATTGCGCAGGGTATTGCAGAGTATTGCGCAGGGTATTGCAGAGTATTGTGCAGGGTATTGCAGAGTATTGCACCAGGGTATTGCAGAGTATTGCACCAGGGTATTGCAGAGTATTGCACCAGAGTATTGCAGAGTATTGCGCAGGGTATTGCCGAGTATTGCACCAGAGTATTGCAGAGTATTTTGCAGGGTATTGCGCAGGGTATTGCAGAGTATTGCGCAGGGTATTGCAGAGTATTGCACCAGAGTATTGCAGAGTATTGCACAGGGTATTGCAGAGTATTGCGCAGGGTATTGCAGAGTATTGCACCAGGGTATTGCAGAGTATTTTGCAGGGTATTGCGCAGGGTATTGCAGAGTATTTTGCAGGGTATTGCAGAGTATTGCGCAGGGTATTGCAGAGTATTGCACCAGGGTATTGCAGAGTATTTTGCAGGGTATTGCGCAGGGTATTGCGCAGGGTATTGCGCAGGGTATTGCAGAGTATTTTGCAGAGTATTGCAGAGTATTGCACCAGAGTATTGCAGAGTATTGCACCAGGGTATTGCAGAGTATTGCGCAGGGTATTGCAGAGTATTGCGCAGGGTATTGCAGAGTATTGCGCAGGGTATTGCAGAGTATTGCGCAGGGTATTGCAGAGTATTGCACCAGGGTATTGCAGAGTATTTTGCAGGGTATTGCGCAGGGTATTGCAGAGTATTGCGCCAGGGTATTGCAGAGTATTGCACCAGAGTATTGCAGAGTATTGCAGAGTATTGCGCAGGGTATTGCAGAGTATTGCGCAGGGTATTGCAGAGTATTGCGCAGGGTATTGCAGAGTATTGCGCAGGGTATTGCAGAGTATTGCACCAGGGTATTGCAGAGTATTTTGCAGGGTATTGCGCAGGGTATTGCAGAGTATTGCGCCAGGGTATTGCAGAGTATTGCACCAGAGTATTGCAGAGTATTGCAGAGTATTGTGCAGGGTATTGCAGGGTATTGCGCAGGGTATTGCAGAGTATTGCACCAGAGTATTGCAGAGTATTGCACCAGGGTATTGCAGAGTATTTTGCAGGGTATTGCGCAGGGTATTGCAGAGTATTGCGCAGGGTATTGCAGAGTATTTTGCAGGGTATTGCACCAGAGTATTGCAGAGTATTGCAGAGTATTGCACCAGGGTATTGCAGAGTATTTTGCAGAGTATTGCGCAGGGTATTGCAGAGTATTTCGCAGGGTATTGCAGAGTATTTTGCAGGGTATTGCACCAGAGTATTGCAGAGTATTGCACCAGAGTATTGCAGAGTATTGCACCAGGGTATTGCGCAGGGTATTGCAGGGTATTGCGCAGGGTATTGCAGAGTATTGCACCAGGGTATTGCAGAGTATTTTGCAGGGTATTGCGCAGGGTATTGCAGAGTATTGCGCAGGGTATTGCAGGGTATTGCACCAGGGTATTGCAGAGTATATTGCAGAGTATTGCGCAGGGTATTGCAGAGTATTGCACCAGAGTATTGCGCAGGGTATTGCAGAGTATTGCGCAGGGTATTGCAGAGTATTGCACCAGGGTATTGCAGAGTATTGCACCAGGGTATTGCAGAGTATTGCACCAGGGTATTGCAGAGTATTGCACCAGAGTATTGCAGAGTATTTTGCAGGGTATTGCGCAGGGTATTGCAGAGTATTGCGCAGGGTATTGCAGAGTATTGCACCAGAGTATTGCACCAGGGTATTGCAGAGTATTGCACCAGGGTATTGCAGAGTATTGCGCAGGGTATTGCAGAGTATTGCACCAGGGTATTGCGCAGGGTATTGCAGAGTATTGCACCAGGGTATTGCAGAGTATTTTGCAGGGTATTGCGCAGGGTATTGCAGAGTATTGTGCAGGGTATTGCAGGGTATTGCACCAGGGTATTGCAGAGTATTTTGCAGAGTATTGCAGAGTATTGCGCAGGGTATTGCAGAGTATTGCACCAGAGTATTGCGCAGGGTATTGCAGAGTATTGCGCAGGGTATTGCAGAGTATTGCGCAGGGTATTGCAGAGTATTGCACCAGGGTATTGCAGAGTATTGCACCAGGGTATTGCAGAGTATTGCACCAGAGTATTGCAGAGTATTGCACAGGGTATTGCAGAGTATTGCACCAGAGTATTGCAGAGTATTTTGCAGGGTATTGCGCAGGGTATTGCAGAGTATTGCGCAGGGTATTGCAGAGTATTGCACCAGAGTATTGCAGAGTATTGCACCAGAGTATTGCAGAGTATTGCGCAGGGTATTGCAGAGTATTGCGCAGGGTATTGCAGAGTATTGCGCAGGGTATTGCAGAGTATTGCGCAGGGTATTGCAGAGTATTGCACCAGGGTATTGCAGAGTATTGCACCAGGGTATTGCAGAGTATTGCACCAGGGTATTGCAGAGTATTGCACCAGAGTATTGCGCAGGGTATTGCAGAGTATTGCGCAGGGTATTGCAGAGTATTGCAGAGTATTGCACCAGGGTATTGCAGAGTATTGCACCAGGGTATTGCAGAGTATTGCACCAGAGTATTGCAGAGTATTGCACCAGAGTATTGCAGAGTATTTTGCAGGGTATTGCGCAGGGTATTGCAGAGTATTGCGCAGGGTATTGCAGAGTATTGCACCAGAGTATTGCAGAGTATTGCACAGGGTATTGCAGAGTATTTTGCAGGGTATTGCGCAGGGTATTGCAGAGTATTTTGCAGGGTATTGCAGAGTATTTTGCAGGGTATTGCAGAGTATTGCACCAGGGTATTGCAGAGTATTTTGCAGGGTATTGCGCAGGGTATTGCGCAGGGTATTGCGCAGGGTATTGCAGAGTATTGTGCAGGGTATTGCAGGGTATTGCGCAGGGTATTGCAGAGTATTGCGCAGGGTATTGCAGAGTATTGCACCAGAGTATTGCAGAGTATTGCACCAGGGTATTGCAGAGTATTTTGCAGGGTATTGCGCAGGGTATTGCAGAGTATTTTGCAGGGTATTGCACCAGAGTATTGCAGAGTATTGCACCAGAGTATTGCAGAGTATTGCACCAGGGTATTGCGCAGGGTATTGCAGGGTATTGCGCAGGGTATTGCAGAGTATTGCACCAGGGTATTGCAGAGTATTTTGCAGGGTATTGCACCAGGGTATTGCAGAGTATATTGCAGAGTATTGCGCAGGGTATTGCAGAGTATTGCACCAGAGTATTGCGCAGGGTATTGCAGAGTATTGCGCAGGGTATTGCAGAGTATTGCGCAGGGTATTGCAGAGTATTGCACAGGGTATTGCAGAGTATTGCACCAGGGTATTGCAGAGTATTGCACCAGGGTATTGCAGAGTATTGCACCAGGGTATTGCAGAGTATTGCACCAGAGTATTGCAGAGTATTTTGCAGAGTATTGCAGAGTATTGCGCAGGGTATTGCAGAGTATTGCACCAGAGTATTGCACCAGGGTATTGCAGAGTATTGCACCAGGGTATTGCAGAGTATTGCGCAGGGTATTGCAGAGTATTGCACCAGGGTATTGCGCAGGGTATTGCAGGGTATTGCGCAGGGTATTGCAGAGTATTGCACCAGGGTATTGCAGAGTATTTTGCAGGGTATTGCGCAGGGTATTGCAGAGTATTGTGCAGGGTATTGCAGGGTATTGCACCAGGGTATTGCAGAGTATTTTGCAGAGTATTGCAGAGTATTGCGCAGGGTATTGCAGAGTATTGCACCAGAGTATTGCGCAGGGTATTGCAGAGTATTGCGCAGGGTATTGCAGAGTATTGCGCAGGGTATTGCAGAGTATTGCACCAGGGTATTGCAGAGTATTGCACCAGGGTATTGCAGAGTATTGCACCAGAGTATTGCAGAGTATTGCGCAGGGTATTGCAGAGTATTGCACCAGAGTATTGCAGAGTATTTTGCAGGGTATTGCGCAGGGTATTGCAGAGTATTGCGCAGGGTATTGCAGAGTATTGCACCAGAGTATTGCAGAGTATTGCACCAGAGTATTGCAGAGTATTGCGCAGGGTATTGCAGAGTATTGCGCAGGGTATTGCAGAGTATTGCGCAGGGTATTGCAGAGTATTGCACCAGGGTATTGCAGAGTATTGCACCAGGGTATTGCAGAGTATTGCACCAGAGTATTGCGCAGGGTATTGCAGAGTATTGCGCAGGGTATTGCAGAGTATTGCAGAGTATTGCACCAGGGTATTGCAGAGTATTGCACCAGGGTATTGCAGAGTATTGCACCAGAGTATTGCAGAGTATTGCACCAGAGTATTGCAGAGTATTTTGCAGGGTATTGCGCAGGGTATTGCAGAGTATTGCGCAGGGTATTGCAGAGTATTGCACCAGAGTATTGCAGAGTATTGCACAGGGTATTGCAGAGTATTTTGCAGGGTATTGCGCAGGGTATTGCAGAGTATTTTGCAGGGTATTGCAGAGTATTGCACCAGGGTATTGCAGAGTATTTTGCAGGGTATTGCGCAGGGTATTGCGCAGGGTATTGCGCAGGGTATTGCAGAGTATTGTGCAGGGTATTGCAGGGTATTGCGCAGGGTATTGCAGAGTATTGCGCAGGGTATTGCAGAGTATTGCACCAGAGTATTGCAGAGTATTGCACCAGGGTATTGCAGAGTATTTTGCAGGGTATTGCGCAGGGTATTGCAGAGTATTGCGCAGGGTATTGCAGAGTATTTTGCAGGGTATTGCACCAGAGTATTGCAGAGTATTGCAGAGTATTGCACCAGGGTATTGCAGAGTATTTTGCAGAGTATTGCGCAGGGTATTGCAGAGTATTTCGCAGGGTATTGCAGAGTATTTTGCAGGGTATTGCACCAGAGTATTGCAGAGTATTGCACCAGAGTATTGCAGAGTATTGCACCAGGGTATTGCGCAGGGTATTGCAGGGTATTGCGCAGGGTATTGCAGAGTATTGCACCAGGGTATTGCAGAGTATTTTGCAGGGTATTGCGCAGGGTATTGCAGAGTATTGCGCAGGGTATTGCAGGGTATTGCACCAGGGTATTGCAGAGTATTTTGCAGAGTATTGCAGAGTATTGCGCAGGGTATTGCAGAGTATTGCACCAGAGTATTGCGCAGGGTATTGCAGAGTATTGCGCAGGGTATTGCAGAGTATTGTGCAGGGTATTGCAGAGTATTGCACCAGGGTATTGCAGAGTATTGCACCAGGGTATTGCAGAGTATTGCACCAGAGTATTGCAGAGTATTGCGCAGGGTATTGCCGAGTATTGCACCAGAGTATTGCAGAGTATTTTGCAGGGTATTGCGCAGGGTATTGCAGAGTATTGCGCAGGGTATTGCAGAGTATTGCACCAGAGTATTGCAGAGTATTGCACAGGGTATTGCAGAGTATTGCGCAGGGTATTGCAGAGTATTGCACCAGGGTATTGCAGAGTATTTTGCAGGGTATTGCGCAGGGTATTGCAGAGTATTTTGCAGGGTATTGCAGAGTATTGCGCAGGGTATTGCAGAGTATTGCACCAGGGTATTGCAGAGTATTTTGCAGGGTATTGCGCAGGGTATTGCGCAGGGTATTGCGCAGGGTATTGCAGAGTATTTTGCAGAGTATTGCAGAGTATTGCACCAGAGTATTGCAGAGTATTGCACCAGGGTATTGCAGAGTATTGCGCAGGGTATTGCAGAGTATTGCGCAGGGTATTGCAGAGTATTGCGCAGGGTATTGCAGAGTATTGCGCAGGGTATTGCAGAGTATTGCACCAGGGTATTGCAGAGTATTTTGCAGGGTATTGCGCAGGGTATTGCAGAGTATTGCGCCAGGGTATTGCAGAGTATTGCACCAGAGTATTGCAGAGTATTGCAGAGTATTGCGCAGGGTATTGCAGGGTATTGCGCAGGGTATTGCAGAGTATTGCGCAGGGTATTGCACCAGGGTATTGCAGAGTATTGCACCAGAGTATTGCAGGGTATTGCGCAGGGTATTGCAGAGTATTGCACCAGGGTATTGCAGAGTATTTTGCAGAGTATTGCGCAGGGTATTGCAGAGTATTGCAGAGTATTGCAGAGTATTGCGCAAGGTATTGCAGAGTATTGCGCAGGGTATTGCAGAGTATTGCACCAGGGTATTGCAGAGTATTTTGCAGGGTATTGCGCAGGGTATTGCAGAGTATTGCACCAGAGTATTGCAGAGTATTGCACAGGGTATTGCAGAGTATTGCGCAGGGTATTGCAGAGTATTGCGCAGGGTATTGCAGGGTATTGCAGAGTATTGCGCAGGGTATTGCAGAGTATTGCGCAGGGTATTGCAGAGTATTGCACCAGGGTATTGCAGAGTATTGCACCAGAGTATTGCAGAGTATTGCGCAGGGTATTGCAGGGTATTGCGCAGGGTATTGCAGAGTATTGCGCAGGGTATTGCAGAGTATTGCACCAGAGTATTGCAGAGTATTGCACCAGGGTATTGCAGAGTATTTTGCAGGGTATTGCGCAGGGTATTGCAGAGTATTGCGCAGGGTATTGCAGAGTATTGCACCAGAGTATTGCAGAGTATTGCACCAGGGTATTGCAGAGTATTTTGCAGGGTATTGCGCAGGGTATTGCAGAGTATTGCGCAGGGTATTGCACCAGGGTATTGCAGAGTATTGCACCAGAGTATTGCAGAGTATTGCGCAGGGTATTGCAGAGTATTGCGCAGGGTATTGCAGAGTATTGCACCAGGGTATTGCAGAGTATTGCACCAGAGTATTGCAGAGTATTGCGCAGGGTATTGCAGAGTATTGCGCAGGGTATTGCAGAGTATTGCGCAGGGTATTGCAGGGTATTGCACCAGGGTATTGCAGAGTATTGCACCAGAGTATTGCAGAGTATTGCGCAGGGTATTGCAGAGTATTGCGCAGGGTATTGCAGAGTATTGCGCAGGGTATTGCAGAGTATTGCACCAGAGTATTGCAGAGTATTGTGCAGGGTATTGCAGGGTATTGCGCAGGGTATTGCAGAGTATTGCGCAGGGTATTGCAGAGTATTGCACCAGAGTATTGCAGAGTATTGCACCAGGGTATTGCAGAGTATTTTGCAGGGTATTGCGCAGGGTATTGCAGAGTATTGCGCAGGGTATTGCAGAGTATTTTGCAGGGTATTGCACCAGAGTATTGCAGAGTATTGCAGAGTATTGCACCAGGGTATTGCAGAGTATTTTGCAGAGTATTGCGCAGGGTATTGCAGAGTATTTCGCAGGGTATTGCAGAGTATTTTGCAGGGTATTGCACCAGAGTATTGCAGAGTATTGCACCAGGGTATTGCGCAGGGTATTGCAGGGTATTGCGCAGGGTATTGCAGAGTATTGCACCAGGGTATTGCAGAGTATTTTGCAGGGTATTGCGCAGGGTATTGCAGAGTATTGCGCAGGGTATTGCAGGGTATTGCACCAGGGTATTGCAGAGTATTTTGCAGAGTATTGCAGAGTATTGCGCAGGGTATTGCAGAGTATTGCACCAGAGTATTGCACCAGGGTATTGCAGAGTATTGCGCAGGGTATTGCAGAGTATTGCGCAGGGTATTGCAGAGTATTGCACCAGGGTATTGCAGAGTATTGCGCAGGGTATTGCAGAGTATTGCACCAGGGTATTGCAGAGTATTGCGCAGGGTATTGCAGGGTATTGCGCAGGGTATTGCAGAGTATTGCGCAGGGTATTGCAGAGTATTGCACCAGAGTATTGCAGAGTATTGCACCAGGGTATTGCAGAGTATTGCGCAGGGTATTGCACCAGGGTATTGCAGAGTATTGCACCAGGGTATTGCAGCGTATTGCACCAGAGTATTGCAGAGTATTGCACCAGAGTATTGCAGAGTATTGCAGAGTATTGCACCAGAGTATTGCAGAGTATTTTGCAGGGTATTGCAGAGTATTGCGCAGGGTATTGCAGAGTATTGCACCAGAGTATTGCAGAGTATTGCACAGGGTATTGCAGAGTATTTTGCAGGGTATTGCGCAGGGTATTGCAGAGTATTTTGCAGGGTATTGCAGAGTATTGCGCAGGGTATTGCAGAGTATTGCACCAGGGTATTGCAGAGTATTTTGCAGGGTATTGCGCAGGGTATTGCGCAGGGTATTGCGCAGGGTATTGCAGAGTATTTTGCAGGGTATTGCAGAGTATTGCGCAGGGTATTGCAGAGTATTGCACCAGGGTATTGCAGAGTATTGCACCAGGGTATTGCAGAGTATTGCAGCAGGGTATTGCAGGGTATTGCGCAGGGTATTGCAGAGTATTGCGCAGGGTATTGCAGAGTATTGCACCAGAGTATTGCAGAGTATTGCACCAGGGTATTGCAGAGTATTTTGCAGGGTATTGCGCAGGGTATTGCAGAGTATTGCGCAGGGTATTGCAGAGTATTTTGCAGGGTATTGCACCAGAGTATTGCAGAGTATTGCAGAGTATTGCACCAGGGTATTGCAGAGTATTTTGCAGAGTATTGCGCAGGGTATTGCAGAGTATTTCGCAGGGTATTGCAGAGTATTTTGCAGGGTATTGCACCAGAGTATTGCAGAGTATTGCACCAGAGTATTGCAGAGTATTGCACCAGGGTATTGCGCAGGGTATTGCAGGGTATTGCGCAGGGTATTGCAGAGTATTGCACCAGGGTATTGCAGAGTATTTTGCAGGGTATTGCGCAGGGTATTGCAGAGTATTGCGCAGGGTATTGCAGGGTATTGCACCAGGGTATTGCAGAGTATATTGCAGAGTATTGCGCAGGGTATTGCAGAGTATTGCACCAGAGTATTGCGCAGGGTATTGCAGAGTATTGCGCAGGGTATTGCAGAGTATTGCACCAGGGTATTGCAGAGTATTGCACCAGGGTATTGCAGAGTATTGCACCAGGGTATTGCAGAGTATTGCACCAGAGTATTGCAGAGTATTTTGCAGGGTATTGCGCAGGGTATTGCAGAGTATTGCGCAGGGTATTGCAGAGTATTGCACCAGAGTATTGCACCAGGGTATTGCAGAGTATTGCACCAGGGTATTGCAGAGTATTGCGCAGGGTATTGCAGAGTATTGCACCAGGGTATTGCGCAGGGTATTGCAGAGTATTGCACCAGGGTATTGCAGAGTATTTTGCAGGGTATTGCGCAGGGTATTGCAGAGTATTGTGCAGGGTATTGCAGGGTATTGCACCAGGGTATTGCAGAGTATTTTGCAGAGTATTGCAGAGTATTGCGCAGGGTATTGCAGAGTATTGCACCAGAGTATTGCGCAGGGTATTGCAGAGTATTGCGCAGGGTATTGCAGAGTATTGCGCAGGGTATTGCAGAGTATTGCACCAGGGTATTGCAGAGTATTGCACCAGGGTATTGCAGAGTATTGCACCAGAGTATTGCAGAGTATTGCACAGGGTATTGCAGAGTATTGCACCAGAGTATTGCAGAGTATTTTGCAGGGTATTGCGCAGGGTATTGCAGAGTATTGCGCAGGGTATTGCAGAGTATTGCACCAGAGTATTGCAGAGTATTGCACCAGAGTATTGCAGAGTATTGCGCAGGGTATTGCAGAGTATTGCGCAGGGTATTGCAGAGTATTGCGCAGGGTATTGCAGAGTATTGCGCAGGGTATTGCAGAGTATTGCACCAGGGTATTGCAGAGTATTGCACCAGGGTATTGCAGAGTATTGCACCAGGGTATTGCAGAGTATTGCACCAGAGTATTGCGCAGGGTATTGCAGAGTATTGCGCAGGGTATTGCAGAGTATTGCAGAGTATTGCACCAGGGTATTGCAGAGTATTGCACCAGGGTATTGCAGAGTATTGCACCAGAGTATTGCAGAGTATTGCACCAGAGTATTGCAGAGTATTTTGCAGGGTATTGCGCAGGGTATTGCAGAGTATTGCGCAGGGTATTGCAGAGTATTGCACCAGAGTATTGCAGAGTATTGCACAGGGTATTGCAGAGTATTTTGCAGGGTATTGCGCAGGGTATTGCAGAGTATTTTGCAGGGTATTGCAGAGTATTTTGCAGGGTATTGCAGAGTATTGCACCAGGGTATTGCAGAGTATTTTGCAGGGTATTGCGCAGGGTATTGCGCAGGGTATTGCGCAGGGTATTGCAGAGTATTGTGCAGGGTATTGCAGGGTATTGCGCAGGGTATTGCAGAGTATTGCGCAGGGTATTGCAGAGTATTGCACCAGAGTATTGCAGAGTATTGCACCAGGGTATTGCAGAGTATTTTGCAGGGTATTGCGCAGGGTATTGCAGAGTATTGCGCAGGGTATTGCAGAGTATTTTGCAGGGTATTGCACCAGAGTATTGCAGAGTATTGCAGAGTATTGCACCAGGGTATTGCAGAGTATTTTGCAGAGTATTGCGCAGGGTATTGCAGAGTATTTCGCAGGGTATTGCAGAGTATTTTGCAGGGTATTGCACCAGAGTATTGCAGAGTATTGCACCAGAGTATTGCAGAGTATTGCACCAGGGTATTGCGCAGGGTATTGCAGGGTATTGTGCAGGGTATTGCAGAGTATTGCACCAGGGTATTGCAGAGTATTTTGCAGGGTATTGCGCAGGGTATTGCAGAGTATTGCGCAGGGTATTGCAGGGTATTGCACCAGGGTATTGCAGAGTATTTTGCAGAGTATTGCAGAGTATTGCGCAGGGTATTGCAGAGTATTGCACCAGAGTATTGCGCAGGGTATTGCAGAGTATTGCGCAGGGTATTGCAGAGTATTGCGCAGGGTATTGCAGAGTATTGCACCAGGGTATTGCAGAGTATTGCACCAGGGTATTGCAGAGTATTGCACCAGAGTATTGCAGAGTATTGCGCAGGGTATTGCAGAGTATTGCACCAGAGTATTGCAGAGTATTTTGCAGGGTATTGCGCAGGGTATTGCAGAGTATTGCGCAGGGTATTGCAGAGTATTGCACCAGAGTATTGCAGAGTATTGCACAGGGTATTGCAGAGTATTGCGCAGGGTATTGCAGAGTATTGCACCAGGGTATTGCAGAGTATTTTGCAGGGTATTGCGCAGGGTATTGCAGAGTATTTTGCAGGGTATTGCAGAGTATTGCGCAGGGTATTGCAGAGTATTGCACCAGGGTATTGCAGAGTATTTTGCAGGGTATTGCGCAGGGTATTGCGCAGGGTATTGCAGAGTATTTTGCAGAGTATTGCAGAGTATTGCACCAGAGTATTGCAGAGTATTGCACCAGGGTATTGCAGAGTATTGCGCAGGGTATTGCAGAGTATTGCGCAGGGTATTGCAGAGTATTGCGCAGGGTATTGCAGAGTATTGCACCAGGGTATTGCAGAGTATTTTGCAGGGTATTGCGCAGGGTATTGCAGAGTATTGCGCCAGGGTATTGCAGAGTATTGCACCAGAGTATTGCAGAGTATTGCAGAGTATTGCGCAGGGTATTGCAGGGTATTGCGCAGGGTATTGCAGAGTATTGCGCAGGGTATTGCACCAGGGTATTGCAGAGTATTGCACCAGAGTATTGCAGGGTATTGCGCAGGGTATTGCAGAGTATTGCACCAGGGTATTGCAGAGTATTTTGCAGGGTATTGCGCAGGGTATTGCAGAGTATTGCACCAGAGTATTGCAGAGTATTGCACAGGGTATTGCAGAGTATTGCGCAGGGTATTGCAGAGTATTGCGCAGGGTATTGCAGGGTATTGCAGAGTATTGCGCAGGGTATTGCAGAGTATTGCGCAGGGTATTGCAGAGTATTGCACCAGGGTATTGCAGAGTATTGCACCAGAGTATTGCAGAGTATTGCGCAGGGTATTGCAGGGTATTGCGCAGGGTATTGCAGAGTATTGTGCAGGGTATTGCAGAGTATTGCACCAGAGTATTGCAGAGTATTGCACCAGGGTATTGCAGAGTATTTTGCAGGGTATTGCGCAGGGTATTGCAGAGTATTGCGCAGGGTATTGCAGAGTATTGCACCAGAGTATTGCAGAGTATTGCACCAGGGTATTGCAGAGTATTTTGCAGGGTATTGCGCAGGGTATTGCAGAGTATTGCGCAGGGTATTGCACCAGGGTATTGCAGAGTATTGCACCAGAGTATTGCAGAGTATTGCGCAGGGTATTGCAGAGTATTGCGCAGGGTATTGCAGAGTATTGCACCAGGGTATTGCAGAGTATTGCACCAGAGTATTGCAGAGTATTGCGCAGGGTATTGCAGAGTATTGCGCAGGGTATTGCAGAGTATTGCGCAGGGTATTGCAGGGTATTGCACCAGGGTATTGCAGAGTATTGCACCAGAGTATTGCAGAGTATTGCGCAGGGTATTGCAGAGTATTGCGCAGGGTATTGCAGAGTATTGCGCAGGGTATTGCAGAGTATTGCACCAGAGTATTGCAGAGTATTGTGCAGGGTATTGCAGGGTATTGCGCAGGGTATTGCAGAGTATTGCGCAGGGTATTGCAGAGTATTGCACCAGAGTATTGCAGAGTATTGCACCAGGGTATTGCAGAGTATTTTGCAGGGTATTGCGCAGGGTATTGCAGAGTATTGCGCAGGGTATTGCAGAGTATTTTGCAGGGTATTGCACCAGAGTATTGCAGAGTATTGCAGAGTATTGCACCAGGGTATTGCAGAGTATTTTGCAGAGTATTGCGCAGGGTATTGCAGAGTATTTCGCAGGGTATTGCAGAGTATTTTGCAGGGTATTGCACCAGAGTATTGCAGAGTATTGCACCAGAGTATTGCAGAGTATTGCACCAGGGTATTGCGCAGGGTATTGCAGGGTATTGCGCAGGGTATTGCAGAGTATTGCACCAGGGTATTGCAGAGTATTTTGCAGGGTATTGCGCAGGGTATTGCAGAGTATTGCGCAGGGTATTGCAGGGTATTGCACCAGGGTATTGCAGAGTATTTTGCAGAGTATTGCAGAGTATTGCGCAGGGTATTGCAGAGTATTGCACCAGAGTATTGCACCAGGGTATTGCAGAGTATTGCGCAGGGTATTGCAGAGTATTGCGCAGGGTATTGCAGAGTATTGCACCAGGGTATTGCAGAGTATTGCGCAGGGTATTGCAGAGTATTGCACCAGGGTATTGCAGAGTATTGCGCAGGGTATTGCAGGGTATTGCGCAGGGTATTGCAGAGTATTGCGCAGGGTATTGCTGAGTATTGCACCAGAGTATTGCAGAGTATTGCACCAGGGTATTGCAGAGTATTGCGCAGGGTATTGCACCAGGGTATTGCAGAGTATTGCACCAGGGTATTGCAGCGTATTGCACCAGAGTATTGCAGAGTATTGCACCAGAGTATTGCAGAGTATTGCAGAGTATTGCACCAGAGTATTGCAGAGTATTTTGCAGGGTATTGCAGAGTATTGCGCAGGGTATTGCAGAGTATTGCACCAGAGTATTGCAGAGTATTGCACAGGGTATTGCAGAGTATTTTGCAGGGTATTGCGCAGGGTATTGCAGAGTATTTTGCAGGGTATTGCAGAGTATTGCGCAGGGTATTGCAGAGTATTGCACCAGGGTATTGCAGAGTATTTTGCAGGGTATTGCGCAGGGTATTGCGCAGGGTATTGCGCAGGGTATTGCAGAGTATTTTGCAGGGTATTGCAGAGTATTGCGCAGGGTATTGCAGAGTATTGCACCAGGGTATTGCAGAGTATTGCACCAGGGTATTGCAGAGTATTGCAGCAGGGTATTGCAGGGTATTGCGCAGGGTATTGCAGAGTATTGCGCAGGGTATTGCAGAGTATTGCACCAGAGTATTGCAGAGTATTGCACCAGGGTATTGCAGAGTATTTTGCAGGGTATTGCGCAGGGTATTGCAGAGTATTGCGCAGGGTATTGCAGAGTATTTTGCAGGGTATTGCACCAGAGTATTGCAGAGTATTGCAGAGTATTGCACCAGGGTATTGCAGAGTATTTTGCAGAGTATTGCGCAGGGTATTGCAGAGTATTTCGCAGGGTATTGCAGAGTATTTTGCAGGGTATTGCACCAGAGTATTGCAGAGTATTGCACCAGAGTATTGCAGAGTATTGCACCAGGGTATTGCGCAGGGTATTGCAGGGTATTGCGCAGGGTATTGCAGAGTATTGCACCAGGGTATTGCAGAGTATTTTGCAGGGTATTGCGCAGGGTATTGCAGAGTATTGCGCAGGGTATTGCAGGGTATTGCACCAGGGTATTGCAGAGTATATTGCAGAGTATTGCGCAGGGTATTGCAGAGTATTGCACCAGAGTATTGCGCAGGGTATTGCAGAGTATTGCGCAGGGTATTGCAGAGTATTGCGCAGGGTATTGCAGAGTATTGCGCAGGGTATTGCAGAGTATTGCACCAGGGTATTGCAGAGTATTGCACCAGGGTATTGCAGAGTATTGCACCAGGGTATTGCAGAGTATTGCACCAGAGTATTGCAGAGTATTTTGCAGAGTATTGCAGAGTATTGCGCAGGGTATTGCAGAGTATTGCACCAGAGTATTGCAGAGTATTGCACCAGAGTATTGCAGAGTATTGCACCAGGGTATTGCAGAGTATTGCGCAGGGTATTGCAGAGTATTGCGCAGGGTATTGCAGAGTATTGCGCAGGGTATTGCAGAGTATTGCACCAGGGTATTGCAGAGTATTTTGCAGGGTATTGCGCAGGGTATTGCAGAGTATTGCGCCAGGGTATTGCAGAGTATTGCACCAGAGTATTGCAGAGTATTGCAGAGTATTGCGCAGGGTATTGCAGAGTATTGCGCAGGGTATTGCAGGGTATTGCGCAGGGTATTGCAGAGTATTGCGCAGGGTATTGCACCAGGGTATTGCAGAGTATTGCACCAGAGTATTGCAGGGTATTGTGCAGGGTATTGCAGAGTATTGCACCAGGGTATTGCAGAGTATTTTGCAGAGTATTGCGCAGGGTATTGCAGAGTATTGCAGAGTATTGCAGAGTATTGCGCAGGGTATTGCAGAGTATTGCGCAGGGTATTGCAGAGTATTGCACCAGGGTATTGCAGAGTATTTTGCAGGGTATTGCGCAGGGTATTGCAGAGTATTGCACCAGAGTATTGCAGAGTATTGCACAGGGTATTGCAGAGTATTGCGCAGGGTATTGCAGAGTATTGCGCAGGGTATTGCAGGGTATTGCAGAGTATTGCGCAGGGTATTGCAGAGTATTGCGCAGGGTATTGCAGAGTATTGCGCAGGGTATTGCAGAGTATTGCACCAGGGTATTGCAGAGTATTGCACCAGAGTATTGCAGAGTATTGCGCAGGGTATTGCAGGGTATTGCGCAGGGTATTGCAGAGTATTGCGCAGGGTATTGCAGAGTATTGCACCAGAGTATTGCAGAGTATTGCACCAGGGTATTGCAGAGTATTTTGCAGGGTATTGCGCAGGGTATTGCAGAGTATTGCGCAGGGTATTGCAGAGTATTGCACCAGAGTATTGCAGAGTATTGCACCAGGGTATTGCAGAGTATTTTGCAGGGTATTGCGCAGGGTATTGCAGAGTATTGCGCAGGGTATTGCACCAGGGTATTGCAGAGTATTGCACCAGAGTATTGCAGAGTATTGCGCAGGGTATTGCAGAGTATTGCGCAGGGTATTGCAGAGTATTGTGCAGGGTATTGCAGAGTATTGCACCAGAGTATTGCAGAGTATTGTGCAGGGTATTGCAGGGTATTGCGCAGGGTATTGCAGAGTATTGCGCAGGGTATTGCAGAGTATTGCACCAGAGTATTGCAGAGTATTGCACCAGGGTATTGCAGAGTATTTTGCAGGGTATTGCGCAGGGTATTGCAGAGTATTGCGCAGGGTATTGCAGAGTATTTTGCAGGGTATTGCACCAGAGTATTGCAGAGTATTGCAGAGTATTGCACCAGGGTATTGCAGAGTATTTTGCAGAGTATTGCGCAGGGTATTGCAGAGTATTTCGCAGGGTATTGCAGAGTATTTTGCAGGGTATTGCACCAGAGTATTGCAGAGTATTGCACCAGAGTATTGCAGAGTATTGCACCAGGGTATTGCGCAGGGTATTGCAGGGTATTGCGCAGGGTATTGCAGAGTATTGCACCAGGGTATTGCAGAGTATTTTGCAGGGTATTGCGCAGGGTATTGCAGAGTATTGCGCAGGGTATTGCAGGGTATTGCACCAGGGTATTGCAGAGTATTTTGCAGAGTATTGCAGAGTATTGCGCAGGGTATTGCAGAGTATTGCACCAGAGTATTGCACCAGGGTATTGCAGAGTATTGCGCAGGGTATTGCAGAGTATTGCGCAGGGTATTGCAGAGTATTGCGCAGGGTATTGCAGAGTATTGCACCAGGGTATTGCAGAGTATTGCGCAGGGTATTGCAGAGTATTGCACCAGGGTATTGCAGAGTATTGCGCAGGGTATTGCAGGGTATTGCGCAGGGTATTGCAGAGTATTGCGCAGGGTATTGCAGAGTATTGCACCAGAGTATTGCAGAGTATTGCACCAGGGTATTGCAGAGTATTGCGCAGGGTATTGCAGAGTATTGCACCAGGGTATTGCAGAGTATTGCACCAGGGTATTGCAGAGTATTGCACCAGAGTATTGCAGAGTATTGCACCAGAGTATTGCAGAGTATTGCAGAGTATTGCACCAGAGTATTGCAGAGTATTTTGCAGGGTATTGCGCAGGGTATTGCAGAGTATTGCGCAGGGTATTGCAGAGTATTGCACCAGAGTATTGCAGAGTATTGCACAGGGTATTGCAGAGTATTTTGCAGGGTATTGCGCAGGGTATTGCAGAGTATTTTGCAGGGTATTGCAGAGTATTGCGCAGGGTATTGCAGAGTATTGCACCAGGGTATTGCAGAGTATTTTGCAGGGTATTGCGCAGGGTATTGCGCAGGGTATTGCGCAGGGTATTGCAGAGTATTTTGCAGGGTATTGCAGAGTATTGCGCAGGGTATTGCAGAGTATTGCACCAGGGTATTGCAGAGTATTGCACCAGGGTATTGCAGAGTATTGCAGCAGGGTATTGCAGGGTATTGCGCAGGGTATTGCAGAGTATTGCGCAGGGTATTGCAGAGTATTGCACCAGAGTATTGCAGGGTATTGCAGAGTATTGCACCAGGGTATTGCAGAGTATTGCAGCAGGGTATTGCAGGGTATTGTGCAGGGTATTGCAGAGTATTGCGCAGGGTATTGCAGAGTATTGCACCAGAGTATTGCAGAGTATTGCACCAGGGTATTGCAGAGTATTTTGCAGGGTATTGCGCAGGGTATTGCAGAGTATTGCGCAGGGTATTGCAGAGTATTTTGCAGGGTATTGCACCAGAGTATTGCAGAGTATTGCAGAGTATTGCACCAGGGTATTGCAGAGTATTTTGCAGAGTATTGCGCAGGGTATTGCAGAGTATTTCGCAGGGTATTGCAGAGTATTTTGCAGGGTATTGCACCAGAGTATTGCAGAGTATTGCACCAGAGTATTGCAGAGTATTGCACCAGGGTATTGCGCAGGGTATTGCAGGGTATTGCGCAGGGTATTGCAGAGTATTGCACCAGGGTATTGCAGAGTATTTTGCAGGGTATTGCGCAGGGTATTGCAGAGTATTGCGCAGGGTATTGCACCAGGGTATTGCAGAGTATTTTGCAGAGTATTGCAGAGTATTGCACCAGAGTATTGCACCAGGGTATTGCAGAGTATTGCGCAGGGTATTGCAGAGTATTGCGCAGGGTATTGCAGAGTATTGCACCAGGGTATTGCAGAGTATTGCACCAGGGTATTGCAGAGTATTGCACCAGAGTATTGCAGAGTATTGCACCAGAGTATTGCGCAGGGTATTGCGCAGGGTATTGCAGAGTATTGCACCAGAGTATTGCAGAGTATTTTGCAGGGTATTGCGCAGGGTATTGCAGAGTATTGCGCAGGGTATTGCAGAGTATTGCACCAGAGTATTGCAGAGTATTGCGCAGGGTATTGCAGAGTATTTTGCAGAGTATTGCAGAGTATTGCACCAGAGTATTGCAGAGTATTGCGCAGGGTATTGCAGAGTATTGCGCAGGGTATTGCAGAGTATTGCGCAGGGTATTGCAGAGTATTGCGCAGGGTATTGCACCAGGGTATTGCAGAGTATTGCACCAGGGTATTGCAGAGTATTTTGCAGGGTATTGCGCAGGGTATTGCAGAGTATTGCGCCAGGGTATTGCAGAGTATTGCACCAGAGTATTGCAGAGTATTGCAGAGTATTGCGCAGGGTATTGCAGGGTATTGCGCAGGGTATTGCAGAGTATTGCGCAGGGTATTGCACCAGGGTATTGCAGAGTATTGCACCAGAGTATTGCAGGGTATTGCGCAGGGTATTGCAGAGTATTGCACCAGGGTATTGCAGAGTATTTTGCAGAGTATTGCGCAGGGTATTGCAGAGTATTGCAGAGTATTGCAGAGTATTGCGCAGGGTATTGCAGAGTATTGCGCAGGGTATTGCAGAGTATTGCACCAGGGTATTGCAGAGTATTTTGCAGGGTATTGCGCAGGGTATTGCAGAGTATTGCACCAGAGTATTGCAGAGTATTGCACAGGGTATTGCAGAGTATTGCGCAGGGTATTGCAGAGTATTGCAGGGTATTGCAGAGTATTGCGCAGGGTATTGCAGAGTATTGCGCAGGGTATTGCAGAGTATTGCACCAGAGTATTGCAGAGTATTGCGCAGGGTATTGCAGGGTATTGCGCAGGGTATTGCAGAGTATTGCGCAGGGTATTGCAGAGTATTGCACCAGAGTATTGCAGAGTATTGCACCAGGGTATTGCAGAGTATTTTGCAGGGTATTGCGCAGGGTATTGCAGAGTATTGCACCAGGGTATTGCAGAGTATTGCGCAGGGTATTGCAGAGTATTGCGCAGGGTATTGCAGAGTATTGCACCAGGGTATTGCAGAGTATTGCGCAGGGTATTGCAGAGTATTGCGCAGGGTATTGCAGAGTATTGCGCAGGGTATTGCAGGGTATTGCACCAGGGTATTGCAGAGTATTGCACCAGAGTATTGCAGAGTATTGCGCAGGGTATTGCAGAGTATTGCGCAGGGTATTGCAGAGTATTGCGCAGGGTATTGCAGAGTATTGCACCAGGGTATTGCAGAGTATTGCACCAGAGTATTGCAGAGTATTGCGCAGGGTATTGCAGGGTATTGCGCAGGGTATTGCAGAGTATTGCGCAGGGTATTGCAGAGTATTGCACCAGAGTATTGCAGAGTATTGCACCAGGGTATTGCAGAGTATTTTGCAGGGTATTGCGCATGGTATTGCAGAGTATTGCGCAGGGTATTGCAGAGTATTTTGCAGGGTATTGCACCAGAGTATTGCAGAGTATTGCAGAGTATTGCACCAGGGTATTGCAGAGTATTTTGCAGAGTATTGTGCAGGGTATTGCAGAGTATTTCGCAGGGTATTGCAGAGTATTTTGCAGGGTATTGCACCAGAGTATTGCAGAGTATTGCACCAGAGTATTGCAGAGTATTGCACCAGGGTATTGCGCAGGGTATTGCAGGGTATTGCGCAGGGTATTGCAGAGTATTGCACCAGGGTATTGCAGAGTATTTTGCAGGGTATTGCGCAGGGTATTGCAGAGTATTGCGCAGGGTATTGCAGGGTATTGCACCAGGGTATTGCAGAGTATTTTGCAGAGTATTGCAGAGTATTGCGCAGGGTATTGCAGAGTATTGCACCAGAGTATTGCGCAGGGTATTGCAGAGTATTGCGCAGGGTATTGCAGAGTATTGCGCAGGGTATTGCAGAGTATTGCGCAGGGTATTGCAGAGTATTGCACCAGGGTATTGCAGAGTATTGCACCAGAGTATTGCAGAGTATTGCGCAGGGTATTGCAGGGTATTGCGCAGGGTATTGCAGAGTATTGCGCAGGGTATTGCAGAGTATTGCACCAGGGTATTGCAGAGTATTGCGCAGGGTATTGCAGAGTATTGCGCAGGGTATTGCAGAGTATTGCGCAGGGTATTGCAGAGTATTGCACCAGAGTATTGCAGAGTATTGCACAGGGTATTGCAGAGTATTGCGCAGGGTATTGCAGAGTATTGCGCAGGGTATTGCAGAGTATTGCACCAGGGTATTGCAGAGTATTGCACCAGAGTATTGCAGAGTATTGCGCAGGGTATTGCAGGGTATTGCGCAGGGTATTGCAGAGTATTGCGCAGGGTATTGCAGAGTATTGCACCAGGGTATTGCAGAGTATTTTGCAGGGTATTGCGCAGGGTATTGCAGAGTATTGCGCAGGGTATTGCAGAGTATTGCGCAGGGTATTGCAGAGTATTGCACCAGGGTATTGCAGAGTATTGCACCAGGGTATTGCAGAGTATTGCACCAGAGTATTGCAGAGTATTGCGCAGGGTATTGCAGAGTATTGCACCAGAGTATTGCAGAGTATTTTGCAGGGTATTGCGCAGGGTATTGCAGAGTATTGCGCAGGGTATTGCAGAGTATTGCACCAGAGTATTGCAGAGTATTGCACAGGGTATTGCAGAGTATTGCGCAGGGTATTGCAGAGTATTGCACCAGGGTATTGCAGAGTATTTTGCAGGGTATTGCGCAGGGTATTGCAGAGTATTTTGCAGGGTATTGCAGAGTATTGCGCAGGGTATTGCAGAGTATTGCACCAGGGTATTGCAGAGTATTTTGCAGGGTATTGCGCAGGGTATTGCACAGGGTATTGCGCAGGGTATTGCAGAGTATTTTGCAGAGTATTGCAGAGTATTGCACCAGAGTATTGCAGAGTATTGCACCAGGGTATTGCAGAGTATTGCGCAGGGTATTGCAGAGTATTGCGCAGGGTATTGCAGAGTATTGCGCAGGGTATTGCAGAGTATTGCGCAGGGTATTGCAGAGTATTGCACCAGGGTATTGCAGAGTATTTTGCAGGGTATTGCGCAGGGTATTGCAGAGTATTGCGCCAGGGTATTGCAGAGTATTGCACCAGAGTATTGCAGAGTATTGCAGAGTATTGCGCAGGGTATTGCAGGGTATTGCGCAGGGTATTGCAGAGTATTGCGCAGGGTATTGCACCAGGGTATTGCAGAGTATTGCACCAGAGTATTGCAGGGTATTGCGCAGGGTATTGCAGAGTATTGCACCAGGGTATTGCAGAGTATTTTGCAGAGTATTGCGCAGGGTATTGCAGAGTATTGCAGAGTATTGCAGAGTATTGCGCAAGGTATTGCAGAGTATTGCGCAGGGTATTGCAGAGTATTGCACCAGGGTATTGCAGAGTATTTTGCAGGGTATTGCGCAGGGTATTGCAGAGTATTGCACCAGAGTATTGCAGAGTATTGCACAGGGTATTGCAGAGTATTGCGCAGGGTATTGCAGAGTATTGCGCAGGGTATTGCAGGGTATTGCAGAGTATTGCGCAGGGTATTGCAGAGTATTGCGCAGGGTATTGCAGAGTATTGCACCAGGGTATTGCAGAGTATTGCACCAGAGTATTGCAGAGTATTGCGCAGGGTATTGCAGGGTATTGCGCAGGGTATTGCAGAGTATTGCGCAGGGTATTGCAGAGTATTGCACCAGAGTATTGCAGAGTATTGCACCAGGGTATTGCAGAGTATTTTGCAGGGTATTGCGCAGGGTATTGCAGAGTATTGCGCAGGGTATTGCAGAGTATTGCACCAGAGTATTGCAGAGTATTGCACCAGGGTATTGCAGAGTATTTTGCAGGGTATTGCGCAGGGTATTGCAGAGTATTGCGCAGGGTATTGCACCAGGGTATTGCAGAGTATTGCACCAGAGTATTGCAGAGTATTGCGCAGGGTATTGCAGAGTATTGCGCAGGGTATTGCAGAGTATTGCACCAGAGTATTGCAGAGTATTGCGCAGGGTATTGCAGAGTATTGCGCAGGGTATTGCAGAGTATTGCGCAGGGTATTGCAGAGTATTGCGCAGGGTATTGCAGGGTATTGCACCAGGGTATTGCAGAGTATTGCACCAGAGTATTGCAGAGTATTGCGCAGGGTATTGCAGAGTATTGCGCAGGGTATTGCAGAGTATTGCGCAGGGTATTGCAGAGTATTGCACCAGAGTATTGCAGAGTATTGTGCAGGGTATTGCAGGGTATTGCGCAGGGTATTGCAGAGTATTGCACCAGAGTATTGCAGAGTATTGCACCAGGGTATTGCAGAGTATTTTGCAGGGTATTGCGCAGGGTATTGCAGAGTATTGCGCAGGGTATTGCAGAGTATTTTGCAGGGTATTGCACCAGAGTATTGCAGAGTATTGCAGAGTATTGCACCAGGGTATTGCAGAGTATTTTGCAGAGTATTGCGCAGGGTATTGCAGAGTATTTCGCAGGGTATTGCAGAGTATTTTGCAGGGTATTGCACCAGAGTATTGCAGAGTATTGCACCAGAGTATTGCAGAGTATTGCACCAGGGTATTGCGCAGGGTATTGCAGGGTATTGCGCAGGGTATTGCAGAGTATTGCACCAGGGTATTGCAGAGTATTTTGCAGGGTATTGCGCAGGGTATTGCAGAGTATTGCGCAGGGTATTGCAGGGTATTGCACCAGGGTATTGCAGAGTATTTTGCAGAGTATTGCAGAGTATTGCGCAGGGTATTGCAGAGTATTGCACCAGAGTATTGCACCAGGGTATTGCAGAGTATTGCGCAGGGTATTGCAGAGTATTGCACCAGAGTATTGCAGAGTATTGCACAGGGTATTGCAGAGTATTGCGCAGGGTATTGCGCAGGGTATTGCAGAGTATTTTGCAGGGTATTGCAGAGTATTGCGCAGGGTATTGCAGAGTATTGCACCAGGGTATTGCAGAGTATTTTGCAGGGTATTGCGCAGGGTATTGCGCAGGGTATTGCGCAGGGTATTGCAGAGTATTTTGCAGGGTATTGCAGAGTATTGCGCAGGGTATTGCAGAGTATTGCACCAGGGTATTGCAGACTATTGCACCAGGGTATTGCAGAGTATTGCAGCAGGGTATTGCAGGGTATTGCGCAGGGTATTGCAGAGTATTGCGCAGGGTATTGCAGAGTATTGCACCAGAGTATTGCAGAGTATTGCACCAGGGTATTGCAGAGTATTTTGCAGGGTATTGCGCAGGGTATTGCAGAGTATTGCGCAGGGTATTGCAGAGTATTTTGCAGGGTATTGCACCAGAGTATTGCAGAGTATTGCAGAGTATTGCACCAGGGTATTGCAGAGTATTTTGCAGAGTATTGCGCAGGGTATTGCAGAGTATTTCGCAGGGTATTGCAGAGTATTTTGCAGGGTATTGCACCAGAGTATTGCAGAGTATTGCACCAGAGTATTGCAGAGTATTGCACCAGGGTATTGCGCAGGGTATTGCAGGGTATTGCGCAGGGTATTGCAGAGTATTGCACCAGGGTATTGCAGAGTATTTTGCAGGGTATTGCGCAGGGTATTGCAGAGTATTGCGCAGGGTATTGCAGGGTATTGCACCAGGGTATTGCAGAGTATTTTGCAGAGTATTGCAGAGTATTGCGCAGGGTATTGCAGAGTATTGCACCAGAGTATTGCGCAGGGTATTGCAGAGTATTGCGCAGGGTATTGCAGAGTATTGTGCAGGGTATTGCAGAGTATTGCACCAGGGTATTGCAGAGTATTGCACCAGGGTATTGCAGAGTATTGCACCAGAGTATTGCAGAGTATTGCGCAGGGTATTGCAGAGTATTGCACCAGAGTATTGCAGAGTATTTTGCAGGGTATTGCGCAGGGTATTGCAGAGTATTGCGCAGGGTATTGCAGAGTATTGCACCAGAGTATTGCAGAGTATTGCACAGGGTATTGCAGAGTATTGCGCAGGGTATTGCAGAGTATTGCACCAGGGTATTGCAGAGTATTTTGCAGGGTATTGCGCAGGGTATTGCAGAGTATTTTGCAGGGTATTGCAGAGTATTGCGCAGGGTATTGCAGAGTATTGCACCAGGGTATTGCAGAGTATTTTGCAGGGTATTGCGCAGGGTATTGCGCAGGGTATTGCGCAGGGTATTGCAGAGTATTTTGCAGAGTATTGCAGAGTATTGCACCAGAGTATTGCAGAGTATTGCACCAGGGTATTGCAGAGTATTGCGCAGGGTATTGCAGAGTATTGCGCAGGGTATTGCAGAGTATTGCGCAGGGTATTGCAGAGTATTGCGCAGGGTATTGCAGAGTATTGCACCAGGGTATTGCAGAGTATTTTGCAGGGTATTGCGCAGGGTATTGCAGAGTATTGCGCCAGGGTATTGCAGAGTATTGCACCAGAGTATTGCAGAGTATTGCAGAGTATTGCGCAGGGTATTGCAGAGTATTGCGCAGGGTATTGCAGGGTATTGCGCAAGGTATTGCAGAGTATTGCGCAGGGTATTGCACCAGGGTATTGCAGAGTATTGCACCAGAGTATTGCAGGGTATTGCGCAGGGTATTGCAGAGTATTGCACCAGGGTATTGCAGAGTATTTTGCAGAGTATTGCGCAGGGTATTGCAGAGTATTGCAGAGTATTGCAGAGTATTGCGCAGGGTATTGCAGAGTATTGCACAGGGTATTGCAGAGTATTGCACCAGGGTATTGCAGAGTATTTTGCAGGGTATTGCGCAGGGTATTGCAGAGTATTGCACCAGAGTATTGCAGAGTATTGCGCAGGGTATTGCAGAGTATTGCGCAGGGTATTGCAGAGTATTGCACCAGGGTATTGCAGAGTATTGCACCAGAGTATTGCAGAGTATTGCGCAGGGTATTGCAGAGTATTGCGCAGGGTATTGCAGAGTATTGCGCAGGGTATTGCAGGGTATTGCACCAGGGTATTGCAGAGTATTGCACCAGAGTATTGCAGAGTATTGCGCAGGGTATTGCAGAGTATTGCGCAGGGTATTGCAGAGTATTGCGCAGGGTATTGCAGAGTATTGCGCAGAGTATTGCAGAGTATTGTGCAGGGTATTGCAGGGTATTGCGCAGGGTATTGCAGAGTATTGCGCAGGGTATTGCAGAGTATTGCACCAGAGTATTGCAGAGTATTGCACCAGGGTATTGCAGAGTATTTTGCAGGGTATTGCGCAGGGTATTGCAGAGTATTGCGCAGGGTATTGCAGAGTATTTTGCAGGGTATTGCACCAGAGTATTGCAGAGTATTGCAGAGTATTGCACCAGGGTATTGCAGAGTATTTTGCAGAGTATTGCGCAGGGTATTGCAGAGTATTTCGCAGGGTATTGCAGAGTATTTTGCAGGGTATTGCACCAGAGTATTGCAGAGTATTGCACCAGAGTATTGCAGAGTATTGCACCAGGGTATTGCGCAGGGTATTGCAGGGTATTGCGCAGGGTATTGCAGAGTATTGCACCAGGGTATTGCAGAGTATTTTGCAGGGTATTGCGCAGGGTATTGCAGAGTATTGCGCAGGGTATTGCAGGGTATTGCACCAGGGTATTGCAGAGTATTTTGCAGAGTATTGCAGAGTATTGCGCAGGGTATTGCAGAGTATTGCACCAGAGTATTGCACCAGGGTATTGCAGAGTATTGCGCAGGGTATTGCAGAGTATTGCGCAGGGTATTGCAGAGTATTGCACCAGGGTATTGCAGAGTATTGCGCAGGGTATTGCAGAGTATTGCACCAGGGTATTGCAGAGTATTGCGCAGGGTATTGCAGGGTATTGCGCAGGGTATTGCAGAGTATTGCGCAGGGTATTGCAGAGTATTGCGCAGGGTATTGCAGAGTATTGCACCAGGGTATTGCAGAGTATTTTGCAGGGTATTGCGCAGGGTATTGCAGAGTATTGCGCCAGGGTATTGCAGAGTATTGCACCAGAGTATTGCAGAGTATTGCAGAGTATTGCGCAGGGTATTGCAGAGTATTGCGCAGGGTATTGCAGGGTATTGCGCAAGGTATTGCAGAGTATTGCGCAGGGTATTGCACCAGGGTATTGCAGAGTATTGCACCAGAGTATTGCAGGGTATTGCGCAGGGTATTGCAGAGTATTGCACCAGGGTATTGCAGAGTATTTTGCAGAGTATTGCGCAGGGTATTGCAGAGTATTGCAGAGTATTGCAGAGTATTGCGCAGGGTATTGCAGAGTATTGCGCAGGGTATTGCAGAGTATTGCGCAGGGTATTGCAGAGTATTGCACCAGGGTATTGCAGAGTATTTTGCAGGGTATTGCGCAGGGTATTGCAGAGTATTGCACCAGAGTATTGCAGAGTATTGCGCAGGGTATTGCAGAGTATTGCGCAGGGTATTGCAGAGTATTGCACCAGGGTATTGCAGAGTATTGCACCAGAGTATTGCAGAGTATTGCGCAGGGTATTGCAGAGTATTGCGCAGGGTATTGCAGAGTATTGCGCAGGGTATTGCAGGGTATTGCACCAGGGTATTGCAGAGTATTGCACCAGAGTATTGCAGAGTATTGCGCAGGGTATTGCAGAGTATTGCGCAGGGTATTGCAGAGTATTGCGCAGGGTATTGCAGAGTATTGCACCAGAGTATTGTGCAGGGTATTGCAGGGTATTGCGCAGGGTATTGCAGAGTATTGCGCAGGGTATTGCAGAGTATTGCACCAGAGTATTGCAGAGTATTGCACCAGGGTATTGCAGAGTATTTTGCAGGGTATTGCGCAGGGTATTGCAGAGTATTGCGCAGGGTATTGCAGAGTATTTTGCAGGGTATTGCACCAGAGTATTGCAGAGTATTGCAGAGTATTGCACCAGGGTATTGCAGAGTATTTTGCAGAGTATTGCGCAGGGTATTGCAGAGTATTTCGCAGGGTATTGCAGAGTATTTTGCAGGGTATTGCACCAGAGTATTGCAGAGTATTGCACCAGAGTATTGCAGAGTATTGCACCAGGGTATTGCGCAGGGTATTGCAGGGTATTGCGCAGGGTATTGCAGAGTATTGCACCAGGGTATTGCAGAGTATTTTGCAGGGTATTGCGCAGGGTATTGCAGAGTATTGCGCAGGGTATTGCAGGGTATTGCACCAGGGTATTGCAGAGTATTTTGCAGAGTATTGCAGAGTATTGCGCAGGGTATTGCAGAGTATTGCACCAGAGTATTGCACCAGGGTATTGCAGAGTATTGCGCAGGGTATTGCAGAGTATTGCGCAGGGTATTGCAGAGTATTGCACCAGGGTATTGCAGAGTATTGCGCAGGGTATTGCAGAGTATTGCACCAGGGTATTGCAGAGTATTGCGCAGGGTATTGCAGGGTATTGCGCAGGGTATTGCAGAGTATTGCGCAGGGTATTGCAGAGTATTGCACCAGAGTATTGCAGAGTATTGCACCAGGGTATTGCAGAGTATTGCGCAGGGTATTGCACCAGGGTATTGCAGAGTATTGCACCAGGGTATTGCAGCGTATTGCACCAGAGTATTGCAGAGTATTGTACCAGAGTATTGCAGAGTATTGCAGAGTATTGCACCAGAGTATTGCAGAGTATTTTGCAGGGTATTGCAGAGTATTGCGCAGGGTATTGCAGAGTATTGCACCAGAGTATTGCAGAGTATTGCACAGGGTATTGCAGAGTATTTTGCAGGGTATTGCGCAGGGTATTGCAGAGTATTTTGCAGGGTATTGCAGAGTATTGCGCAGGGTATTGCAGAGTATTGCACCAGGGTATTGCAGAGTATTTTGCAGGGTATTGCGCAGGGTATTGCGCAGGGTATTGCGCAGGGTATTGCAGAGTATTTTGCAGGGTATTGCAGAGTATTGCGCAGGGTATTGCAGAGTATTGCACCAGGGTATTGCAGAGTATTGCACCAGGGTATTGCAGAGTATTGCAGCAGGGTATTGCAGGGTATTGCGCAGGGTATTGCAGAGTATTGCGCAGGGTATTGCAGAGTATTGCACCAGAGTATTGCAGAGTATTGCACCAGGGTATTGCAGAGTATTTTGCAGGGTATTGCGCAGGGTATTGCAGAGTATTGCGCAGGGTATTGCAGAGTATTTTGCAGGGTATTGCACCAGAGTATTGCAGAGTATTGCAGAGTATTGCACCAGGGTATTGCAGAGTATTTTGCAGAGTATTGCGCAGGGTATTGCAGAGTATTTCGCAGGGTATTGCAGAGTATTTTGCAGGGTATTGCACCAGAGTATTGCAGAGTATTGCACCAGAGTATTGCAGAGTATTGCACCAGGGTATTGCGCAGGGTATTGCAGGGTATTGCGCAGGGTATTGCAGAGTATTGCACCAGGGTATTGCAGAGTATTTTGCAGGGTATTGCGCAGGGTATTGCAGAGTATTGCGCAGGGTATTGCAGGGTATTGCACCAGGGTATTGCAGAGTATATTGCAGAGTATTGCGCAGGGTATTGCAGAGTATTGCACCAGAGTATTGCGCAGGGTATTGCAGAGTATTGCGCAGGGTATTGCAGAGTATTGCGCAGGGTATTGCAGAGTATTGCGCAGGGTATTGCAGAGTATTGCACCAGGGTATTGCAGAGTATTGCGCAGGGTATTGCAGAGTATTGCACCAGGGTATTGCGCAGGGTATTGCAGGGTATTGCGCAGGGTATTGCAGAGTATTGCACCAGGGTATTGCAGAGTATTTTGCAGGGTATTGCGCAGGGTATTGCAGAGTATTGTGCAGGGTATTGCAGGGTATTGCACCAGGGTATTGCAGAGTATTTTGCAGAGTATTGCAGAGTATTGCGCAGGGTATTGCAGAGTATTGCACCAGAGTATTGCGCAGGGTATTGCAGAGTATTGCGCAGGGTATTGCAGAGTATTGCGCAGGGTATTGCAGAGTATTGCGCAGGGTATTGCAGAGTATTGCACCAGGGTATTGCAGAGTATTGCACCAGGGTATTGCAGAGTATTGCACCAGAGTATTGCAGAGTATTGCGCAGGGTATTGCAGAGTATTGCACCAGAGTATTGCAGAGTATTTTGCAGGGTATTGCGCAGGGTATTGCAGAGTATTGCGCAGGGTATTGCAGAGTATTGCACCAGAGTATTGCAGAGTATTGCACCAGAGTATTGCAGAGTATTGCACAGGGTATTGCAGAGTATTGCGCAGGGTATTGCAGAGTATTGCGCAGGGTATTGCAGAGTATTGCGCAGGGTATTGCAGAGTATTGCACCAGGGTATTGCAGAGTATTGCACCAGGGTATTGCAGAGTATTGCGCAGGGTATTGCAGAGTATTGCAGAGTATTGCACCAGGGTATTGCAGAGTATTGCACCAGGGTATTGCAGAGTATTGCACCAGAGTATTGCAGAGTATTGCACCAGAGTATTGCAGAGTATTGCACCAGAGTATTGCAGAGTATTTTGCAGGGTATTGCGCAGGGTATTGCAGAGTATTGCGCAGGGTATTGCAGAGTATTGCACCAGAGTATTGCAGAGTATTGCACAGGGTATTGCAGAGTATTTTGCAGGGTATTGCGCAGGGTATTGCAGAGTATTTTGCAGGGTATTGCAGAGTATTTTGCAGGGTATTGCAGAGTATTGCACCAGGGTATTGCAGAGTATTTTGCAGGGTATTGCGCAGGGTATTGCGCAGGGTATTGCGCAGGGTATTGCAGAGTATTGTGCAGGGTATTGCAGGGTATTGCGCAGGGTATTGCAGAGTATTGCGCAGGGTATTGCAGAGTATTGCACCAGAGTATTGCAGAGTATTGCACCAGGGTATTGCAGAGTATTTTGCAGGGTATTGCGCAGGGTATTGCAGAGTATTGCGCAGGGTATTGCAGAGTATTTTGCAGGGTATTGCACCAGAGTATTGCAGAGTATTGCAGAGTATTGCACCAGGGTATTGCAGAGTATTTTGCAGAGTATTGCGCAGGGTATTGCAGAGTATTTCGCAGGGTATTGCAGAGTATTTTGCAGGGTATTGCACCAGAGTATTGCAGAGTATTGCACCAGAGTATTGCAGAGTATTGCACCAGGGTATTGCGCAGGGTATTGCAGGGTATTGCGCAGGGTATTGCAGAGTATTGCACCAGGGTATTGCAGAGTATTTTGCAGGGTATTGCGCAGGGTATTGCAGAGTATTGCGCAGGGTATTGCAGGGTATTGCACCAGGGTATTGCAGAGTATTTTGCAGAGTATTGCGCAGGGTATTGCAGAGTATTGCACCAGAGTATTGCGCAGGGTATTGCAGAGTATTGCGCAGGGTATTGCAGAGTATTGCGCAGGGTATTGCAGAGTATTGCACCAGGGTATTGCAGAGTATTGCACCAGGGTATTGCAGAGTATTGCACCAGAGTATTGCAGAGTATTGCGCAGGGTATTGCAGAGTATTGCACCAGAGTATTGCAGAGTATTTTGCAGGGTATTGCGCAGGGTATTGCAGAGTATTGCGCAGGGTATTGCAGAGTATTGCACCAGAGTATTGCAGAGTATTGCACAGGGTATTGCAGAGTATTGCGCAGGGTATTGCAGAGTATTGCACCAGGGTATTGCAGAGTATTTTGCAGGGTATTGCGCAGGGTATTGCAGAGTATTTTGCAGGGTATTGCAGAGTATTGCGCAGGGTATTGCAGAGTATTGCACCAGGGTATTGCAGAGTATTTTGCAGGGTATTGCGCAGGGTATTGCGCAGGGTATTGCGCAGGGTATTGCAGAGTATTTTGCAGAGTATTGCAGAGTATTGCACCAGAGTATTGCAGAGTATTGCACCAGGGTATTGCAGAGTATTGCGCAGGGTATTGCAGAGTATTGCGCAGGGTATTGCAGAGTATTGCGCAGGGTATTGCAGAGTATTGCGCAGGGTATTGCAGAGTATTGCACCAGGGTATTGCAGAGTATTTTGCAGGGTATTGCGCAGGGTATTGCAGAGTATTGCGCCAGGGTATTGCAGAGTATTGCACCAGAGTATTGCAGAGTATTGCAGGGTATTGCGCAGGGTATTGCAGAGTATTGCGCAGGGTATTGCACCAGGGTATTGCAGAGTATTGCACCAGAGTATTGCAGGGTATTGCGCAGGGTATTGCAGAGTATTGCACCAGGGTATTGCAGAGTATTTTGCAGAGTATTGCGCAGGGTATTGCAGAGTATTGCAGAGTATTGCAGAGTATTGCGCAAGGTATTGCAGAGTATTGCGCAGGGTATTGCAGAGTATTGCACCAGGGTATTGCAGAGTATTTTGCAGGGTATTGCGCAGGGTATTGCAGAGTATTGCACCAGAGTATTGCAGAGTATTGCACAGGGTATTGCAGAGTATTGCGCAGGGTATTGCAGAGTATTGCGCAGGGTATTGCAGGGTATTGCAGAGTATTGCGCAGGGTATTGCAGAGTATTGCGCAGGGTATTGCAGAGTATTGCACCAGGGTATTGCAGAGTATTGCACCAGAGTATTGCAGAGTATTGCGCAGGGTATTGCAGGGTATTGCGCAGGGTATTGCAGAGTATTGCGCAGGGTATTGCAGAGTATTGCACCAGAGTATTGCAGAGTATTGCACCAGGGTATTGCAGAGTATTTTGCAGGGTATTGCGCAGGGTATTGCAGAGTATTGCGCAGGGTATTGCAGAGTATTGCACCAGAGTATTGCAGAGTATTGCACCAGGGTATTGCAGAGTATTTTGCAGGGTATTGCGCAGGGTATTGCAGAGTATTGCGCAGGGTATTGCACCAGGGTATTGCAGAGTATTGCACCAGAGTATTGCAGAGTATTGCGCAGGGTATTGCAGAGTATTGCGCAGGGTATTGCAGAGTATTGCACCAGGGTATTGCAGAGTATTGCACCAGAGTATTGCAGAGTATTGCGCAGGGTATTGCAGAGTATTGCGCAGGGTATTGCAGAGTATTGCGCAGGGTATTGCAGGGTATTGCACCAGGGTATTGCAGAGTATTGCACCAGAGTATTGCAGAGTATTGCGCAGGGTATTGCAGAGTATTGCGCAGGGTATTGCAGAGTATTGCGCAGGGTATTGCAGAGTATTGCACCAGAGTATTGCAGAGTATTGTGCAGGGTATTGCAGGGTATTGCGCAGGGTATTGCAGAGTATTGCGCAGGGTATTGCAGAGTATTGCACCAGAGTATTGCAGAGTATTGCACCAGGGTATTGCAGAGTATTTTGCAGGGTATTGCGCAGGGTATTGCAGAGTATTGCGCAGGGTATTGCAGAGTATTTTGCAGGGTATTGCACCAGAGTATTGCAGAGTATTGCAGAGTATTGCACCAGGGTATTGCAGAGTATTTTGCAGAGTATTGCGCAGGGTATTGCAGAGTATTTCGCAGGGTATTGCAGAGTATTTTGCAGGGTATTGCACCAGAGTATTGCAGAGTATTGCACCAGAGTATTGCAGAGTATTGCACCAGGGTATTGCGCAGGGTATTGCAGGGTATTGCGCAGGGTATTGCAGAGTATTGCACCAGGGTATTGCAGAGTATTTTGCAGGGTATTGCGCAGGGTATTGCAGAGTATTTTGCAGAGTATTGCAGAGTATTGCGCAGGGTATTGCAGAGTATTGCACCAGAGTATTGCACCAGGGTATTGCAGAGTATTGCGCAGGGTATTGCAGAGTATTGCGCAGGGTATTGCAGAGTATTGCACCAGGGTATTGCAGAGTATTGCGCAGGGTATTGCAGAGTATTGCACCAGGGTATTGCAGAGTATTGCGCAGGGTATTGCAGGGTATTGCGCAGGGTATTGCAGAGTATTGCGCAGGGTATTGCAGAGTATTGCACCAGAGTATTGCAGAGTATTGCACCAGGGTATTGCAGAGTATTGCGCAGGGTATTGCACCAGGGTATTGCAGAGTATTGCACCAGGGTATTGCAGCGTATTGCACCAGAGTATTGCAGAGTATTGCACCAGAGTATTGCAGAGTATTGCAGAGTATTGCACCAGAGTATTGCAGAGTATTTTGCAGGGTATTGCAGAGTATTGCGCAGGGTATTGCAGAGTATTGCACCAGAGTATTGCAGAGTATTGCACAGGGTATTGCAGAGTATTTTGCAGGGTATTGCGCAGGGTATTGCAGAGTATTTTGCAGGGTATTGCAGAGTATTGCGCAGGGTATTGCAGAGTATTGCACCAGGGTATTGCAGAGTATTTTGCAGGGTATTGCGCAGGGTATTGCGCAGGGTATTGCGCAGGGTATTGCAGAGTATTTTGCAGGGTATTGCAGAGTATTGCGCAGGGTATTGCAGAGTATTGCACCAGGGTATTGCAGAGTATTGCACCAGGGTATTGCAGAGTATTGCAGCAGGGTATTGCAGGGTATTGCGCAGGGTATTGCAGAGTATTGCGCAGGGTATTGCAGAGTATTGCACCAGAGTATTGCAGAGTATTGCACCAGGGTATTGCAGAGTATTTTGCAGGGTATTGCGCAGGGTATTGCAGAGTATTGCGCAGGGTATTGCAGAGTATTTTGCAGGGTATTGCACCAGAGTATTGCAGAGTATTGCAGAGTATTGCACCAGGGTATTGCAGAGTATTTTGCAGAGTATTGCGCAGGGTATTGCAGAGTATTTCGCAGGGTATTGCAGAGTATTTTGCAGGGTATTGCACCAGAGTATTGCAGAGTATTGCACCAGAGTATTGCAGAGTATTGCACCAGGGTATTGCGCAGGGTATTGCAGGGTATTGCGCAGGGTATTGCAGAGTATTGCACCAGGGTATTGCAGAGTATTTTGCAGGGTATTGCGCAGGGTATTGCAGAGTATTGCGCAGGGTATTGCAGGGTATTGCACCAGGGTATTGCAGAGTATATTGCAGAGTATTGCGCAGGGTATTGCAGAGTATTGCACCAGAGTATTGCGCAGGGTATTGCAGAGTATTGCGCAGGGTATTGCAGAGTATTGCGCAGGGTATTGCAGAGTATTGCGCAGGGTATTGCAGAGTATTGCACCAGGGTATTGCAGAGTATTGCACCAGGGTATTGCAGAGTATTGCACCAGGGTATTGCAGAGTATTGCACCAGAGTATTGCAGAGTATTTTGCAGAGTATTGCAGAGTATTGCGCAGGGTATTGCAGAGTATTGCACCAGAGTATTGCACCAGGGTATTGCAGAGTATTGCACCAGGGTATTGCAGAGTATTGCGCAGGGTATTGCAGAGTATTGCACCAGGGTATTGCAGAGTATTGCACCAGGGTATTGCAGAGTATTGCACCAGAGTATTGCAGAGTATTGCACCAGAGTATTGCGCAGGGTATTGCGCAGGGTATTGCAGAGTATTGCACCAGAGTATTGCAGAGTATTTTGCAGGGTATTGCGCAGGGTATTGCAGAGTATTGCGCAGGGTATTGCAGAGTATTGCACCAGAGTATTGCAGAGTATTGCGCAGGGTATTGCAGAGTATTTTGCAGAGTATTGCAGAGTATTGCACCAGAGTATTGCAGAGTATTGCACCAGGGTATTGCAGAGTATTGCGCAGGGTATTGCAGAGTATTGCGCAGGGTATTGCAGAGTATTGCGCAGGGTATTGCAGAGTATTGCGCAGGGTATTGCAGAGTATTGCACCAGGGTATTGCAGAGTATTTTGCAGGGTATTGCGCAGGGTATTGCAGAGTATTGCGCCAGGGTATTGCAGAGTATTGCACCAGAGTATTGCAGAGTATTGCAGAGTATTGCGCAGGGTATTGCAGGGTATTGCGCAGGGTATTGCAGAGTATTGCGCAGGGTATTGCACCAGGGTATTGCAGAGTATTGCACCAGAGTATTGCAGGGTATTGCGCAGGGTATTGCAGAGTATTGCACCAGGGTATTGCAGAGTATTTTGCAGAGTATTGCGCAGGGTATTGCAGAGTATTGCAGAGTATTGCAGAGTATTGCGCAGGGTATTGCAGAGTATTGCGCAGGGTATTGCAGAGTATTGCACCAGAGTATTGCAGAGTATTGCACAGGGTATTGCAGAGTATTGCAGGGTATTGCAGAGTATTGTGCAGGGTATTGCAGAGTATTGCGCAGGGTATTGCAGAGTATTGCGCAGGGTATTGCAGAGTATTGCGCAGGGTATTGCAGAGTATTGCGCAGGGTATTGCAGAGTATTGCACCAGAGTATTGCAGAGTATTGCGCAGGGTATTGCAGAGTATTGCACCAGGGTATTGCAGAGTATTGCACCAGAGTATTGCAGAGTATTGCGCAGGGTATTGCAGGGTATTGCGCAGGGTATTGCAGAGTATTGCACCAGAGTATTGCAGAGTATTGCACCAGGGTATTGCAGAGTATTTTGCAGGGTATTGCGCAGGGTATTGCAGAGTATTGCGCAGGGTATTGCAGAGTATTGCACCAGAGTATTGCAGAGTATTGCACCAGGGTATTGCAGAGTATTTTGCAGGGTATTGCGCAGGGTATTGCAGAGTATTGCGCAGGGTATTGCACCAGGGTATTGCAGAGTATTGCACCAGAGTATTGCAGAGTATTGCGCAGGGTATTGCAGAGTATTGCGCAGGGTATTGCAGAGTATTGCACCAGGGTATTGCAGAGTATTGCACCAGAGTATTGCAGAGTATTGCGCAGGGTATTGCAGAGTATTGCGCAGGGTATTGCAGAGTATTGCGCAGGGTATTGCAGGGTATTGCACCAGGGTATTGCAGAGTATTGCACCAGAGTATTGCAGAGTATTGCGCAGGGTATTGCAGAGTATTGCGCAGGGTATTGCAGAGTATTGCGCAGGGTATTGCAGAGTATTGCACCAGAGTATTGCAGAGTATTGTGCAGGGTATTGCAGGGTATTGCGCAGGGTATTGCAGAGTATTGCGCAGGGTATTGCAGAGTATTGCACCAGAGTATTGCAGAGTATTGCACCAGGGTATTGCAGAGTATTTTGCAGGGTATTGCGCAGGGTATTGCAGAGTATTGCGCAGGGTATTGCAGAGTATTTTGCAGGGTATTGCACCAGAGTATTGCAGAGTATTGCAGAGTATTGCACCAGGGTATTGCAGAGTATTTTGCAGAGTATTGCGCAGGGTATTGCAGAGTATTTCGCAGGGTATTGCAGAGTATTTTGCAGGGTATTGCACCAGAGTATTGCAGAGTATTGCACCAGAGTATTGCAGAGTATTGCACCAGGGTATTGCGCAGGGTATTGCAGGGTATTGCGCAGGGTATTGCAGAGTATTGCACCAGGGTATTGCAGAGTATTGCGCAGGGTATTGCAGGGTATTGCACCAGGGTATTGCAGAGTATTGCAGAGTATTGCGCAGGGTATTGCAGAGTATTGCACCAGAGTATTGCACCAGAGTATTGCACCAGGGTATTGCAGAGTATTGCGCAGGGTATTGCGCAGGGTATTGCAGAGTATTGCGCAGGGTATTGCAGAGTATTGCACCAGGGTATTGCAGAGTATTGCGCAGGGTATTGCAGAGTATTGCACCAGGGTATTGCAGAGTATTGCGCAGGGTATTGCAGGGTATTGCGCAGGGTATTGCAGAGTATTGCACCAGAGTATTGCAGAGTATTGCACCAGGGTATTGCAGAGTATTGCGCAGGGTATTGCAGAGTATTGCACCAGGGTATTGCAGAGTATTGCACCAGGGTATTGCAGAGTATTGCACCAGAGTATTGCAGAGTATTGCACCAGAGTATTGCAGAGTATTGCAGAGTATTGCACCAGAGTATTGCAGAGTATTTTGCAGGGTATTGCGCAGGGTATTGCAGAGTATTGCGCAGGGTATTGCAGAGTATTGCACCAGAGTATTGCAGAGTATTGCACAGGGTATTGCAGAGTATTTTGCAGGGTATTGCGCAGGGTATTGCAGAGTATTTTGCAGGGTATTGCAGAGTATTGCGCAGGGTATTGCAGAGTATTGCACCAGGGTATTGCAGAGTATTTTGCAGGGTATTGCGCAGGGTATTGCGCAGGGTATTGCGCAGGGTATTGCAGAGTATTTTGCAGGGTATTGCAGAGTATTGCGCAGGGTATTGCAGAGTATTGCACCAGGGTATTGCAGAGTATTGCACCAGGGTATTGCAGAGTATTGCAGCAGGGTATTGCAGGGTATTGCGCAGGGTATTGCAGAGTATTGCGCAGGGTATTGCAGAGTATTGCACCAGAGTATTGCAGAGTATTGCACCAGGGTATTGCAGAGTATTTTGCAGGGTATTGCGCAGGGTATTGCAGAGTATTGCGCAGGGTATTGCAGAGTATTTTGCAGGGTATTGCACCAGAGTATTGCAGAGTATTGCAGAGTATTGCACCAGGGTATTGCAGAGTATTTTGCAGAGTATTGCGCAGGGTATTGCAGAGTATTTTGCAGAGTATTTCGCAGGGTATTGCAGAGTATTTTGCAGAGTATTGCACCAGGGTATTGCGCAGGGTATTGCAGGGTATTGCGCAGGGTATTGCAGAGTATTGCACCAGGGTATTGCAGAGTATTTTGCAGGGTATTGCGCAGGGTATTGCAGAGTATTGCGCAGGGTATTGCACCAGGGTATTGCAGAGTATTTTGCAGAGTATTGCAGAGTATTGCGCAGGGTATTGCAGAGTATTGCACCAGAGTATTGCACCAGGGTATTGCAGAGTATTGCGCAGGGTATTGCAGAGTATTGCGCAGGGTATTGCAGAGTATTGCACCAGGGTATTGCAGAGTATTGCACCAGGGTATTGCAGAGTATTGCACCAGAGTATTGCAGAGTATTGCACCAGAGTATTGCGCAGGGTATTGCGCAGGGTATTGCAGAGTATTGCACCAGAGTATTGCAGAGTATTTTGCAGGGTATTGCGCAGGGTATTGCAGAGTATTGCACCAGGGTATTGCAGAGTATTTTGCAGAGTATTGCGCAGGGTATTGCAGAGTATTGCAGAGTATTGCAGAGTATTGCGCAGGGTATTGCAGAGTATTGCGCAGGGTATTGCAGAGTATTGCGCAGGGTATTGCAGAGTATTGCACCAGGGTATTGCAGAGTATTTTGCAGGGTATTGCGCAGGGTATTGCAGAGTATTGCACCAGAGTATTGCAGAGTATTGCGCAGGGTATTGCAGAGTATTGCGCAGGGTATTGCAGAGTATTGCACCAGGGTATTGCAGAGTATTGCACCAGAGTATTGCAGAGTATTGCGCAGGGTATTGCAGAGTATTGCGCAGGGTATTGCAGAGTATTGCGCAGGGTATTGCAGGGTATTGCACCAGGGTATTGCAGAGTATTGCACCAGAGTATTGCAGAGTATTGCGCAGGGTATTGCAGAGTATTGCGCAGGGTATTGCAGAGTATTGCGCAGGGTATTGCAGAGTATTGCACCAGAGTATTGTGCAGGGTATTGCAGGGTATTGCGCAGGGTATTGCAGAGTATTGCGCAGGGTATTGCAGAGTATTGCACCAGAGTATTGCAGAGTATTGCACCAGGGTATTGCAGAGTATTTTGCAGGGTATTGCGCAGGGTATTGCAGAGTATTGCGCAGGGTATTGCAGAGTATTTTGCAGGGTATTGCACCAGAGTATTGCAGAGTATTGCAGAGTATTGCACCAGGGTATTGCAGAGTATTTTGCAGAGTATTGCGCAGGGTATTGCAGAGTATTTCGCAGGGTATTGCAGAGTATTTTGCAGGGTATTGCACCAGAGTATTGCAGAGTATTGCACCAGAGTATTGCAGAGTATTGCACCAGGGTATTGCGCAGGGTATTGCAGGGTATTGCGCAGGGTATTGCAGAGTATTGCACCAGGGTATTGCAGAGTATTTTGCAGGGTATTGCGCAGGGTATTGCAGAGTATTGCGCAGGGTATTGCAGGGTATTGCACCAGGGTATTGCAGAGTATTTTGCAGAGTATTGCAGAGTATTGCGCAGGGTATTGCAGAGTATTGCACCAGAGTATTGCACCAGGGTATTGCAGAGTATTGCGCAGGGTATTGCAGAGTATTGCGCAGGGTATTGCAGAGTATTGCACCAGGGTATTGCAGAGTATTGCGCAGGGTATTGCAGAGTATTGCACCAGGGTATTGCAGAGTATTGCGCAGGGTATTGCAGGGTATTGCGCAGGGTATTGCAGAGTATTGCGCAGGGTATTGCAGAGTATTGCACCAGAGTATTGCAGAGTATTGCACCAGGGTATTGCAGAGTATTGCGCAGGGTATTGCACCAGGGTATTGCAGAGTATTGCACCAGGGTATTGCAGCGTATTGCACCAGAGTATTGCAGAGTATTGCACCAGAGTATTGCAGAGTATTGCAGAGTATTGCACCAGAGTATTGCAGAGTATTTTGCAGGGTATTGCAGAGTATTGCGCAGGGTATTGCAGAGTATTGCACCAGAGTATTGCAGAGTATTGCACAGGGTATTGCAGAGTATTTTGCAGGGTATTGCGCAGGGTATTGCAGAGTATTTTGCAGGGTATTGCAGAGTATTGCGCAGGGTATTGCAGAGTATTGCACCAGGGTATTGCAGAGTATTTTGCAGGGTATTGCGCAGGGTATTGCGCAGGGTATTGCGCAGGGTATTGCAGAGTATTTTGCAGGGTATTGCAGAGTATTGCGCAGGGTATTGCAGAGTATTGCACCAGGGTATTGCAGAGTATTGCACCAGGGTATTGCAGAGTATTGCAGCAGGGTATTGCAGGGTATTGCGCAGGGTATTGCAGAGTATTGCGCAGGGTATTGCAGAGTATTGCACCAGAGTATTGCAGAGTATTGCACCAGGGTATTGCAGAGTATTTTGCAGGGTATTGCGCAGGGTATTGCAGAGTATTGCGCAGGGTATTGCAGAGTATTTTGCAGGGTATTGCACCAGAGTATTGCAGAGTATTGCAGAGTATTGCACCAGGGTATTGCAGAGTATTTTGCAGAGTATTGCGCAGGGTATTGCAGAGTATTTCGCAGGGTATTGCAGAGTATTTTGCAGGGTATTGCACCAGAGTATTGCAGAGTATTGCACCAGAGTATTGCAGAGTATTGCACCAGGGTATTGCGCAGGGTATTGCAGGGTATTGCGCAGGGTATTGCAGAGTATTGCACCAGGGTATTGCAGAGTATTTTGCAGGGTATTGCGCAGGGTATTGCAGAGTATTGCGCAGGGTATTGCAGGGTATTGCACCAGGGTATTGCAGAGTATATTGCAGAGTATTGCGCAGGGTATTGCAGAGTATTGCACCAGAGTATTGCGCAGGGTATTGCAGAGTATTGCGCAGGGTATTGCAGAGTATTGCGCAGGGTATTGCAGAGTATTGCGCAGGGTATTGCAGAGTATTGCACCAGGGTATTGCAGAGTATTGCGCAGGGTATTGCAGAGTATTGCACCAGGGTATTGCGCAGGGTATTGCAGGGTATTGCGCAGGGTATTGCAGAGTATTGCACCAGGGTATTGCAGAGTATTTTGCAGGGTATTGCGCAGGGTATTGCAGAGTATTGTGCAGGGTATTGCAGGGTATTGCACCAGGGTATTGCAGAGTATTTTGCAGAGTATTGCAGAGTATTGCGCAGGGTATTGCAGAGTATTGCACCAGAGTATTGCGCAGGGTATTGCAGAGTATTGCGCAGGGTATTGCAGAGTATTGCGCAGGGTATTGCAGAGTATTGCGCAGGGTATTGCAGAGTATTGCACCAGGGTATTGCAGAGTATTGCACCAGGGTATTGCAGAGTATTGCACCAGAGTATTGCAGAGTATTGCGCAGGGTATTGCAGAGTATTGCACCAGAGTATTGCAGAGTATTTTGCAGGGTATTGCGCAGGGTATTGCAGAGTATTGCGCAGGGTATTGCAGAGTATTGCACCAGAGTATTGCAGAGTATTGCACCAGAGTATTGCAGAGTATTGCACAGGGTATTGCAGAGTATTGCGCAGGGTATTGCAGAGTATTGCGCAGGGTATTGCAGAGTATTGCGCAGGGTATTGCAGAGTATTGCACCAGGGTATTGCAGAGTATTGCACCAGGGTATTGCAGAGTATTGCGCAGGGTATTGCAGAGTATTGCAGAGTATTGCACCAGGGTATTGCAGAGTATTGCACCAGGGTATTGCAGAGTATTGCACCAGAGTATTGCAGAGTATTGCACCAGAGTATTGCAGAGTATTGCACCAGAGTATTGCAGAGTATTTTGCAGGGTATTGCGCAGGGTATTGCAGAGTATTGCGCAGGGTATTGCAGAGTATTGCACCAGAGTATTGCAGAGTATTGCACAGGGTATTGCAGAGTATTTTGCAGGGTATTGCGCAGGGTATTGCAGAGTATTTTGCAGGGTATTGCAGAGTATTTTGCAGGGTATTGCAGAGTATTGCACCAGGGTATTGCAGAGTATTTTGCAGGGTATTGCGCAGGGTATTGCGCAGGGTATTGCGCAGGGTATTGCAGAGTATTGTGCAGGGTATTGCAGGGTATTGCGCAGGGTATTGCAGAGTATTGCGCAGGGTATTGCAGAGTATTGCACCAGAGTATTGCAGAGTATTGCACCAGGGTATTGCAGAGTATTTTGCAGGGTATTGCGCAGGGTATTGCAGAGTATTGCGCAGGGTATTGCAGAGTATTTTGCAGGGTATTGCACCAGAGTATTGCAGAGTATTGCAGAGTATTGCACCAGGGTATTGCAGAGTATTTTGCAGAGTATTGCGCAGGGTATTGCAGAGTATTTCGCAGGGTATTGCAGAGTATTTTGCAGGGTATTGCACCAGAGTATTGCAGAGTATTGCACCAGAGTATTGCAGAGTATTGCACCAGGGTATTGCGCAGGGTATTGCAGGGTATTGCGCAGGGTATTGCAGAGTATTGCACCAGGGTATTGCAGAGTATTTTGCAGGGTATTGCGCAGGGTATTGCAGAGTATTGCGCAGGGTATTGCAGGGTATTGCACCAGGGTATTGCAGAGTATTTTGCAGAGTATTGCGCAGG
Source organism: Rana muscosa (assembly GCA_029206835.1). Taxonomy (NCBI): domain Eukaryota; kingdom Metazoa; phylum Chordata; class Amphibia; order Anura; family Ranidae; genus Rana; species Rana muscosa. The sequence goes on from JARGYO010000549.1 coordinate 1,250,573, forward strand.
GTATTGCAGAGTATTGCACCAGAGTATTGCGCAGGGTATTGCAGAGTATTGCGCAGGGTATTGCAGAGTATTGCGCAGGGTATTGCAGAGTATTGCACCAGGGTATTGCAGAGTATTGCACCAGGGTATTGCAGAGTATTGCACCAGAGTATTGCAGAGTATTGCGCAGGGTATTGCAGAGTATTGCACCAGAGTATTGCAGAGTATTTTGCAGGGTATTGCGCAGGGTATTGCAGAGTATTGCGCAGGGTATTGCAGAGTATTGCACCAGAGTATTGCAGAGTATTGCACAGGGTATTGCAGAGTATTGCGCAGGGTATTGCAGAGTATTGCACCAGGGTATTGCAGAGTATTTTGCAGGGTATTGCGCAGGGTATTGCAGAGTATTTTGCAGGGTATTGCAGAGTATTGCGCAGGGTATTGCAGAGTATTGCACCAGGGTATTGCAGAGTATTTTGCAGGGTATTGCGCAGGGTATTGCGCAGGGTATTGCGCAGGGTATTGCAGAGTATTTTGCAGAGTATTGCAGAGTATTGCACCAGAGTATTGCAGAGTATTGCACCAGGGTATTGCAGAGTATTGCGCAGGGTATTGCAGAGTATTGCGCAGGGTATTGCAGAGTATTGCGCAGGGTATTGCAGAGTATTGCGCAGGGTATTGCAGAGTATTGCACCAGGGTATTGCAGAGTATTTTGCAGGGTATTGCGCAGGGTATTGCAGAGTATTGCGCCAGGGTATTGCAGAGTATTGCACCAGAGTATTGCAGAGTATTGCAGGGTATTGCGCAGGGTATTGCAGAGTATTGCGCAGGGTATTGCACCAGGGTATTGCAGAGTATTGCACCAGAGTATTGCAGGGTATTGCGCAGGGTATTGCAGAGTATTGCACCAGGGTATTGCAGAGTATTTTGCAGAGTATTGCGCAGGGTATTGCAGAGTATTGCAGAGTATTGCAGAGTATTGCGCAAGGTATTGCAGAGTATTGCGCAGGGTATTGCAGAGTATTGCACCAGGGTATTGCAGAGTATTTTGCAGGGTATTGCGCAGGGTATTGCAGAGTATTGCACCAGAGTATTGCAGAGTATTGCACAGGGTATTGCAGAGTATTGCGCAGGGTATTGCAGAGTATTGCGCAGGGTATTGCAGGGTATTGCAGAGTATTGCGCAGGGTATTGCAGAGTATTGCGCAGGGTATTGCAGAGTATTGCACCAGGGTATTGCAGAGTATTGCACCAGAGTATTGCAGAGTATTGCGCAGGGTATTGCAGGGTATTGCGCAGGGTATTGCAGAGTATTGCGCAGGGTATTGCAGAGTATTGCACCAGAGTATTGCAGAGTATTGCACCAGGGTATTGCAGAGTATTTTGCAGGGTATTGCGCAGGGTATTGCAGAGTATTGCGCAGGGTATTGCAGAGTATTGCACCAGAGTATTGCAGAGTATTGCACCAGGGTATTGCAGAGTATTTTGCAGGGTATTGCGCAGGGTATTGCAGAGTATTGCGCAGGGTATTGCACCAGGGTATTGCAGAGTATTGCACCAGAGTATTGCAGAGTATTGCGCAGGGTATTGCAGAGTATTGCGCAGGGTATTGCAGAGTATTGCACCAGGGTATTGCAGAGTATTGCACCAGAGTATTGCAGAGTATTGCGCAGGGTATTGCAGAGTATTGCGCAGGGTATTGCAGAGTATTGCGCAGGGTATTGCAGGGTATTGCACCAGGGTATTGCAGAGTATTGCACCAGAGTATTGCAGAGTATTGCGCAGGGTATTGCAGAGTATTGCGCAGGGTATTGCAGAGTATTGCGCAGGGTATTGCAGAGTATTGCACCAGAGTATTGCAGAGTATTGTGCAGGGTATTGCAGGGTATTGCGCAGGGTATTGCAGAGTATTGCGCAGGGTATTGCAGAGTATTGCACCAGAGTATTGCAGAGTATTGCACCAGGGTATTGCAGAGTATTTTGCAGGGTATTGCGCAGGGTATTGCAGAGTATTGCGCAGGGTATTGCAGAGTATTTTGCAGGGTATTGCACCAGAGTATTGCAGAGTATTGCAGAGTATTGCACCAGGGTATTGCAGAGTATTTTGCAGAGTATTGCGCAGGGTATTGCAGAGTATTTCGCAGGGTATTGCAGAGTATTTTGCAGGGTATTGCACCAGAGTATTGCAGAGTATTGCACCAGAGTATTGCAGAGTATTGCACCAGGGTATTGCGCAGGGTATTGCAGGGTATTGCGCAGGGTATTGCAGAGTATTGCACCAGGGTATTGCAGAGTATTTTGCAGGGTATTGCGCAGGGTATTGCAGAGTATTTTGCAGAGTATTGCAGAGTATTGCGCAGGGTATTGCAGAGTATTGCACCAGAGTATTGCACCAGGGTATTGCAGAGTATTGCGCAGGGTATTGCAGAGTATTGCGCAGGGTATTGCAGAGTATTGCACCAGGGTATTGCAGAGTATTGCGCAGGGTATTGCAGAGTATTGCACCAGGGTATTGCAGAGTATTGCGCAGGGTATTGCAGGGTATTGCGCAGGGTATTGCAGAGTATTGCGCAGGGTATTGCAGAGTATTGCACCAGAGTATTGCAGAGTATTGCACCAGGGTATTGCAGAGTATTGCGCAGGGTATTGCACCAGGGTATTGCAGAGTATTGCACCAGGGTATTGCAGCGTATTGCACCAGAGTATTGCAGAGTATTGCACCAGAGTATTGCAGAGTATTGCAGAGTATTGCACCAGAGTATTGCAGAGTATTTTGCAGGGTATTGCAGAGTATTGCGCAGGGTATTGCAGAGTATTGCACCAGAGTATTGCAGAGTATTGCACAGGGTATTGCAGAGTATTTTGCAGGGTATTGCGCAGGGTATTGCAGAGTATTTTGCAGGGTATTGCAGAGTATTGCGCAGGGTATTGCAGAGTATTGCACCAGGGTATTGCAGAGTATTTTGCAGGGTATTGCGCAGGGTATTGCGCAGGGTATTGCGCAGGGTATTGCAGAGTATTTTGCAGGGTATTGCAGAGTATTGCGCAGGGTATTGCAGAGTATTGCACCAGGGTATTGCAGAGTATTGCACCAGGGTATTGCAGAGTATTGCAGCAGGGTATTGCAGGGTATTGCGCAGGGTATTGCAGAGTATTGCGCAGGGTATTGCAGAGTATTGCACCAGAGTATTGCAGAGTATTGCACCAGGGTATTGCAGAGTATTTTGCAGGGTATTGCGCAGGGTATTGCAGAGTATTGCGCAGGGTATTGCAGAGTATTTTGCAGGGTATTGCACCAGAGTATTGCAGAGTATTGCAGAGTATTGCACCAGGGTATTGCAGAGTATTTTGCAGAGTATTGCGCAGGGTATTGCAGAGTATTTCGCAGGGTATTGCAGAGTATTTTGCAGGGTATTGCACCAGAGTATTGCAGAGTATTGCACCAGAGTATTGCAGAGTATTGCACCAGGGTATTGCGCAGGGTATTGCAGGGTATTGCGCAGGGTATTGCAGAGTATTGCACCAGGGTATTGCAGAGTATTTTGCAGGGTATTGCGCAGGGTATTGCAGAGTATTGCGCAGGGTATTGCAGGGTATTGCACCAGGGTATTGCAGAGTATATTGCAGAGTATTGCGCAGGGTATTGCAGAGTATTGCACCAGAGTATTGCGCAGGGTATTGCAGAGTATTGCGCAGGGTATTGCAGAGTATTGCGCAGGGTATTGCAGAGTATTGCGCAGGGTATTGCAGAGTATTGCACCAGGGTATTGCAGAGTATTGCACCAGGGTATTGCAGAGTATTGCACCAGGGTATTGCAGAGTATTGCACCAGAGTATTGCAGAGTATTTTGCAGAGTATTGCAGAGTATTGCGCAGGGTATTGCAGAGTATTGCACCAGAGTATTGCACCAGGGTATTGCAGAGTATTGCACCAGGGTATTGCAGAGTATTGCGCAGGGTATTGCAGAGTATTGCACCAGGGTATTGCAGAGTATTGCACCAGGGTATTGCAGAGTATTGCACCAGAGTATTGCAGAGTATTGCACCAGAGTATTGCGCAGGGTATTGCGCAGGGTATTGCAGAGTATTGCACCAGAGTATTGCAGAGTATTTTGCAGGGTATTGCGCAGGGTATTGCAGAGTATTGCGCAGGGTATTGCAGAGTATTGCACCAGAGTATTGCAGAGTATTGCGCAGGGTATTGCAGAGTATTTTGCAGAGTATTGCAGAGTATTGCACCAGAGTATTGCAGAGTATTGCACCAGGGTATTGCAGAGTATTGCGCAGGGTATTGCAGAGTATTGCGCAGGGTATTGCAGAGTATTGCGCAGGGTATTGCAGAGTATTGCGCAGGGTATTGCAGAGTATTGCACCAGGGTATTGCAGAGTATTTTGCAGGGTATTGCGCAGGGTATTGCAGAGTATTGCGCCAGGGTATTGCAGAGTATTGCACCAGAGTATTGCAGAGTATTGCAGAGTATTGCGCAGGGTATTGCAGGGTATTGCGCAGGGTATTGCAGAGTATTGCGCAGGGTATTGCACCAGGGTATTGCAGAGTATTGCACCAGAGTATTGCAGGGTATTGCGCAGGGTATTGCAGAGTATTGCACCAGGGTATTGCAGAGTATTTTGCAGAGTATTGCGCAGGGTATTGCAGAGTATTGCAGAGTATTGCAGAGTATTGCGCAGGGTATTGCAGAGTATTGCGCAGGGTATTGCAGAGTATTGCACCAGAGTATTGCAGAGTATTGCACAGGGTATTGCAGAGTATTGCAGGGTATTGCAGAGTATTGTGCAGGGTATTGCAGAGTATTGCGCAGGGTATTGCAGAGTATTGCGCAGGGTATTGCAGAGTATTGCGCAGGGTATTGCAGAGTATTGCGCAGGGTATTGCAGAGTATTGCACCAGAGTATTGCAGAGTATTGCGCAGGGTATTGCAGAGTATTGCACCAGGGTATTGCAGAGTATTGCACCAGAGTATTGCAGAGTATTGCGCAGGGTATTGCAGGGTATTGCGCAGGGTATTGCAGAGTATTGCACCAGAGTATTGCAGAGTATTGCACCAGGGTATTGCAGAGTATTTTGCAGGGTATTGCGCAGGGTATTGCAGAGTATTGCGCAGGGTATTGCAGAGTATTGCACCAGAGTATTGCAGAGTATTGCACCAGGGTATTGCAGAGTATTTTGCAGGGTATTGCGCAGGGTATTGCAGAGTATTGCGCAGGGTATTGCACCAGGGTATTGCAGAGTATTGCACCAGAGTATTGCAGAGTATTGCGCAGGGTATTGCAGAGTATTGCGCAGGGTATTGCAGAGTATTGCACCAGGGTATTGCAGAGTATTGCACCAGAGTATTGCAGAGTATTGCGCAGGGTATTGCAGAGTATTGCGCAGGGTATTGCAGAGTATTGCGCAGGGTATTGCAGGGTATTGCACCAGGGTATTGCAGAGTATTGCACCAGAGTATTGCAGAGTATTGCGCAGGGTATTGCAGAGTATTGCGCAGGGTATTGCAGAGTATTGCGCAGGGTATTGCAGAGTATTGCACCAGAGTATTGCAGAGTATTGTGCAGGGTATTGCAGGGTATTGCGCAGGGTATTGCAGAGTATTGCGCAGGGTATTGCAGAGTATTGCACCAGAGTATTGCAGAGTATTGCACCAGGGTATTGCAGAGTATTTTGCAGGGTATTGCGCAGGGTATTGCAGAGTATTGCGCAGGGTATTGCAGAGTATTTTGCAGGGTATTGCACCAGAGTATTGCAGAGTATTGCAGAGTATTGCACCAGGGTATTGCAGAGTATTTTGCAGAGTATTGCGCAGGGTATTGCAGAGTATTTCGCAGGGTATTGCAGAGTATTTTGCAGGGTATTGCACCAGAGTATTGCAGAGTATTGCACCAGAGTATTGCAGAGTATTGCACCAGGGTATTGCGCAGGGTATTGCAGGGTATTGCGCAGGGTATTGCAGAGTATTGCACCAGGGTATTGCAGAGTATTGCGCAGGGTATTGCAGGGTATTGCACCAGGGTATTGCAGAGTATTGCAGAGTATTGCGCAGGGTATTGCAGAGTATTGCACCAGAGTATTGCACCAGAGTATTGCACCAGGGTATTGCAGAGTATTGCGCAGGGTATTGCGCAGGGTATTGCAGAGTATTGCGCAGGGTATTGCAGAGTATTGCACCAGGGTATTGCAGAGTATTGCGCAGGGTATTGCAGAGTATTGCACCAGGGTATTGCAGAGTATTGCGCAGGGTATTGCAGGGTATTGCGCAGGGTATTGCAGAGTATTGCACCAGAGTATTGCAGAGTATTGCACCAGGGTATTGCAGAGTATTGCGCAGGGTATTGCAGAGTATTGCACCAGGGTATTGCAGAGTATTGCACCAGGGTATTGCAGAGTATTGCACCAGAGTATTGCAGAGTATTGCACCAGAGTATTGCAGAGTATTGCAGAGTATTGCACCAGAGTATTGCAGAGTATTTTGCAGGGTATTGCGCAGGGTATTGCAGAGTATTGCGCAGGGTATTGCAGAGTATTGCACCAGAGTATTGCAGAGTATTGCACAGGGTATTGCAGAGTATTTTGCAGGGTATTGCGCAGGGTATTGCAGAGTATTTTGCAGGGTATTGCAGAGTATTGCGCAGGGTATTGCAGAGTATTGCACCAGGGTATTGCAGAGTATTTTGCAGGGTATTGCGCAGGGTATTGCGCAGGGTATTGCGCAGGGTATTGCAGAGTATTTTGCAGGGTATTGCAGAGTATTGCGCAGGGTATTGCAGAGTATTGCACCAGGGTATTGCAGAGTATTGCACCAGGGTATTGCAGAGTATTGCAGCAGGGTATTGCAGGGTATTGCGCAGGGTATTGCAGAGTATTGCGCAGGGTATTGCAGAGTATTGCACCAGAGTATTGCAGAGTATTGCACCAGGGTATTGCAGAGTATTTTGCAGGGTATTGCGCAGGGTATTGCAGAGTATTGCGCAGGGTATTGCAGAGTATTTTGCAGGGTATTGCACCAGAGTATTGCAGAGTATTGCAGAGTATTGCACCAGGGTATTGCAGAGTATTTTGCAGAGTATTGCGCAGGGTATTGCAGAGTATTTTGCAGAGTATTTCGCAGGGTATTGCAGAGTATTTTGCAGAGTATTGCACCAGGGTATTGCGCAGGGTATTGCAGGGTATTGCGCAGGGTATTGCAGAGTATTGCACCAGGGTATTGCAGAGTATTTTGCAGGGTATTGCGCAGGGTATTGCAGAGTATTGCGCAGGGTATTGCACCAGGGTATTGCAGAGTATTTTGCAGAGTATTGCAGAGTATTGCGCAGGGTATTGCAGAGTATTGCACCAGAGTATTGCACCAGGGTATTGCAGAGTATTGCGCAGGGTATTGCAGAGTATTGCGCAGGGTATTGCAGAGTATTGCACCAGGGTATTGCAGAGTATTGCACCAGGGTATTGCAGAGTATTGCACCAGAGTATTGCAGAGTATTGCACCAGAGTATTGCGCAGGGTATTGCGCAGGGTATTGCAGAGTATTGCACCAGAGTATTGCAGAGTATTTTGCAGGGTATTGCGCAGGGTATTGCAGAGTATTGCGCAGGGTATTGCAGAGTATTGCGCAGGGTATTGCAGAGTATTGCACCAGGGTATTGCAGAGTATTGCACCAGAGTATTGCAGAGTATTTTGCAGGGTATTGCGCAGGGTATTGCAGAGTATTGCGCAGGGTATTGCACCAGGGTATTGCAGAGTATTGCACCAGAGTATTGCAGAGTATTGCGCAGGGTATTGCAGAGTATTGCGCAGGGTATTGCAGAGTATTGCACCAGGGTATTGCAGAGTATTTTGCAGGGTATTGCGCAGGGTATTGCGCAGGGTATTGCGCAGGGTATTGCAGAGTATTTTGCAGAGTATTGCAGAGTATTGCACCAGAGTATTGCAGAGTATTGCACCAGGGTATTGCAGAGTATTGCGCAGGGTATTGCAGAGTATTGCGCAGGGTATTGCAGAGTATTGCGCAGGGTATTGCAGAGTATTGCGCAGGGTATTGCAGAGTATTGCACCAGGGTATTGCAGAGTATTTTGCAGGGTATTGCGCAGGGTATTGCAGAGTATTGCGCCAGGGTATTGCAGAGTATTGCACCAGAGTATTGCAGAGTATTGCAGAGTATTGCGCAGGGTATTGCAGGGTATTGCGCAGGGTATTGCAGAGTATTGCGCAGGGTATTGCACCAGGGTATTGCAGAGTATTGCACCAGAGTATTGCAGGGTATTGCGCAGGGTATTGCAGAGTATTGCACCAGGGTATTGCAGAGTATTTTGCAGAGTATTGCGCAGGGTATTGCAGAGTATTGCGCAAGGTATTGCAGAGTATTGCGCAGGGTATTGCAGAGTATTGCACCAGGGTATTGCAGAGTATTTTGCAGGGTATTGCGCAGGGTATTGCAGAGTATTGCACCAGAGTATTGCAGAGTATTGCACAGGGTATTGCAGAGTATTGCGCAGGGTATTGCAGAGTATTGCGCAGGGTATTGCAGGGTATTGCAGAGTATTGCGCAGGGTATTGCAGAGTATTGCACCAGGGTATTGCAGAGTATTGCACCAGAGTATTGCAGAGTATTGTGCAGGGTATTGCAGGGTATTGCGCAGGGTATTGCAGAGTATTGCGCAGGGTATTGCAGAGTATTGCACCAGAGTATTGCAGAGTATTGCACCAGGGTATTGCAGAGTATTTTGCAGGGTATTGCGCAGGGTATTGCAGAGTATTGCGCAGGGTATTGCAGAGTATTGCACCAGAGTATTGCAGAGTATTGCACCAGGGTATTGCAGAGTATTTTGCAGGGTATTGCGCAGGGTATTGCAGAGTATTGCGCAGGGTATTGCACCAGGGTATTGCAGAGTATTGCACCAGAGTATTGCAGAGTATTGCGCAGGGTATTGCAGAGTATTGCGCAGGGTATTGCAGAGTATTGCACCAGGGTATTGCAGAGTATTGCACCAGAGTATTGCAGAGTATTGCGCAGGGTATTGCAGAGTATTGCGCAGGGTATTGCAGAGTATTGCGCAGGGTATTGCAGGGTATTGCACCAGGGTATTGCAGAGTATTGCACCAGAGTATTGCAGAGTATTGCGCAGGGTATTGCAGAGTATTGCGCAGGGTATTGCAGAGTATTGCGCAGGGTATTGCAGAGTATTGCACCAGAGTATTGCAGAGTATTGTGCAGGGTATTGCAGGGTATTGCGCAGGGTATTGCAGAGTATTGCGCAGGGTATTGCAGAGTATTGCACCAGAGTATTGCAGAGTATTGCACCAGGGTATTGCAGAGTATTTTGCAGGGTATTGCGCAGGGTATTGCAGAGTATTGCGCAGGGTATTGCAGAGTATTTTGCAGGGTATTGCACCAGAGTATTGCAGAGTATTGCAGAGTATTGCACCAGGGTATTGCAGAGTATTTTGCAGAGTATTGCGCAGGGTATTGCAGAGTATTTCGCAGGGTATTGCAGAGTATTTTGCAGGGTATTGCACCAGAGTATTGCAGAGTATTGCACCAGAGTATTGCAGAGTATTGCACCAGGGTATTGCGCAGGGTATTGCAGGGTATTGCGCAGGGTATTGCAGAGTATTGCACCAGGGTATTGCAGAGTATTTTGCAGGGTATTGCGCAGGGTATTGCAGAGTATTGCGCAGGGTATTGCAGGGTATTGCACCAGGGTATTGCAGAGTATTTTGCAGAGTATTGCAGAGTATTGCGCAGGGTATTGCAGAGTATTGCACCAGAGTATTGCACCAGGGTATTGCAGAGTATTGCGCAGGGTATTGCAGAGTATTGCGCAGGGTATTGCAGAGTATTGCACCAGGGTATTGCAGAGTATTGCGCAGGGTATTGCAGAGTATTGCACCAGGGTATTGCAGAGTATTGCGCAGGGTATTGCAGGGTATTGCGCAGGGTATTGCAGAGTATTGCGCAGGGTATTGCAGAGTATTGCACCAGAGTATTGCAGAGTATTGCACCAGGGTATTGCAGAGTATTGCGCAGGGTATTGCACCAGGGTATTGCAGCGTATTGCACCAGGGTATTGCAGCGTATTGCACCAGAGTATTGCAGAGTATTGCACCAGAGTATTGCAGAGTATTGCAGAGTATTGCACCAGAGTATTGCAGAGTATTTTGCAGGGTATTGCAGAGTATTGCGCAGGGTATTGCAGAGTATTGCACCAGAGTATTGCAGAGTATTGCACAGGGTATTGCAGAGTATTTTGCAGGGTATTGCGCAGGGTATTGCAGAGTATTTTGCAGGGTATTGCAGAGTATTGCGCAGGGTATTGCAGAGTATTGCACCAGGGTATTGCAGAGTATTTTGCAGGGTATTGCGCAGGGTATTGCGCAGGGTATTGCGCAGGGTATTGCAGAGTATTTTGCAGGGTATTGCAGAGTATTGCGCAGGGTATTGCAGAGTATTGCACCAGGGTATTGCAGAGTATTGCACCAGGGTATTGCAGAGTATTGCAGCAGGGTATTGCAGGGTATTGCGCAGGGTATTGCAGAGTATTGCGCAGGGTATTGCAGAGTATTGCACCAGAGTATTGCAGAGTATTGCACCAGGGTATTGCAGAGTATTTTGCAGGGTATTGCGCAGGGTATTGCAGAGTATTGCGCAGGGTATTGCAGAGTATTTTGCAGGGTATTGCACCAGAGTATTGCAGAGTATTGCAGAGTATTGCACCAGGGTATTGCAGAGTATTTTGCAGAGTATTGCGCAGGGTATTGCAGAGTATTTCGCAGGGTATTGCAGAGTATTTTGCAGGGTATTGCACCAGAGTATTGCAGAGTATTGCACCAGAGTATTGCAGAGTATTGCACCAGGGTATTGCGCAGGGTATTGCAGGGTATTGCGCAGGGTATTGCAGAGTATTGCACCAGGGTATTGCAGAGTATTTTGCAGGGTATTGCGCAGGGTATTGCAGAGTATTGCGCAGGGTATTGCAGGGTATTGCACCAGGGTATTGCAGAGTATATTGCAGAGTATTGCGCAGGGTATTGCAGAGTATTGCACCAGAGTATTGCGCAGGGTATTGCAGAGTATTGCGCAGGGTATTGCAGAGTATTGCGCAGGGTATTGCAGAGTATTGCGCAGGGTATTGCAGAGTATTGCACCAGGGTATTGCAGAGTATTGCACCAGGGTATTGCAGAGTATTGCACCAGGGTATTGTAGAGTATTGCACCAGAGTATTGCAGAGTATTTTGCAGAGTATTGCAGAGTATTGCGCAGGGTATTGCAGAGTATTGCACCAGAGTATTGCACCAGGGTATTGCAGAGTATTGCACCAGGGTATTGCAGAGTATTGCGCAGGGTATTGCAGAGTATTGCACCAGGGTATTGCAGAGTATTGCACCAGGGTATTGCAGAGTATTGCACCAGAGTATTGCAGAGTATTGCACCAGAGTATTGCGCAGGGTATTGCGCAGGGTATTGCAGAGTATTGCACCAGAGTATTGCAGAGTATTTTGCAGGGTATTGCGCAGGGTATTGCAGAGTATTGCGCAGGGTATTGCAGAGTATTGCACCAGAGTATTGCAGAGTATTGCGCAGGGTATTGCAGAGTATTTTGCAGAGTATTGCAGAGTATTGCACCAGAGTATTGCAGAGTATTGCACCAGGGTATTGCAGAGTATTGCGCAGGGTATTGCAGAGTATTGCGCAGGGTATTGCAGAGTATTGCGCAGGGTATTGCAGAGTATTGCGCAGGGTATTGCAGAGTATTGCACCAGGGTATTGCAGAGTATTTTGCAGGGTATTGCGCAGGGTATTGCAGAGTATTGCGCCAGGGTATTGCAGAGTATTGCACCAGAGTATTGCAGAGTATTGCAGAGTATTGCGCAGGGTATTGCAGGGTATTGCGCAGGGTATTGCAGAGTATTGCGCAGGGTATTGCACCAGGGTATTGCAGAGTATTGCACCAGAGTATTGCAGGGTATTGCGCAGGGTATTGCAGAGTATTGCACCAGGGTATTGCAGAGTATTTTGCAGAGTATTGCGCAGGGTATTGCAGAGTATTGCAGAGTATTGCGCAGGGTATTGCAGAGTATTGCGCAGGGTATTGCAGAGTATTGCACCAGAGTATTGCAGAGTATTGCACAGGGTATTGCAGAGTATTGCAGGGTATTGCAGAGTATTGCGCAGGGTATTGCAGAGTATTGCGCAGGGTATTGCAGAGTATTGCGCAGGGTATTGCAGAGTATTGCACCAGAGTATTGCAGAGTATTGCGCAGGGTATTGCAGAGTATTGCACCAGGGTATTGCAGAGTATTGCACCAGAGTATTGCAGAGTATTGCGCAGGGTATTGCAGGGTATTGCGCAGGGTATTGCAGAGTATTGCACCAGAGTATTGCAGAGTATTGCACCAGGGTATTGCAGAGTATTTTGCAGGGTATTGCGCAGGGTATTGCAGAGTATTGCGCAGGGTATTGCAGAGTATTGCACCAGAGTATTGCAGAGTATTGCACCAGGGTATTGCAGAGTATTTTGCAGGGTATTGCGCAGGGTATTGCAGAGTATTGCGCAGGGTATTGCACCAGGGTATTGCAGAGTATTGCACCAGAGTATTGCAGAGTATTGCGCAGGGTATTGCAGAGTATTGCGCAGGGTATTGCAGAGTATTGCACCAGGGTATTGCAGAGTATTGCACCAGAGTATTGCAGAGTATTGCGCAGGGTATTGCAGAGTATTGCGCAGGGTATTGCAGAGTATTGCGCAGGGTATTGCAGAGTATTGCGCAGGGTATTGCAGGGTATTGCACCAGGGTATTGCAGAGTATTGCACCAGAGTATTGCAGAGTATTGCGCAGGGTATTGCAGAGTATTGCGCAGGGTATTGCAGAGTATTGCGCAGGGTATTGCAGAGTATTGCACCAGAGTATTGCAGAGTATTGTGCAGGGTATTGCAGGGTATTGCGCAGGGTATTGCAGAGTATTGCGCAGGGTATTGCAGAGTATTGCACCAGAGTATTGCAGAGTATTGCACCAGGGTATTGCAGAGTATTTTGCAGGGTATTGCGCAGGGTATTGCAGAGTATTGCGCAGGGTATTGCAGAGTATTTTGCAGGGTATTGCACCAGAGTATTGCAGAGTATTGCAGAGTATTGCACCAGGGTATTGCAGAGTATTTTGCAGAGTATTGCGCAGGGTATTGCAGAGTATTTCGCAGGGTATTGCAGAGTATTTTGCAGGGTATTGCACCAGAGTATTGCAGAGTATTGCACCAGAGTATTGCAGAGTATTGCACCAGGGTATTGCGCAGGGTATTGCAGGGTATTGCGCAGGGTATTGCAGAGTATTGCACCAGGGTATTGCAGAGTATTGCGCAGGGTATTGCAGGGTATTGCACCAGGGTATTGCAGAGTATTTTGCAGAGTATTGCAGAGTATTGCGCAGGGTATTGCAGAGTATTGCACCAGAGTATTGCACCAGGGTATTGCAGAGTATTGCGCAGGGTATTGCGCAGGGTATTGCAGAGTATTGCGCAGGGTATTGCAGAGTATTGCACCAGGGTATTGCAGAGTATTGCGCAGGGTATTGCAGAGTATTGCACCAGGGTATTGCAGAGTATTGCGCAGGGTATTGCAGGGTATTGCGCAGGGTATTGCAGAGTATTGCGCAGGGTATTGCAGAGTATTGCACCAGAGTATTGCAGAGTATTGCACCAGGGTATTGCAGAGTATTGCGCAGGGTATTGCAGAGTATTGCACCAGGGTATTGCAGAGTATTGCACCAGGGTATTGCAGAGTATTGCACCAGAGTATTGCAGAGTATTGCACCAGAGTATTGCAGAGTATTGCAGAGTATTGCACCAGAGTATTGCAGAGTATTTTGCAGGGTATTGCGCAGGGTATTGCAGAGTATTGCGCAGGGTATTGCAGAGTATTGCACCAGAGTATTGCAGAGTATTGCACAGGGTATTGCAGAGTATTTTGCAGGGTATTGCGCAGGGTATTGCAGAGTATTTTGCAGGGTATTGCAGAGTATTGCGCAGGGTATTGCAGAGTATTGCACCAGGGTATTGCAGAGTATTTTGCAGGGTATTGCGCAGGGTATTGCGCAGGGTATTGCGCAGGGTATTGCAGAGTATTTTGCAGGGTATTGCAGAGTATTGCGCAGGGTATTGCAGAGTATTGCACCAGGGTATTGCAGAGTATTGCACCAGGGTATTGCAGAGTATTGCAGCAGGGTATTGCAGGGTATTGCGCAGGGTATTGCAGAGTATTGCGCAGGGTATTGCAGAGTATTGCACCAGAGTATTGCAGAGTATTGCACCAGGGTATTGCAGAGTATTTTGCAGGGTATTGCGCAGGGTATTGCAGAGTATTGCGCAGGGTATTGCAGAGTATTTTGCAGGGTATTGCACCAGAGTATTGCAGAGTATTGCAGAGTATTGCACCAGGGTATTGCAGAGTATTTTGCAGAGTATTGCGCAGGGTATTGCAGAGTATTTTGCAGAGTATTTCGCAGGGTATTGCAGAGTATTTTGCAGAGTATTGCACCAGGGTATTGCGCAGGGTATTGCAGGGTATTGCGCAGGGTATTGCAGAGTATTGCACCAGGGTATTGCAGAGTATTTTGCAGGGTATTGCGCAGGGTATTGCAGAGTATTGCGCAGGGTATTGCACCAGGGTATTGCAGAGTATTTTGCAGAGTATTGCAGAGTATTGCGCAGGGTATTGCAGAGTATTGCACCAGAGTATTGCACCAGGGTATTGCAGAGTATTGCGCAGGGTATTGCAGAGTATTGCGCAGGGTATTGCAGAGTATTGCACCAGGGTATTGCAGAGTATTGCACCAGGGTATTGCAGAGTATTGCACCAGAGTATTGCAGAGTATTGCACCAGAGTATTGCGCAGGGTATTGCGCAGGGTATTGCAGAGTATTGCACCAGAGTATTGCAGAGTATTTTGCAGGGTATTGCGCAGGGTATTGCAGAGTATTGCGCAGGGTATTGCAGAGTATTGCGCAGGGTATTGCAGAGTATTGCACCAGGGTATTGCAGAGTATTGCACCAGAGTATTGCAGAGTATTTTGCAGGGTATTGCGCAGGGTATTGCAGAGTATTGCGCAGGGTATTGCACCAGGGTATTGCAGAGTATTGCACCAGAGTATTGCAGAGTATTGCGCAGGGTATTGCAGAGTATTGCGCAGGGTATTGCAGAGTATTGCACCAGGGTATTGCAGAGTATTGCACCAGAGTATTGCAGAGTATTGCGCAGGGTATTGCAGGGTATTGCACCAGGGTATTGCAGAGTATTGCGCAGGGTATTGCAGAGTATTGCGCAGGGTATTGCAGAGTATTGCACCAGGGTATTGCAGAGTATTGCACCAGAGTATTGCAGAGTATTGCGCAGGGTATTGCAGAGTATTGCGCAGGGTATTGCAGGGTATTGCACCAGGGTATTGCAGAGTATTGCACCAGAGTATTGCAGAGTATTGCGCAGGGTATTGCAGAGTATTGCGCAGGGTATTGCAGAGTATTGCACCAGAGTATTGCAGAGTATTGTGCAGGGTATTGCAGGGTATTGCGCAGGGTATTGCAGAGTATTGCGCAGGGTATTGCAGAGTATTGCACCAGAGTATTGCAGAGTATTGCACCAGGGTATTGCAGAGTATTTTGCAGGGTATTGCGCAGGGTATTGCAGAGTATTGCGCAGGGTATTGCAGAGTATTGCGCAGGGTATTGCAGAGTATTTTGCAGGGTATTGCACCAGAGTATTGCAGAGTATTGCAGAGTATTGCACCAGGGTATTGCAGAGTATTTTGCAGAGTATTGCGCAGGGTATTGCAGAGTATTTCGCAGGGTATTGCAGAGTATTTTGCAGGGTATTGCACCAGAGTATTGCAGAGTATTGCACCAGAGTATTGCAGAGTATTGCACCAGGGTATTGCGCAGGGTATTGCAGGGTATTGCGCAGGGTATTGCAGAGTATTGCACCAGGGTATTGCAGAGTATTTTGCAGGGTATTGCGCAGGGTATTGCAGAGTATTGCGCAGGGTATTGCAGGGTATTGCACCAGGGTATTGCAGAGTATTTTGCAGAGTATTGCAGAGTATTGCGCAGGGTATTGCAGAGTATTGCACCAGAGTATTGCAGAGTATTGCGCAGGGTATTGCAGAGTATTGCGCAGGGTATTGCAGAGTATTGCGCAGGGTATTGCAGAGTATTGCACCAGGGTATTGCAGAGTATTGCACCAGAGTATTGCAGAGTATTGCGCAGGGTATTGCAGGGTATTGCGCAGGGTATTGCAGAGTATTGCGCAGGGTATTGCAGAGTATTGCACCAGGGTATTGCAGAGTATTGCACCAGAGTATTGCAGAGTATTGCACCAGAGTATTGCAGAGTATTTTGCAGGGTATTGCGCAGGGTATTGCAGAGTATTGCGCAGGGTATTGCAGAGTATTGCACCAGAGTATTGCAGAGTATTGCACAGGGTATTGCAGAGTATTTTGCAGGGTATTGCGCAGGGTATTGCAGAGTATTTTGCAGGGTATTGCAGAGTATTGCGCAGGGTATTGCAGAGTATTGCACCAGGGTATTGCAGAGTATTTTGCAGGGTATTGCGCAGGGTATTGCGCAGGGTATTGCAGAGTATTGTGCAGGGTATTGCAGGGTATTGCGCAGGGTATTGCAGAGTATTGCGCAGGGTATTGCAGAGTATTGCACCAGAGTATTGCAGTGTATTGCACCAGGGTATTGCAGAGTATTTTGCAGGGTATTGCGCAGGGTATTGCAGAGTATTGCGCAGGGTATTGCAGAGTATTTTGCAGGGTATTGCACCAGAGTATTGCAGAGTATTGCAGAGTATTGCACCAGGGTATTGCAGAGTATTTTGCAGAGTATTGCGCAGGGTATTGCAGAGTATTTCGCAGGGTATTGCAGAGTATTTTGCAGGGTATTGCACCAGAGTATTGCAGAGTATTGCACCAGAGTATTGCAGAGTATTGCACCAGGGTATTGCGCAGGGTATTGCAGGGTATTGCGCAGGGTATTGCGCAGGGTATTGCAGGGTATTGCGCAGGGTATTGCAGAGTATTGCACCAGGGTATTGCAGAGTATTTTGCAGGGTATTGCGCAGGGTATTGCAGAGTATTGCGCAGGGTATTGCAGGGTATTGCACCAGGGTATTGCAGAGTATTTTGCAGAGTATTGCAGAGTATTGCGCAGGGTATTGCAGAGTATTGCACCAGAGTATTGCGCAGGGTATTGCAGAGTATTGCGCAGGGTATTGCAGAGTATTGCGCAGGGTATTGCAGAGTATTGCGCAGGGTATTGCAGAGTATTGCACCAGGGTATTGCAGAGTATTGCACCAGGGTATTGCAGAGTATTGCACCAGAGTATTGCAGAGTATTGCGCAGGGTATTGCAGAGTATTGCACCAGAGTATTGCAGAGTATTGCACAGGGTATTGCAGAGTATTGCGCAGGGTATTGCAGAGTATTGCACCAGGGTATTGCAGAGTATTTTGCAGGGTATTGCGCAGGGTATTGCAGAGTATTTTGCAGGGTATTGCAGAGTATTGCGCAGGGTATTGCAGAGTATTGCACCAGGGTATTGCAGAGTATTTTGCAGGGTATTGCGCAGGGTATTGCGCAGGGTATTGCGCAGGGTATTGCAGAGTATTTTGCAGAGTATTGCAGAGTATTGCACCAGAGTATTGCAGAGTATTGCACCAGGGTATTGCAGAGTATTGCGCAGGGTATTGCAGAGTATTGCGCAGGGTATTGCAGAGTATTGCGCAGGGTATTGCAGAGTATTGCACCAGGGTATTGCAGAGTATTTTGCAGGGTATTGCGCAGGGTATTGCAGAGTATTGCGCCAGGGTATTGCAGAGTATTGCACCAGAGTATTGCAGAGTATTGCAGAGTATTGCGCAGGGTATTGCAGAGTATTGCGCAGGGTATTGCAGGGTATTGCGCAGGGTATTGCAGAGTATTGCGCAGGGTATTGCACCAGGGTATTGCAGAGTATTGCACCAGAGTATTGCAGGGTATTGCGCAGGGTATTGCAGAGTATTGCACCAGGGTATTGCAGAGTATTTTGCAGAGTATTGCGCAGGGTATTGCAGAGTATTGCAGAGTATTGCAGAGTATTGCGCAGGGTATTGCAGAGTATTGCGCAGGGTATTGCAGAGTATTGCACCAGGGTATTGCAGAGTATTTTGCAGGGTATTGCGCAGGGTATTGCAGAGTATTGCACCAGAGTATTGCAGAGTATTGCACAGGGTATTGCAGAGTATTGCACAGGGTATTGCAGAGTATTGCGCAGGGTATTGCAGAGTATTGCGCAGGGTATTGCAGGGTATTGCAGAGTATTGCGCAGGGTATTGCAGGGTATTGCGCAGGGTATTGCAGAGTATTGCGCAGGGTATTGCAGAGTATTGCACCAGAGTATTGCAGAGTATTGCACCAGGGTATTGCAGAGTATTTTGCAGGGTATTGCGCAGGGTATTGCAGAGTATTGCGCAGGGTATTGCAGAGTATTGCACCAGAGTATTGCAGAGTATTGCACCAGGGTATTGCAGAGTATTGCGCAGGGTATTGCACCAGGGTATTGCAGAGTATTGCACCAGAGTATTGCAGAGTATTGCGCAGGGTATTGCAGAGTATTGCGCAGGGTATTGCAGAGTATTGCACCAGAGTATTGCAGAGTATTGTGCAGGATATTGCAGGGTATTGCGCAGGGTATTGCAGAGTATTGCGCAGGGTATTGCAGAGTATTGCACCAGAGTATTGCAGAGTATTGCACCAGGGTATTGCAGAGTATTTTGCAGGGTATTGCGCAGGGTATTGCAGAGTATTGCGCAGGGTATTGCAGAGTATTTTGCAGGGTATTGCACCAGAGTATTGCAGAGTATTGCAGAGTATTGCACCAGGGTATTGCAGAGTATTTTGCAGAGTATTGCGCAGGGTATTGCAGAGTATTTCGCAGGGTATTGCAGAGTATTTTGCAGGGTATTGCACCAGAGTATTGCAGAGTATTGCACCAGAGTATTGCAGAGTATTGCACCAGGGTATTGCGCAGGGTATTGCAGGGTATTGCGCAGGGTATTGCAGAGTATTGCACCAGGGTATTGCAGAGTATTTTGCAGGGTATTGCGCAGGGTATTGCAGAGTATTGCGCAGGGTATTGCAGGGTATTGCACCAGGGTATTGCAGAGTATTTTGCAGAGTATTGCAGAGTATTGCGCAGGGTATTGCAGAGTATTGCACCAGAGTATTGCACCAGGGTATTGCAGAGTATTGCGCAGGGTATTGCAGAGTATTGCACCAGAGTATTGCAGAGTATTGCACAGGGTATTGCAGAGTATTGCGCAGGGTATTGCGCAGGGTATTGCAGAGTATTTTGCAGGGTATTGCAGAGTATTGCGCAGGGTATTGCAGAGTATTGCACCAGGGTATTGCAGAGTATTTTGCAGGGTATTGCGCAGGGTATTGCGCAGGGTATTGCGCAGGGTATTGCAGAGTATTTTGCAGGGTATTGCAGAGTATTGCGCAGGGTATTGCAGAGTATTGCACCAGGGTATTGCAGACTATTGCACCAGGGTATTGCAGAGTATTGCAGCAGGGTATTGCAGGGTATTGCGCAGGGTATTGCAGAGTATTGCGCAGGGTATTGCAGAGTATTGCACCAGAGTATTGCAGAGTATTGCACCAGGGTATTGCAGAGTATTTTGCAGGGTATTGCGCAGGGTATTGCAGAGTATTGCGCAGGGTATTGCAGAGTATTTTGCAGGGTATTGCACCAGAGTATTGCAGAGTATTGCAGAGTATTGCACCAGGGTATTGCAGAGTATTTTGCAGAGTATTGCGCAGGGTATTGCAGAGTATTTCGCAGGGTATTGCAGAGTATTTTGCAGGGTATTGCACCAGAGTATTGCAGAGTATTGCACCAGAGTATTGCAGAGTATTGCACCAGGGTATTGCGCAGGGTATTGCAGGGTATTGCGCAGGGTATTGCAGAGTATTGCACCAGGGTATTGCAGAGTATTTTGCAGGGTATTGCGCAGGGTATTGCAGAGTATTGCGCAGGGTATTGCAGGGTATTGCACCAGGGTATTGCAGAGTATTTTGCAGAGTATTGCAGAGTATTGCGCAGGGTATTGCAGAGTATTGCACCAGAGTATTGCGCAGGGTATTGCAGAGTATTGCGCAGGGTATTGCAGAGTATTGTGCAGGGTATTGCAGAGTATTGCACCAGGGTATTGCAGAGTATTGCACCAGGGTATTGCAGAGTATTGCACCAGAGTATTGCAGAGTATTGCGCAGGGTATTGCAGAGTATTGCACCAGAGTATTGCAGAGTATTTTGCAGGGTATTGCGCAGGGTATTGCAGAGTATTGCGCAGGGTATTGCAGAGTATTGCACCAGAGTATTGCAGAGTATTGCACAGGGTATTGCAGAGTATTGCGCAGGGTATTGCAGAGTATTGCACCAGGGTATTGCAGAGTATTTTGCAGGGTATTGCGCAGGGTATTGCAGAGTATTTTGCAGGGTATTGCAGAGTATTGCGCAGGGTATTGCAGAGTATTGCACCAGGGTATTGCAGAGTATTTTGCAGGGTATTGCGCAGGGTATTGCGCAGGGTATTGCGCAGGGTATTGCAGAGTATTTTGCAGAGTATTGCAGAGTATTGCACCAGAGTATTGCAGAGTATTGCACCAGGGTATTGCAGAGTATTGCGCAGGGTATTGCAGAGTATTGCGCAGGGTATTGCAGAGTATTGCGCAGGGTATTGCAGAGTATTGCGCAGGGTATTGCAGAGTATTGCACCAGGGTATTGCAGAGTATTTTGCAGGGTATTGCGCAGGGTATTGCAGAGTATTGCGCCAGGGTATTGCAGAGTATTGCACCAGAGTATTGCAGAGTATTGCAGAGTATTGCGCAGGGTATTGCAGAGTATTGCGCAGGGTATTGCAGGGTATTGCGCAAGGTATTGCAGAGTATTGCGCAGGGTATTGCACCAGGGTATTGCAGAGTATTGCACCAGAGTATTGCAGGGTATTGCGCAGGGTATTGCAGAGTATTGCACCAGGGTATTGCAGAGTATTTTGCAGAGTATTGCGCAGGGTATTGCAGAGTATTGCAGAGTATTGCAGAGTATTGCGCAGGGTATTGCAGAGTATTGCGCAGGGTATTGCAGAGTATTGCACCAGGGTATTGCAGAGTATTTTGCAGGGTATTGCGCAGGGTATTGCAGAGTATTGCACCAGAGTATTGCAGAGTATTGCGCAGGGTATTGCAGAGTATTGCGCAGGGTATTGCAGAGTATTGCACCAGGGTATTGCAGAGTATTGCACCAGAGTATTGCAGAGTATTGCGCAGGGTATTGCAGAGTATTGCGCAGGGTATTGCAGAGTATTGCGCAGGGTATTGCAGGGTATTGCACCAGGGTATTGCAGAGTATTGCACCAGAGTATTGCAGAGTATTGCGCAGGGTATTGCAGAGTATTGCGCAGGGTATTGCAGAGTATTGCGCAGGGTATTGCAGAGTATTGCACCAGAGTATTGCAGAGTATTGTGCAGGGTATTGCAGGGTATTGCGCAGGGTATTGCAGAGTATTGCGCAGGGTATTGCAGAGTATTGCACCAGAGTATTGCAGAGTATTGCACCAGGGTATTGCAGAGTATTTTGCAGGGTATTGCGCAGGGTATTGCAGAGTATTGCGCAGGGTATTGCAGAGTATTTTGCAGGGTATTGCACCAGAGTATTGCAGAGTATTGCACCAGAGTATTGCAGAGTATTGCACCAGGGTATTGCGCAGGGTATTGCAGGGTATTGCGCAGGGTATTGCAGAGTATTGCACCAGGGTATTGCAGAGTATTTTGCAGGGTATTGCGCAGGGTATTGCAGAGTATTGCGCAGGGTATTGCAGGGTATTGCACCAGGGTATTGCAGAGTATTTTGCAGAGTATTGCAGAGTATTGCGCAGGGTATTGCAGAGTATTGCACCAGAGTATTGCACCAGGGTATTGCAGAGTATTGCGCAGGGTATTGCAGAGTATTGCGCAGGGTATTGCAGAGTATTGCACCAGGGTATTGCAGAGTATTGCGCAGGGTATTGCAGAGTATTGCACCAGGGTATTGCAGAGTATTGCGCAGGGTATTGCAGGGTATTGCGCAGGGTATTGCAGAGTATTGCGCAGGGTATTGCAGAGTATTGCGCAGGGTATTGCAGAGTATTGCACCAGGGTATTGCAGAGTATTTTGCAGGGTATTGCGCAGGGTATTGCAGAGTATTGCGCCAGGGTATTGCAGAGTATTGCACCAGAGTATTGCAGAGTATTGCAGAGTATTGCGCAGGGTATTGCAGAGTATTGCGCAGGGTATTGCAGGGTATTGCGCAAGGTATTGCAGAGTATTGCGCAGGGTATTGCACCAGGGTATTGCAGAGTATTGCACCAGAGTATTGCAGGGTATTGCGCAGGGTATTGCAGAGTATTGCACCAGGGTATTGCAGAGTATTTTGCAGAGTATTGCGCAGGGTATTGCAGAGTATTGCAGAGTATTGCAGAGTATTGCGCAGGGTATTGCAGAGTATTGCGCAGGGTATTGCAGAGTATTGCACCAGGGTATTGCAGAGTATTTTGCAGGGTATTGCGCAGGGTATTGCAGAGTATTGCACCAGAGTATTGCAGAGTATTGCGCAGGGTATTGCAGAGTATTGCGCAGGGTATTGCAGAGTATTGCACCAGGGTATTGCAGAGTATTGCACCAGAGTATTGCAGAGTATTGCGCAGGGTATTGCAGAGTATTGCGCAGGGTATTGCAGAGTATTGCGCAGGGTATTGCAGGGTATTGCACCAGGGTATTGCAGAGTATTGCACCAGAGTATTGCAGAGTATTGCGCAGGGTATTGCAGAGTATTGCGCAGGGTATTGCAGAGTATTGCGCAGGGTATTGCAGAGTATTGCACCAGAGTATTGCAGAGTATTGTGCAGGGTATTGCAGGGTATTGCGCAGGGTATTGCAGAGTATTGCGCAGGGTATTGCAGAGTATTGCACCAGAGTATTGCAGAGTATTGCACCAGGGTATTGCAGAGTATTTTGCAGGGTATTGCGCAGGGTATTGCAGAGTATTGCGCAGGGTATTGCAGAGTATTTTGCAGGGTATTGCACCAGAGTATTGCAGAGTATTGCAGAGTATTGCACCAGGGTATTGCAGAGTATTTTGCAGAGTATTGCGCAGGGTATTGCAGAGTATTTCGCAGGGTATTGCAGAGTATTTTGCAGGGTATTGCACCAGAGTATTGCAGAGTATTGCACCAGAGTATTGCAGAGTATTGCACCAGGGTATTGCGCAGGGTATTGCAGGGTATTGCGCAGGGTATTGCAGAGTATTGCACCAGGGTATTGCAGAGTATTTTGCAGGGTATTGCGCAGGGTATTGCAGAGTATTGCGCAGGGTATTGCAGGGTATTGCACCAGGGTATTGCAGAGTATTTTGCAGAGTATTGCAGAGTATTGCGCAGGGTATTGCAGAGTATTGCACCAGAGTATTGCACCAGGGTATTGCAGAGTATTGCGCAGGGTATTGCAGAGTATTGCGCAGGGTATTGCAGAGTATTGCACCAGGGTATTGCAGAGTATTGCGCAGGGTATTGCAGAGTATTGCACCAGGGTATTGCAGAGTATTGCGCAGGGTATTGCAGGGTATTGCGCAGGGTATTGCAGAGTATTGCGCAGGGTATTGCAGAGTATTGCACCAGAGTATTGCAGAGTATTGCACCAGGGTATTGCAGAGTATTGCGCAGGGTATTGCACCAGGGTATTGCAGAGTATTGCACCAGGGTATTGCAGCGTATTGCACCAGAGTATTGCAGAGTATTGCACCAGAGTATTGCAGAGTATTGCAGAGTATTGCACCAGAGTATTGCAGAGTATTTTGCAGGGTATTGCAGAGTATTGCGCAGGGTATTGCAGAGTATTGCACCAGAGTATTGCAGAGTATTGCACAGGGTATTGCAGAGTATTTTGCAGGGTATTGCGCAGGGTATTGCAGAGTATTTTGCAGGGTATTGCAGAGTATTGCGCAGGGTATTGCAGAGTATTGCACCAGGGTATTGCAGAGTATTTTGCAGGGTATTGCGCAGGGTATTGCGCAGGGTATTGCGCAGGGTATTGCAGAGTATTTTGCAGGGTATTGCAGAGTATTGCGCAGGGTATTGCAGAGTATTGCACCAGGGTATTGCAGAGTATTGCACCAGGGTATTGCAGAGTATTGCAGCAGGGTATTGCAGGGTATTGCGCAGGGTATTGCAGAGTATTGCGCAGGGTATTGCAGAGTATTGCACCAGAGTATTGCAGAGTATTGCACCAGGGTATTGCAGAGTATTTTGCAGGGTATTGCGCAGGGTATTGCAGAGTATTGCGCAGGGTATTGCAGAGTATTTTGCAGGGTATTGCACCAGAGTATTGCAGAGTATTGCAGAGTATTGCACCAGGGTATTGCAGAGTATTTTGCAGAGTATTGTGCAGGGTATTGCAGAGTATTTCGCAGGGTATTGCAGAGTATTTTGCAGGGTATTGCACCAGAGTATTGCAGAGTATTGCACCAGAGTATTGCAGAGTATTGCACCAGGGTATTGCGCAGGGTATTGCAGGGTATTGCGCAGGGTATTGCAGAGTATTGCACCAGGGTATTGCAGAGTATTTTGCAGGGTATTGCGCAGGGTATTGCAGAGTATTGCGCAGGGTATTGCAGGGTATTGCACCAGGGTATTGCAGAGTATATTGCAGAGTATTGCGCAGGGTATTGCAGAGTATTGCACCAGAGTATTGCGCAGGGTATTGCAGAGTATTGCGCAGGGTATTGCAGAGTATTGCGCAGGGTATTGCAGAGTATTGCGCAGGGTATTGCAGAGTATTGCGCAGGGTATTGCAGAGTATTGCACCAGGGTATTGCAGAGTATTGCACCAGGGTATTGCAGAGTATTGCACCAGGGTATTGCAGAGTATTGCGCAGGGTATTGCAGAGTATTGCACCAGGGTATTGCGCAGGGTATTGCAGGGTATTGCGCAGGGTATTGCAGAGTATTGCACCAGGGTATTGCAGAGTATTTTGCAGGGTATTGCGCAGGGTATTGCAGAGTATTGTGCAGGGTATTGCAGGGTATTGCACCAGGGTATTGCAGAGTATTTTGCAGAGTATTGCAGAGTATTGCGCAGGGTATTGCAGAGTATTGCACCAGAGTATTGCGCAGGGTATTGCAGAGTATTGCGCAGGGTATTGCAGAGTATTGCGCAGGGTATTGCAGAGTATTGCACCAGGGTATTGCAGAGTATTGCACCAGGGTATTGCAGAGTATTGCACCAGAGTATTGCAGAGTATTGCGCAGGGTATTGCAGAGTATTGCACCAGAGTATTGCAGAGTATTTTGCAGGGTATTGCGCAGGGTATTGCAGAGTATTGCGCAGGGTATTGCAGAGTATTGCACCAGAGTATTGCAGAGTATTGCACCAGAGTATTGCAGAGTATTGCGCAGGGTATTGCAGAGTATTGCGCAGGGTATTGCAGAGTATTGCGCAGGGTATTGCAGAGTATTGCACCAGGGTATTGCAGAGTATTGCACCAGGGTATTGCAGAGTATTGCACCAGAGTATTGCGCAGGGTATTGCAGAGTATTGCGCAGGGTATTGCAGAGTATTGCACCAGGGTATTGCAGAGTATTGCACCAGGGTATTGCAGAGTATTGCACCAGAGTATTGCAGAGTATTGCACCAGAGTATTGCAGAGTATTTTGCAGGGTATTGCGCAGGGTATTGCAGAGTATTGCGCAGGGTATTGCAGAGTATTGCACCAGAGTATTGCAGAGTATTGCACAGGGTATTGCAGAGTATTTTGCAGGGTATTGCGCAGGGTATTGCAGAGTATTTTGCAGGGTATTGCAGAGTATTTTGCAGGGTATTGCAGAGTATTGCACCAGGGTATTGCAGAGTATTTTGCAGGGTATTGCGCAGGGTATTGTGCAGGGTATTGCGCAGGGTATTGCAGAGTATTGTGCAGGGTATTGCAGGGTATTGCGCAGGGTATTGCAGAGTATTGCGCAGGGTATTGCAGAGTATTGCACCAGAGTATTGCAGAGTATTGCACCAGGGTATTGCAGAGTATTTTGCAGGGTATTGCGCAGGGTATTGCAGAGTATTGCGCAGGGTATTGCAGAGTATTTTGCAGGGTATTGCACCAGAGTATTGCAGAGTATTGCAGAGTATTGCACCAGGGTATTGCAGAGTATTTTGCAGAGTATTGCGCAGGGTATTGCAGAGTATTTCGCAGGGTATTGCAGAGTATTTTGCAGGGTATTGCACCAGAGTATTGCAGAGTATTGCACCAGAGTATTGCAGAGTATTGCACCAGGGTATTGCGCAGGGTATTGCAGGGTATTGCGCAGGGTATTGCAGAGTATTGCACCAGGGTATTGCAGAGTATTTTGCAGGGTATTGCGCAGGGTATTGCAGAGTATTGCGCAGGGTATTGCAGGGTATTGCACCAGGGTATTGCAGAGTATTTTGCAGAGTATTGCAGAGTATTGCGCAGGGTATTGCAGAGTATTGCACCAGAGTATTGCGCAGGGTATTGCAGAGTATTGCGCAGGGTATTGCAGAGTATTGCGCAGGGTATTGCAGAGTATTGCACCAGGGTATTGCAGAGTATTGCACCAGGGTATTGCAGAGTATTGCACCAGAGTATTGCAGAGTATTGCGCAGGGTATTGCAGAGTATTGCACCAGAGTATTGCAGAGTATTGCACCAGGGTATTGCAGAGTATTTTGCAGGGTATTGCGCAGGGTATTGCAGAGTATTGCGCAGGGTATTGCAGAGTATTGCACCAGAGTATTGCAGAGTATTGCACAGGGTATTGCAGAGTATTGCGCAGGGTATTGCAGAGTATTGCACCAGGGTATTGCAGAGTATTTTGCAGGGTATTGCGCAGGGTATTGCAGAGTATTTTGCAGGGTATTGCAGAGTATTGCGCAGGGTATTGCAGAGTATTGCACCAGGGTATTGCAGAGTATTTTGCAGGGTATTGCGCAGGGTATTGCGCAGGGTATTGCAGAGTATTTTGCAGAGTATTGCAGAGTATTGCACCAGAGTATTGCAGAGTATTGCACCAGGGTATTGCAGAGTATTGCGCAGGGTATTGCAGAGTATTGCGCAGGGTATTGCAGAGTATTGCGCAGGGTATTGCAGAGTATTGCACCAGGGTATTGCAGAGTATTTTGCAGGGTATTGCGCAGGGTATTGCAGAGTATTGCGCCAGGGTATTGCAGAGTATTGCACCAGAGTATTGCAGAGTATTGCAGAGTATTGCGCAGGGTATTGCAGGGTATTGCGCAGGGTATTGCAGAGTATTGCGCAGGGTATTGCACCAGGGTATTGCAGAGTATTGCACCAGAGTATTGCAGGGTATTGCGCAGGGTATTGCAGAGTATTGCACCAGGGTATTGCAGAGTATTTTGCAGAGTATTGCGCAGGGTATTGCAGAGTATTGCAGAGTATTGCAGAGTATTGCGCAAGGTATTGCAGAGTATTGCGCAGGGTATTGCAGAGTATTGCACCAGGGTATTGCAGAGTATTTTGCAGGGTATTGCGCAGGGTATTGCAGAGTATTGCACCAGAGTATTGCAGAGTATTGCACAGGGTATTGCAGAGTATTGCGCAGGGTATTGCAGAGTATTGCGCAGGGTATTGCAGGGTATTGCAGAGTATTGCGCAGGGTATTGCAGAGTATTGCGCAGGGTATTGCAGAGTATTGCGCAGGGTATTGCAGAGTATTGCACCAGAGTATTGCAGAGTATTGCACCAGGGTATTGCAGAGTATTTTGCAGGGTATTGCGCAGGGTATTGCAGAGTATTGCGCAGGGTATTGCAGAGTATTGCACCAGGGTATTGCAGAGTATTTTGCAGGGTATTGCGCAGGGTATTGCAGAGTATTGCGCAGGGTATTGCACCAGGGTATTGCAGAGTATTGCACCAGAGTATTGCAGAGTATTGCGCAGGGTATTGCAGAGTATTGCGCAGGGTATTGCAGAGTATTGCACCAGGGTATTGCAGAGTATTGCACCAGAGTATTGCAGAGTATTGCGCAGGGTATTGCAGAGTATTGCGCAGGGTATTGCAGAGTATTGCGCAGGGTATTGCAGGGTATTGCACCAGGGTATTGCAGAGTATTGCACCAGGGTATTGCAGAGTATTGCGCAGGGTATTGCAGAGTATTGCGCAGGGTATTGCAGAGTATTGCGCAGGGTATTGCAGAGTATTGCACCAGAGTATTGCAGAGTATTGTGCAGGGTATTGCAGGGTATTGCGCAGGGTATTGCAGAGTATTGCGCAGGGTATTGCAGAGTATTGCACCAGAGTATTGCAGAGTATTGCAGAGTATTGCACCAGGGTATTGCAGAGTATTGCAGAGTATTGCACCAGGGTATTGCAGAGTATTTTGCAGAGTATTGCGCAGGGTATTGCAGAGTATTTCGCAGGGTATTGCAGAGTATTTTGCAGGGTATTGCACCAGAGTATTGCAGAGTATTGCACCAGAGTATTGCAGAGTATTGCACCAGGGTATTGCGCAGGGTATTGCAGGGTATTGCGCAGGGTATTGCAGAGTATTGCACCAGGGTATTGCAGAGTATTTTGCAGGGTATTGCGCAGGGTATTGCAGAGTATTGCGCAGGGTATTGCAGGGTATTGCACCAGGGTATTGCAGAGTATTTTGCAGAGTATTGCAGAGTATTGCGCAGGGTATTGCAGAGTATTGCACCAGAGTATTGCACCAGGGTATTGCAGAGTATTGCGCAGGGTATTGCAGAGTATTGCGCAGGGTATTGCAGAGTATTGCACCAGGGTATTGCAGAGTATTGCGCAGGGTATTGCAGAGTATTGCACCAGGGTATTGCAGAGTATTGCGCAGGGTATTGCAGGGTATTGCGCAGGGTATTGCAGAGTATTGCGCAGGGTATTGCTGAGTATTGCACCAGAGTATTGCAGAGTATTGCACCAGGGTATTGCAGAGTATTGCGCAGGGTATTGCACCAGGGTATTGCAGAGTATTGCACCAGGGTATTGCAGCGTATTGCACCAGAGTATTGCAGAGTATTGCACCAGAGTATTGCAGAGTATTGCAGAGTATTGCACCAGAGTATTGCAGAGTATTTTGCAGGGTATTGCAGAGTATTGCGCAGGGTATTGCAGAGTATTGCACCAGAGTATTGCAGAGTATTGCACAGGGTATTGCAGAGTATTTTGCAGGGTATTGCGCAGGGTATTGCAGAGTATTTTGCAGGGTATTGCAGAGTATTGCGCAGGGTATTGCAGAGTATTGCACCAGGGTATTGCAGAGTATTTTGCAGGGTATTGCGCAGGGTATTGCGCAGGGTATTGCGCAGGGTATTGCGCAGGGTATTGCAGAGTATTTTGCAGGGTATTGCAGAGTATTGCGCAGGGTATTGCAGAGTATTGCACCAGGGTATTGCAGAGTATTGCACCAGGGTATTGCAGAGTATTGCAGCAGGGTATTGCAGGGTATTGCGCAGGGTATTGCAGAGTATTGCGCAGGGTATTGCAGAGTATTGCACCAGAGTATTGCAGAGTATTGCACCAGGGTATTGCAGAGTATTTTGCAGGGTATTGCGCAGGGTATTGCAGAGTATTGCGCAGGGTATTGCAGAGTATTTTGCAGGGTATTGCACCAGAGTATTGCAGAGTATTGCAGAGTATTGCACCAGGGTATTGCAGAGTATTTTGCAGAGTATTGCGCAGGGTATTGCAGAGTATTTCGCAGGGTATTGCAGAGTATTTTGCAGGGTATTGCACCAGAGTATTGCAGAGTATTGCACCAGAGTATTGCAGAGTATTGCACCAGGGTATTGCGCAGGGTATTGCAGGGTATTGCGCAGGGTATTGCAGAGTATTGCACCAGGGTATTGCAGAGTATTTTGCAGGGTATTGCGCAGGGTATTGCAGAGTATTGCGCAGGGTATTGCAGGGTATTGCACCAGGGTATTGCAGAGTATATTGCAGAGTATTGCGCAGGGTATTGCAGAGTATTGCACCAGAGTATTGCGCAGGGTATTGCAGAGTATTGCGCAGGGTATTGCAGAGTATTGCGCAGGGTATTGCAGAGTATTGCGCAGGGTATTGCAGAGTATTGCACCAGGGTATTGCAGAGTATTGCACCAGGGTATTGCAGGGTATTGCACCAGGGTATTGCAGAGTATTGCACCAGAGTATTGCAGAGTATTTTGCAGAGTATTGCAGAGTATTGCGCAGGGTATTGCAGAGTATTGCACCAGAGTATTGCAGAGTATTGCACCAGAGTATTGCAGAGTATTGCACCAGGGTATTGCAGAGTATTGCGCAGGGTATTGCAGAGTATTGCGCAGGGTATTGCAGAGTATTGCGCAGGGTATTGCAGAGTATTGCGCAGGGTATTGCAGAGTATTGCACCAGGGTATTGCAGAGTATTTTGCAGGGTATTGCGCAGGGTATTGCAGAGTATTGCGCCAGGGTATTGCAGAGTATTGCACCAGAGTATTGCAGAGTATTGCAGAGTATTGCGCAGGGTATTGCAGAGTATTGCGCAGGGTATTGCAGGGTATTGCGCAGGGTATTGCAGAGTATTGCGCAGGGTATTGCACCAGGGTATTGCAGAGTATTGCACCAGAGTATTGCAGGGTATTGCGCAGGGTATTGCAGAGTATTGCACCAGGGTATTGCAGAGTATTTTGCAGAGTATTGCGCAGGGTATTGCAGAGTATTGCAGAGTATTGCAGAGTATTGCGCAGGGTATTGCAGAGTATTGCGCAGGGTATTGCAGAGT
Organism: Rana muscosa; assembly: GCA_029206835.1. Lineage (NCBI taxonomy): Eukaryota > Metazoa > Chordata > Amphibia > Anura > Ranidae > Rana > Rana muscosa. The sequence continues at coordinate 1,281,416 of JARGYO010000549.1, forward strand.
ATTGCACCAGGGTATTGCAGAGTATTTTGCAGGGTATTGCGCAGGGTATTGCAGAGTATTGCACCAGAGTATTGCAGAGTATTGCACAGGGTATTGCAGAGTATTGCGCAGGGTATTGCAGAGTATTGCGCAGGGTATTGCAGGGTATTGCAGAGTATTGCGCAGGGTATTGCAGAGTATTGCGCAGGGTATTGCAGAGTATTGCGCAGGGTATTGCAGAGTATTGCACCAGGGTATTGCAGAGTATTGCACCAGAGTATTGCAGAGTATTGCGCAGGGTATTGCAGGGTATTGCGCAGGGTATTGCAGAGTATTGCGCAGGGTATTGCAGAGTATTGCACCAGAGTATTGCAGAGTATTGCACCAGGGTATTGCAGAGTATTTTGCAGGGTATTGCGCAGGGTATTGCAGAGTATTGCGCAGGGTATTGCAGAGTATTGCACCAGAGTATTGCAGAGTATTGCACCAGGGTATTGCAGAGTATTTTGCAGGGTATTGCGCAGGGTATTGCAGAGTATTGCGCAGGGTATTGCACCAGGGTATTGCAGAGTATTGCACCAGAGTATTGCAGAGTATTGCGCAGGGTATTGCAGAGTATTGCGCAGGGTATTGCAGAGTATTGTGCAGGGTATTGCAGAGTATTGCACCAGAGTATTGCAGAGTATTGTGCAGGGTATTGCAGGGTATTGCGCAGGGTATTGCAGAGTATTGCGCAGGGTATTGCAGAGTATTGCACCAGAGTATTGCAGAGTATTGCACCAGGGTATTGCAGAGTATTTTGCAGGGTATTGCGCAGGGTATTGCAGAGTATTGCGCAGGGTATTGCAGAGTATTTTGCAGGGTATTGCACCAGAGTATTGCAGAGTATTGCAGAGTATTGCACCAGGGTATTGCAGAGTATTTTGCAGAGTATTGCGCAGGGTATTGCAGAGTATTTCGCAGGGTATTGCAGAGTATTTTGCAGGGTATTGCACCAGAGTATTGCAGAGTATTGCACCAGAGTATTGCAGAGTATTGCACCAGGGTATTGCGCAGGGTATTGCAGGGTATTGCGCAGGGTATTGCAGAGTATTGCACCAGGGTATTGCAGAGTATTTTGCAGGGTATTGCGCAGGGTATTGCAGAGTATTGCGCAGGGTATTGCAGGGTATTGCACCAGGGTATTGCAGAGTATTTTGCAGAGTATTGCAGAGTATTGCGCAGGGTATTGCAGAGTATTGCACCAGAGTATTGCACCAGGGTATTGCAGAGTATTGCGCAGGGTATTGCAGAGTATTGCGCAGGGTATTGCAGAGTATTGCGCAGGGTATTGCAGAGTATTGCACCAGGGTATTGCAGAGTATTGCGCAGGGTATTGCAGAGTATTGCACCAGGGTATTGCAGAGTATTGCGCAGGGTATTGCAGGGTATTGCGCAGGGTATTGCAGAGTATTGCGCAGGGTATTGCAGAGTATTGCACCAGAGTATTGCAGAGTATTGCACCAGGGTATTGCAGAGTATTGCGCAGGGTATTGCAGAGTATTGCACCAGGGTATTGCAGAGTATTGCACCAGGGTATTGCAGAGTATTGCACCAGAGTATTGCAGAGTATTGCACCAGAGTATTGCAGAGTATTGCAGAGTATTGCACCAGAGTATTGCAGAGTATTTTGCAGGGTATTGCGCAGGGTATTGCAGAGTATTGCGCAGGGTATTGCAGAGTATTGCACCAGAGTATTGCAGAGTATTGCACAGGGTATTGCAGAGTATTTTGCAGGGTATTGCGCAGGGTATTGCAGAGTATTTTGCAGGGTATTGCAGAGTATTGCGCAGGGTATTGCAGAGTATTGCACCAGGGTATTGCAGAGTATTGCGCAGGGTATTGCGCAGGGTATTGCGCAGGGTATTGCAGAGTATTTTGCAGGGTATTGCAGAGTATTGCGCAGGGTATTGCAGAGTATTGCACCAGGGTATTGCAGAGTATTGCACCAGGGTATTGCAGAGTATTGCAGCAGGGTATTGCAGGGTATTGCGCAGGGTATTGCAGAGTATTGCGCAGGGTATTGCAGAGTATTGCACCAGAGTATTGCAGGGTATTGCAGAGTATTGCACCAGGGTATTGCAGAGTATTGCAGCAGGGTATTGCAGGGTATTGCGCAGGGTATTGCAGAGTATTGCGCAGGGTATTGCAGAGTATTGCACCAGAGTATTGCAGAGTATTGCACCAGGGTATTGCAGAGTATTTTGCAGGGTATTGCGCAGGGTATTGCAGAGTATTGCGCAGGGTATTGCAGAGTATTTTGCAGGGTATTGCACCAGAGTATTGCAGAGTATTGCAGAGTATTGCACCAGGGTATTGCAGAGTATTTTGCAGAGTATTGCGCAGGGTATTGCAGAGTATTTCGCAGGGTATTGCAGAGTATTTTGCAGGGTATTGCACCAGAGTATTGCAGAGTATTGCACCAGAGTATTGCAGAGTATTGCACCAGGGTATTGCGCAGGGTATTGCAGGGTATTGCGCAGGGTATTGCAGAGTATTGCACCAGGGTATTGCAGAGTATTTTGCAGGGTATTGCGCAGGGTATTGCAGAGTATTGCGCAGGGTATTGCACCAGGGTATTGCAGAGTATTTTGCAGAGTATTGCAGAGTATTGCACCAGAGTATTGCACCAGGGTATTGCAGAGTATTGCGCAGGGTATTGCAGAGTATTGCGCAGGGTATTGCAGAGTATTGCACCAGAGTATTGCAGAGTATTTTGCAGGGTATTGCGCAGGGTATTGCAGAGTATTGCGCAGGGTATTGCAGAGTATTGCACCAGAGTATTGCAGAGTATTGCGCAGGGTATTGCAGAGTATTTTGCAGAGTATTGCAGAGTATTGCGCAGGGTATTGCAGAGTATTGCGCAGGGTATTGCAGAGTATTGCGCAGGGTATTGCAGAGTATTGCGCAGGGTATTGCACCAGGGTATTGCAGAGTATTGCACCAGGGTATTGCAGAGTATTTTGCAGGGTATTGCGCAGGGTATTGCAGAGTATTGCGCCAGGGTATTGCAGAGTATTGCACCAGAGTATTGCAGAGTATTGCAGAGTATTGCGCAGGGTATTGCAGGGTATTGCGCAGGGTATTGCAGAGTATTGCGCAGGGTATTGCACCAGGGTATTGCAGAGTATTGCACCAGAGTATTGCAGGGTATTGCGCAGGGTATTGCAGAGTATTGCACCAGGGTATTGCAGAGTATTTTGCAGAGTATTGCGCAGGGTATTGCAGAGTATTGCAGAGTATTGCAGAGTATTGCGCAGGGTATTGCAGAGTATTGCGCAGGGTATTGCAGAGTATTGCACCAGGGTATTGCAGAGTATTTTGCAGGGTATTGCGCAGGGTATTGCAGAGTATTGCACCAGAGTATTGCAGAGTATTGCACAGGGTATTGCAGAGTATTGCGCAGGGTATTGCAGAGTATTGCAGGGTATTGCAGAGTATTGCGCAGGGTATTGCAGAGTATTGCGCAGGGTATTGCAGAGTATTGCACCAGAGTATTGCAGAGTATTGCGCAGGGTATTGCAGGGTATTGCGCAGGGTATTGCAGAGTATTGCGCAGGGTATTGCAGAGTATTGCACCAGAGTATTGCAGAGTATTGCACCAGGGTATTGCAGAGTATTTTGCAGGGTATTGCGCAGGGTATTGCAGAGTATTGCACCAGGGTATTGCAGAGTATTGCGCAGGGTATTGCAGAGTATTGCGCAGGGTATTGCAGAGTATTGCACCAGGGTATTGCAGAGTATTGCGCAGGGTATTGCAGAGTATTGCGCAGGGTATTGCAGAGTATTGCGCAGGGTATTGCAGGGTATTGCACCAGGGTATTGCAGAGTATTGCACCAGAGTATTGCAGAGTATTGCGCAGGGTATTGCAGAGTATTGCGCAGGGTATTGCAGAGTATTGCGCAGGGTATTGCCTAGTATTGCACCAGGGTATTGCAGAGTATTGCACCAGAGTATTGCAGAGTATTGCGCAGGGTATTGCAGGGTATTGCGCAGGGTATTGCAGAGTATTGCGCAGGGTATTGCAGAGTATTGCACCAGAGTATTGCAGAGTATTGCACCAGGGTATTGCAGAGTATTTTGCAGGGTATTGCGCAGGGTATTGCAGAGTATTGCGCAGGGTATTGCAGAGTATTTTGCAGGGTATTGCACCAGAGTATTGCAGAGTATTGCAGAGTATTGCACCAGGGTATTGCAGAGTATTTTGCAGAGTATTGTGCAGGGTATTGCAGAGTATTTCGCAGGGTATTGCAGAGTATTTTGCAGGGTATTGCACCAGAGTATTGCAGAGTATTGCACCAGAGTATTGCAGAGTATTGCACCAGGGTATTGCGCAGGGTATTGCAGGGTATTGCGCAGGGTATTGCAGAGTATTGCACCAGGGTATTGCAGAGTATTTTGCAGGGTATTGCGCAGGGTATTGCAGAGTATTGCGCAGGGTATTGCAGGGTATTGCACCAGGGTATTGCAGAGTATTTTGCAGAGTATTGCAGAGTATTGCACCAGGGTATTGCACCAGGGTATTGCAGAGTATTGCGCAGGGTATTGCAGAGTATTGCACCAGAGTATTGCGCAGGGTATTGCAGAGTATTGCGCAGGGTATTGCAGAGTATTGCGCAGGGTATTGCAGAGTATTGCGCAGGGTATTGCAGAGTATTGCACCAGGGTATTGCAGAGTATTGCACCAGAGTATTGCAGAGTATTGCGCAGGGTATTGCAGGGTATTGCGCAGGGTATTGCAGAGTATTGCGCAGGGTATTGCAGAGTATTGCACCAGGGTATTGCAGAGTATTGCGCAGGGTATTGCAGAGTATTGCGCAGGGTATTGCAGAGTATTTCACCAGAGTATTGCAGAGTATTGCACAGGGTATTGCAGAGTATTGCGCAGGGTATTGCAGAGTATTGCGCAGGGTATTGCAGAGTATTGCACCAGGGTATTGCAGAGTATTGCACCAGAGTATTGCAGAGTATTGCGCAGGGTATTGCAGGGTATTGCGCAGGGTATTGCAGAGTATTGCGCAGGGTATTGCAGAGTATTGCACCAGGGTATTGCAGAGTATTTTGCAGGGTATTGCGCAGGGTATTGCAGAGTATTGCGCAGGGTATTGCAGAGTATTGCACCAGAGTATTGCAGAGTATTGCACAGGGTATTGCAGAGTATTGCGCAGGGTATTGCAGAGTATTGCGCAGGGTATTGCAGAGTATTGCGCAGGGTATTGCACCAGAGTATTGCAGAGTATTGCACAGGGTATTGCAGAGTATTGCGCAGGGTATTGCAGAGTATTGCGCAGGGTATTGCAGAGTATTGCACCAGGGTATTGCAGGGTATTGCGCAGGGTATTGCAGAGTATTGCGCAGGGTATTGCAGAGTATTGCACCAGAGTATTGCAGAGTATTGCACCAGGGTATTGCAGAGTATTTTGCAGAGTATTGCGCAGGGTATTGCAGAGTATTGCGCAGGGTATTGCAGGGTATTGCGCAGGGTATTGCAGAGTATTGCGCAGGGTATTGCAGAGTATTGCACCAGAGTATTGCAGAGTATTGCACCAGGGTATTGCAGAGTATTTTGCAGGGTATTGCGCAGGGTATTGCAGAGTATTGCGCAGGGTATTGCAGAGTATTGCGCAGGGTATTGCAGAGTATTGCACCAGAGTATTGCAGAGTATTGCACAGGGTATTGCAGAGTATTGCGCAGGGTATTGCAGAGTATTGCGCAGGGTATTGCAGAGTATTGCACCAGAGTATTGCAGAGTATTGCGCAGGGTATTGCAGAGTATTGCGCAGGGTATTGCAGAGTATTGCGCAGGGTATTGCAGAGTATTGCACCAGGGTATTGCGCAGGGTATTGCAGGGTATTGCGCAGGGTATTGCAGAGTATTGCACCAGGGTATTGCAGAGTATTGCGCAGGGTATTGCAGGGTATTGCACCAGGGTATTGCAGAGTATTTTGCAGAGTATTGCAGAGTATTGCGCAGGGTATTGCAGAGTATTGCACCAGAGTATTGCACCAGGGTATTGCAGAGTATTGCGCAGGGTATTGCGCAGGGTATTGCAGAGTATTGCGCAGGGTATTGCAGAGTATTGCACCAGGGTATTGCAGAGTATTGCGCAGGGTATTGCAGAGTATTGCACCAGGGTATTGCAGAGTATTGCGCAGGGTATTGCAGGGTATTGCGCAGGGTATTGCAGAGTATTGCGCAGGGTATTGCAGAGTATTGCACCATAGTATTGCAGAGTATTGCACCAGGGTATTGCAGAGTATTGCGCAGGGTATTGCAGAGTATTGCACCAGGGTATTGCAGAGTATTGCACCAGGGTATTGCAGAGTATTGCACCAGAGTATTGCAGAGTATTGCACCAGAGTATTGCAAAGTATTGCAGAGTATTGCACCAGAGTATTGCAGAGTATTTTGCAGGGTATTGCGCAGGGTATTGCAGAGTATTGCGCAGGGTATTGCAGAGTATTGCACCAGAGTATTGCAGAGTATTGCACAGGGTATTGCAGAGTATTTTGCAGGGTATTGCGCAGGGTATTGCAGAGTATTTTGCAGGGTATTGCAGAGTATTGCGCAGGGTATTGCAGAGTATTGCACCAGGGTATTGCAGAGTATTTTGCAGGGTATTGCGCAGGGTATTGCGCAGGGTATTGCGCAGGGTATTGCAGAGTATTTTGCAGGGTATTGCAGAGTATTGCGCAGGGTATTGCAGAGTATTGCACCAGGGTATTGCAGAGTATTGCACCAGGGTATTGCAGAGTATTGCAGCAGGGTATTGCAGGGTATTGTGCAGGGTATTGCAGAGTATTGCGCAGGGTATTGCAGAGTATTGCACCAGAGTATTGCAGAGTATTGCACCAGGGTATTGCAGAGTATTTTGCAGGGTATTGCGCAGGGTATTGCAGAGTATTGCGCAGGGTATTGCAGAGTATTTTGCAGGGTATTGCACCAGAGTATTGCAGAGTATTGCAGAGTATTGCACCAGGGTATTGCAGAGTATTTTGCAGAGTATTGTGCAGGGTATTGCAGAGTATTTCGCAGGGTATTGCAGAGTATTTTGCAGGGTATTGCACCAGAGTATTGCAGAGTATTGCACCAGAGTATTGCAGAGTATTGCACCAGGGTATTGCGCAGGGTATTGCAGGGTATTGCGCAGGGTATTGCAGAGTATTGCACCAGGGTATTGCAGAGTATTTTGCAGGGTATTGCGCAGGGTATTGCAGAGTATTGCGCAGGGTATTGCACCAGGGTATTGCAGAGTATTTTGCAGAGTATTGCAGAGTATTGCGCAGGGTATTGCAGAGTATTGCACCAGAGTATTGCACCAGGGTATTGCAGAGTATTGCGCAGGGTATTGCAGAGTATTGCGCAGGGTATTGCAGAGTATTGCACCAGGGTATTGCAGAGTATTGCACCAGGGTATTGCAGAGTATTGCACCAGAGTATTGCGCAGGGTATTGCGCAGGGTATTGCAGAGTATTGCACCAGAGTATTGCAGAGTATTTTGCAGGGTATTGCGCAGGGTATTGCAGAGTATTGCGCAGGGTATTGCAGAGTATTGCACCAGAGTATTGCAGAGTATTGCGCAGGGTATTGCAGAGTATTTTGCAGAGTATTGCAGAGTATTGCACCAGAGTATTGCAGAGTATTGCACCAGGGTATTGCAGAGTATTGCACAGGGTATTGCAGAGTATTGCGCAGGGTATTGCAGAGTATTGCGCAGGGTATTGCAGAGTATTGCACCAGGGTATTGCAGAGTATTTTGCAGGGTATTGCGCAGGGTATTGCAGAGTATTGCGCAGGGTATTGCAGAGTATTGCACCAGGGTATTGCAGAGTATTGCACCAGAGTATTGCAGAGTATTGCGCAGGGTATTGCAGGGTATTGCACCAGGGTATTGCAGAGTATTGCGCAGGGTATTGCAGAGTATTGCGCAGGGTATTGCAGAGTATTGCGCAGGGTATTGCAGAGTATTGCACCAGGGTATTGCAGAGTATTGCACCAGAGTATTGCAGAGTATTGCGCAGGGTATTGCAGAGTATTGCGCAGGGTATTGCAGGGTATTGCACCAGGGTATTGCAGAGTATTGCACCAGAGTATTGCAGAGTATTGCGCAGGGTATTGCAGAGTATTGCGCAGGGTATTGCAGAGTATTGCACCAGAGTATTGCAGAGTATTGTGCAGGGTATTGCAGGGTATTGCGCAGGGTATTGCAGAGTATTGCGCAGGGTATTGCAGAGTATTGCACCAGAGTATTGCAGAGTATTGCACCAGGGTATTGCAGAGTATTTTGCAGGGTATTGCGCAGGGTATTGCAGAGTATTGCGCAGGGTATTGCAGAGTATTGCGCAGGGTATTGCAGAGTATTTTGCAGGGTATTGCACCAGAGTATTGCAGAGTATTGCAGAGTATTGCACCAGGGTATTGCAGAGTATTTTGCAGAGTATTGCGCAGGGTATTGCAGAGTATTTCGCAGGGTATTGCAGAGTATTTTGCAGGGTATTGCACCAGAGTATTGCAGAGTATTGCACCAGAGTATTGCAGAGTATTGCACCAGGGTATTGCGCAGGGTATTGCAGGGTATTGCGCAGGGTATTGCAGAGTATTGCACCAGGGTATTGCAGAGTATTTTGCAGGGTATTGCGCAGGGTATTGCAGAGTATTTTGCAGAGTATTGCAGAGTATTGCGCAGGGTATTGCAGAGTATTGCACCAGAGTATTGCACCAGGGTATTGCAGAGTATTGCGCAGGGTATTGCAGAGTATTGCGCAGGGTATTGCAGAGTATTGCGCAGGGTATTGCAGAGTATTGCACCAGGGTATTGCAGAGTATTGCACCAGGGTATTGCAGAGTATTGCACCAGAGTATTGCAGAGTATTGCGCAGGGTATTGCAGGGTATTGCGCAGGGTATTGCAGAGTATTGCACCAGGGTATTGCAGAGTATTGCACCAGGGTATTGCAGAGTATTGCACCAGAGTATTGCAGAGTATTGCACCAGAGTATTGCAGAGTATTTTGCAGGGTATTGCGCAGGGTATTGCAGAGTATTGCGCAGGGTATTGCAGAGTATTGCACCAGAGTATTGCAGAGTATTGCACAGGGTATTGCAGAGTATTTTACAGGGTATTGCGCAGGGTATTGCAGAGTATTTTGCAGGGTATTGCAGAGTATTGCGCAGGGTATTGCAGAGTATTGCACCAGGGTATTGCAGAGTATTTTGCAGGGTATTGCGCAGGGTATTGCGCAGGGTATTGCAGAGTATTGTGCAGGGTATTGCAGGGTATTGCGCAGGGTATTGCAGAGTATTGCGCAGGGTATTGCAGAGTATTGCACCAGAGTATTGCAGAGTATTGCACCAGGGTATTGCAGAGTATTTTGCAGGGTATTGCGCAGGGTATTGCAGAGTATTGCGCAGGGTATTGCAGAGTATTTTGCAGGGTATTGCACCAGAGTATTGCAGAGTATTGCAGAGTATTGCACCAGGGTATTGCAGAGTATTTTGCAGAGTATTGCGCAGGGTATTGCAGAGTATTTCGCAGGGTATTGCAGAGTATTTTGCAGGGTATTGCACCAGAGTATTGCAGAGTATTGCACCAGAGTATTGCAGAGTATTGCACCAGGGTATTGCGCAGGGTATTGCAGGGTATTGCGCAGGGTATTGCAGAGTATTGCACCAGGGTATTGCAGAGTATTTTGCAGGGTATTGCGCAGGGTATTGCAGAGTATTGCGCAGGGTATTGCAGGGTATTGCACCAGGGTATTGCAGAGTATTTTGCAGAGTATTGCAGAGTATTGCGCAGGGTATTGCAGAGTATTGCACCAGAGTATTGCGCAGGGTATTGCAGAGTATTGCGCAGGGTATTGCAGAGTATTGCGCAGGGTATTGCAGAGTATTGCACCAGAGTATTGCAGAGTATTTTGCAGGGTATTGCGCAGGGTATTGCAGAGTATTGCGCAGGGTATTGCAGAGTATTGCACCAGAGTATTGCAGAGTATTGCACAGGGTATTGCAGAGTATTGCGCAGGGTATTGCAGAGTATTGCACCAGGGTATTGCAGAGTATTTTGCAGGGTATTGCGCAGGGTATTGCAGAGTATTTTGCAGGGTATTGCAGAGTATTGCGCAGGGTATTGCAGAGTATTGCACCAGGGTATTGCAGAGTATTTTGCAGGGTATTGCGCAGGGTATTGCGCAGGGTATTGCGCAGGGTATTGCAGAGTATTTTGCAGAGTATTGCAGAGTATTGCACCAGAGTATTGCAGAGTATTGCACCAGGGTATTGCAGAGTATTGCGCAGGGTATTGCAGAGTATTGCGCAGGGTATTGCAGAGTATTGCGCAGGGTATTGCAGAGTATTGCACCAGGGTATTGCAGAGTATTTTGCAGGGTATTGCGCAGGGTATTGCAGAGTATTGCGCCAGGGTATTGCAGAGTATTGCACCAGAGTATTGCAGAGTATTGCAGAGTATTGCGCAGGGTATTGCAGAGTATTGCGCAGGGTATTGCAGGGTATTGCGCAGGGTATTGCAGAGTATTGCGCAGGGTATTGCACCAGGGTATTGCAGAGTATTGCACCAGAGTATTGCAGGGTATTGCGCAGGGTATTGCAGAGTATTGCACCAGGGTATTGCAGAGTATTTTGCAGAGTATTGCGCAGGGTATTGCAGAGTATTGCAGAGTATTGCAGAGTATTGCGCAGGGTATTGCAGAGTATTGCGCAGGGTATTGCAGAGTATTGCACCAGGGTATTGCAGAGTATTTTGCAGGGTATTGCGCAGGGTATTGCAGAGTATTGCACCAGAGTATTGCAGAGTATTGCACAGGGTATTGCAGAGTATTGCGCAGGGTATTGCAGAGTATTGCGCAGGGTATTGCAGGGTATTGCAGAGTATTGCGCAGGGTATTGCAGAGTATTGCGCAGGGTATTGCAGAGTATTGCGCAGGGTATTGCAGAGTATTGCACCAGGGTATTGCAGAGTATTGCACCAGAGTATTGCAGAGTATTGCGCAGGGTATTGCAGGGTATTGCGCAGGGTATTGCAGAGTATTGCGCAGGGTATTGCAGAGTATTGCACCAGAGTATTGCAGAGTATTGCACCAGGGTATTGCAGAGTATTTTGCAGGGTATTGCGCAGGGTATTGCAGAGTATTGCGCAGGGTATTGCAGAGTATTGCACCAGAGTATTGCAGAGTATTGCACCAGGGTATTGCAGAGTATTTTGCAGGGTATTGCGCAGGGTATTGCAGAGTATTGCGCAGGGTATTGCACCAGGGTATTGCAGAGTATTGCACCAGAGTATTGCAGAGTATTGCGCAGGGTATTGCAGAGTATTGCGCAGGGTATTGCAGAGTATTGCACCAGGGTATTGCAGAGTATTGCACCAGAGTATTGCAGAGTATTGCGCAGGGTATTGCAGAGTATTGCGCAGGGTATTGCAGAGTATTGCGCAGGGTATTGCAGGGTATTGCACCAGGGTATTGCAGAGTATTGCACCAGAGTATTGCAGAGTATTGCGCAGGGTATTGCAGAGTATTGCGCAGGGTATTGCAGAGTATTGCGCAGGGTATTGCAGAGTATTGCACCAGAGTATTGCAGAGTATTGTGCAGGGTATTGCAGGGTATTGCGCAGGGTATTGCAGAGTATTGCGCAGGGTATTGCAGAGTATTGCGCAGGGTATTGCAGAGTATTGCACCAGAGTATTGCAGAGTATTGTGCAGGGTATTGCAGGGTATTGCGCAGGGTATTGCAGAGTATTGCGCAGGGTATTGCAGAGTATTGCACCAGAGTATTGCAGAGTATTGCACCAGGGTATTGCAGAGTATTTTGCAGGGTATTGCGCAGGGTATTGCAGAGTATTGCGCAGGGTATTGCAGAGTATTGCGCAGGGTATTGCAGAGTATTTTGCAGGGTATTGCACCAGAGTATTGCAGAGTATTGCAGAGTATTGCACCAGGGTATTGCAGAGTATTTTGCAGAGTATTGCGCAGGGTATTGCAGAGTATTTCGCAGGGTATTGCAGAGTATTTTGCAGGGTATTGCACCAGAGTATTGCAGAGTATTGCACCAGAGTATTGCAGAGTATTGCACCAGGGTATTGCGCAGGGTATTGCAGGGTATTGCGCAGGGTATTGCAGAGTATTGCACCAGGGTATTGCAGAGTATTTTGCAGGGTATTGCGCAGGGTATTGCAGAGTATTTTGCAGAGTATTGCAGAGTATTGCGCAGGGTATTGCAGAGTATTGCACCAGAGTATTGCACCAGGGTATTGCAGAGTATTGCGCAGGGTATTGCAGAGTATTGCGCAGGGTATTGCAGAGTATTGCGCAGGGTATTGCAGAGTATTGCACCAGGGTATTGCAGAGTATTGCACCAGGGTATTGCAGAGTATTGCACCAGAGTATTGCAGAGTATTGCGCAGGGTATTGCAGGGTATTGCGCAGGGTATTGCAGAGTATTGCACCAGGGTATTGCAGAGTATTGCACCAGGGTATTGCAGAGTATTGCACCAGAGTATTGCAGAGTATTGCACCAGAGTATTGCAGAGTATTTTGCAGGGTATTGCGCAGGGTATTGCAGAGTATTGCGCAGGGTATTGCAGAGTATTGCACCAGAGTATTGCAGAGTATTGCACAGGGTATTGCAGAGTATTTTACAGGGTATTGCGCAGGGTATTGCAGAGTATTTTGCAGGGTATTGCAGAGTATTGCGCAGGGTATTGCAGAGTATTGCACCAGGGTATTGCAGAGTATTTTGCAGGGTATTGCGCAGGGTATTGCGCAGGGTATTGCAGAGTATTGTGCAGGGTATTGCAGGGTATTGCGCAGGGTATTGCAGAGTATTGCGCAGGGTATTGCAGAGTATTGCACCAGAGTATTGCAGAGTATTGCACCAGGGTATTGCAGAGTATTTTGCAGGGTATTGCGCAGGGTATTGCAGAGTATTGCGCAGGGTATTGCAGAGTATTTTGCAGGGTATTGCACCAGAGTATTGCAGAGTATTGCAGAGTATTGCACCAGGGTATTGCAGAGTATTTTGCAGAGTATTGCGCAGGGTATTGCAGAGTATTTCGCAGGGTATTGCAGAGTATTTTGCAGGGTATTGCACCAGAGTATTGCAGAGTATTGCACCAGAGTATTGCAGAGTATTGCACCAGGGTATTGCGCAGGGTATTGCAGGGTATTGCGCAGGGTATTGCAGAGTATTGCACCAGGGTATTGCAGAGTATTTTGCAGGGTATTGCGCAGGGTATTGCAGAGTATTGCGCAGGGTATTGCAGGGTATTGCACCAGGGTATTGCAGAGTATTTTGCAGAGTATTGCAGAGTATTGCGCAGGGTATTGCAGAGTATTGCACCAGAGTATTGCGCAGGGTATTGCAGAGTATTGCGCAGGGTATTGCAGAGTATTGCGCAGGGTATTGCAGAGTATTGCACCAGAGTATTGCAGAGTATTTTGCAGGGTATTGCGCAGGGTATTGCAGAGTATTGCGCAGGGTATTGCAGAGTATTGCACCAGAGTATTGCAGAGTATTGCACAGGGTATTGCAGAGTATTGCGCAGGGTATTGCAGAGTATTGCACCAGGGTATTGCAGAGTATTTTGCAGGGTATTGCGCAGGGTATTGCAGAGTATTTTGCAGGGTATTGCAGAGTATTGCGCAGGGTATTGCAGAGTATTGCACCAGGGTATTGCAGAGTATTTTGCAGGGTATTGCGCAGGGTATTGCGCAGGGTATTGCGCAGGGTATTGCAGAGTATTTTGCAGAGTATTGCAGAGTATTGCACCAGAGTATTGCAGAGTATTGCACCAGGGTATTGCAGAGTATTGCGCAGGGTATTGCAGAGTATTGCGCAGGGTATTGCAGAGTATTGCGCAGGGTATTGCAGAGTATTGCACCAGGGTATTGCAGAGTATTTTGCAGGGTATTGCGCAGGGTATTGCAGAGTATTGCGCCAGGGTATTGCAGAGTATTGCACCAGAGTATTGCAGAGTATTGCAGAGTATTGCGCAGGGTATTGCAGAGTATTGCGCAGGGTATTGCAGGGTATTGCGCAGGGTATTGCAGAGTATTGCGCAGGGTATTGCACCAGGGTATTGCAGAGTATTGCACCAGAGTATTGCAGGGTATTGCGCAGGGTATTGCAGAGTATTGCACCAGGGTATTGCAGAGTATTTTGCAGAGTATTGCGCAGGGTATTGCAGAGTATTGCAGAGTATTGCAGAGTATTGCGCAGGGTATTGCAGAGTATTGCGCAGGGTATTGCAGAGTATTGCACCAGGGTATTGCAGAGTATTTTGCAGGGTATTGCGCAGGGTATTGCAGAGTATTGCACCAGAGTATTGCAGAGTATTGCACAGGGTATTGCAGAGTATTGCGCAGGGTATTGCAGAGTATTGCGCAGGGTATTGCAGGGTATTGCAGAGTATTGCGCAGGGTATTGCAGAGTATTGCGCAGGGTATTGCAGAGTATTGCGCAGGGTATTGCAGAGTATTGCACCAGGGTATTGCAGAGTATTGCACCAGAGTATTGCAGAGTATTGCGCAGGGTATTGCAGGGTATTGCGCAGGGTATTGCAGAGTATTGCGCAGGGTATTGCAGAGTATTGCACCAGAGTATTGCAGAGTATTGCACCAGGGTATTGCAGAGTATTTTGCAGGGTATTGCGCAGGGTATTGCAGAGTATTGCGCAGGGTATTGCAGAGTATTGCACCAGAGTATTGCAGAGTATTGCACCAGGGTATTGCAGAGTATTTTGCAGGGTATTGCGCAGGGTATTGCAGAGTATTGCGCAGGGTATTGCACCAGGGTATTGCAGAGTATTGCACCAGAGTATTGCAGAGTATTGCGCAGGGTATTGCAGAGTATTGCGCAGGGTATTGCAGAGTATTGCACCAGGGTATTGCAGAGTATTGCACCAGAGTATTGCAGAGTATTGCGCAGGGTATTGCAGAGTATTGCGCAGGGTATTGCAGAGTATTGCGCAGGGTATTGCAGGGTATTGCACCAGGGTATTGCAGAGTATTGCACCAGAGTATTGCAGAGTATTGCGCAGGGTATTGCAGAGTATTGCGCAGGGTATTGCAGAGTATTGCGCAGGGTATTGCAGAGTATTGCACCAGAGTATTGCAGAGTATTGTGCAGGGTATTGCAGGGTATTGCGCAGGGTATTGCAGAGTATTGCGCAGGGTATTGCAGAGTATTGCACCAGGGTATTGCAGAGTATTTTGCAGGGTATTGCGCAGGGTATTGCAGAGTATTGCGCAGGGTATTGCAGAGTATTTTGCAGGGTATTGCACCAGAGTATTGCAGAGTATTGCAGAGTATTGCACCAGGGTATTGCAGAGTATTTTGCAGAGTATTGCGCAGGGTATTGCAGAGTATTTCGCAGGGTATTGCAGAGTATTTTGCAGGGTATTGCACCAGAGTATTGCAGAGTATTGCACCAGAGTATTGCAGAGTATTTTGCAGGGTATTGCGCAGGGTATTGCAGAGTATTGCACCAGGGTATTGCAGAGTATTTTGCAGGGTATTGCGCAGGGTATTGCAGAGTATTGCGCAGGGTATTGCAGGGTATTGCACCAGGGTATTGCAGAGTATTTTGCAGAGTATTGCAGAGTATTGCGCAGGGTATTGCAGAGTATTGCACCAGAGTATTGCACCAGGGTATTGCAGAGTATTGCGCAGGGTATTGCAGAGTATTGCGCAGGGTATTGCAGAGTATTGCGCAGGGTATTGCAGAGTATTGCACCAGGGTATTGCAGAGTATTGCGCAGGGTATTGCAGAGTATTGCACCAGGGTATTGCAGAGTATTGCGCAGGGTATTGCAGGGTATTGCGCAGGGTATTGCAGAGTATTGCGCAGGGTATTGCAGAGTATTGCACCAGAGTATTGCAGAGTATTGCACCAGGGTATTGCAGAGTATTGCGCAGGGTATTGCAGAGTATTGCACCAGGGTATTGCAGAGTATTGCACCAGGGTATTGCAGAGTATTGCACCAGAGTATTGCAGAGTATTGCACCAGAGTATTGCAGAGTATTGCAGAGTATTGCACCAGAGTATTGCAGAGTATTTTGCAGGGTATTGCGCAGGGTATTGCGCAGGGTATTGCGCAGGGTATTGCAGAGTATTGCACCAGAGTATTGCAGAGTATTGCACAGGGTATTGCAGAGTATTTTGCAGGGTATTGCGCAGGGTATTGCAGAGTATTTTGCAGGGTATTGCAGAGTATTGCGCAGGGTATTGCAGAGTATTGCACCAGGGTATTGCAGAGTATTTTGCAGGGTATTGCGCAGGGTATTGCGCAGGGTATTGCAGAGTATTTTGCAGGGTATTGCAGAGTATTGCGCAGGGTATTGCAGAGTATTGCACCAGGGTATTGCAGAGTATTGCAGCAGGGTATTGCAGAGTATTGCAGCAGGGTATTGCAGGGTATTGCGCAGGGTATTGCAGAGTATTGCGCAGGGTATTGCAGAGTATTGCACCAGAGTATTGCAGAGTATTGCACCAGGGTATTGCAGAGTATTTTGCAGGGTATTGCGCAGGGTATTGCAGAGTATTGCGCAGGGTATTGCAGAGTATTTTGCAGGGTATTGCACCAGAGTATTGCAGAGTATTGCAGAGTATTGCACCAGGGTATTGCAGAGTATTTTGCAGAGTATTGCGCAGGGTATTGCAGAGTATTTCGCAGGGTATTGCAGAGTATTTTGCAGGGTATTGCACCAGAGTATTGCAGAGTATTGCACCAGAGTATTGCAGAGTATTGCACCAGGGTATTGCGCAGGGTATTGCAGGGTATTGCGCAGGGTATTGCAGAGTATTGCACCAGGGTATTGCAGAGTATTTTGCAGGGTATTGCGCAGGGTATTGCAGAGTATTGCGCAGGGTATTGCACCAGGGTATTGCAGAGTATTTTGCAGAGTATTGCAGAGTATTGCGCAGGGTATTGCAGAGTATTGCACCAGAGTATTGCACCAGGGTATTGCAGAGTATTGCGCAGGGTATTGCAGAGTATTGCGCAGGGTATTGCAGAGTATTGCACCAGGGTATTGCAGAGTATTGCACCAGGGTATTGCAGAGTATTGCACCAGAGTATTGCAGAGTATTGCACCAGAGTATTGCGCAGGGTATTGCGCAGGGTATTGCAGAGTATTGCACCAGAGTATTGCAGAGTATTTTGCAGGGTATTGCGCAGGGTATTGCAGAGTATTGCGCAGGGTATTGCAGAGTATTGCACCAGAGTATTGCAGAGTATTGCGCAGGGTATTGCAGAGTATTTTGCAGAGTATTGCAGAGTATTGCACCAGGGTATTGCAGAGTATTTTGCAGGGTATTGCGCAGGGTATTGCAGAGTATTGCGCCAGGGTATTGCAGAGTATTGCACCAGAGTATTGCAGAGTATTGCAGAGTATTGCGCAGGGTATTGCGCAGGGTATTGCAGAGTATTGCGCAGGGTATTGCACCAGGGTATTGCAGAGTATTGCACCAGAGTATTGCAGGGTATTGCGCAGGGTATTGCAGAGTATTGCACCAGGGTATTGCAGAGTATTGCGCAGGGTATTGCAGAGTATTGCAGAGTATTGCGCAGGGTATTGCAGAGTATTGCGCAGGGTATTGCAGAGTATTGCACCAGGGTATTGCAGAGTATTTTGCAGGGTATTGCGCAGGGTATTGCAGAGTATTGCACCAGAGTATTGCAGAGTATTGCGCAGGGTATTGCAGAGTATTGCGCAGGGTATTGCAGAGTATTGCGCAGGGTATTGCAGAGTATTGCGCAGGGTATTGCAGAGTATTGCGCAGGGTATTGCAGAGTATTGCACCAGAGTATTGCAGAGTATTGCGCAGGGTATTGCAGGGTATTGCGCAGGGTATTGCAGAGTATTGCGCAGGGTATTGCAGAGTATTGCACCAGAGTATTGCAGAGTATTGCACCAGGGTATTGCAGAGTATTTTGCAGGGTATTGCGCAGGGTATTGCAGAGTATTGCGCAGGGTATTGCACCAGGGTATTGCAGAGTATTGCGCAGGGTATTGCAGAGTATTGCGCAGGGTATTGCAGAGTATTGCACCAGGGTATTGCAGAGTATTGCGCAGGGTATTGCAGAGTATTGCGCAGGGTATTGCAGAGTATTGCGCAGGGTATTGCAGAGTATTTTGCAGGGTATTGCGCAGGGTATTGCAGAGTATTGCGCAGGGTATTGCAGAGTATTTTGCAGGGTATTGCACCAGAGTATTGCAGAGTATTGCAGAGTATTGCACCAGGGTATTGCAGAGTATTTTGCAGAGTATTGCGCAGGGTATTGCAGAGTATTTTGCAGGGTATTGCAGAGTATTGCACCAGGGTATTGCGCAGGGTATTGCAGGGTATTGCGCAGGGTATTGCAGAGTATTGCACCAGGGTATTGCAGAGTATTTTGCAGGGTATTGCGCAGGGTATTGCAGAGTATTGCGCAGGGTATTGCAGGGTATTGCACCAGGGTATTGCAGAGTATTTTGCAGAGTATTGCAGAGTATTGCGCAGGGTATTGCAGAGTATTGCACCAGAGTATTGCACCAGGGTATTGCAGAGTATTGCGCAGGGTATTGCAGAGTATTGCGCAGGGTATTGCAGAGTATTGCACAGGGTATTGCAGAGTATTGCACCAGGGTATTGCAGAGTATTGCACCAGAGTATTGCAGAGTATTGCGCAGGGTATTGCAGGGTATTGCGCAGGGTATTGCAGGGTATTGCGCAGGGTATTGCAGAGTATTGCGCAGGGTATTGCAGAGTATTGCACCAGAGTATTGCAGAGTATTGCACCAGGGTATTGCAGAGTATTGTGCAGGGTATTGCAGAGTATTGCGCAGGGTATTGCAGAGTATTGCACCAGGGTATTGCAGAGTATTGCACCAGAGTATTGCAGAGTATTGCACCAGAGTATTGCAGAGTATTGCGCAGGGTATTGCAGAGTATTGCACCAGAGTATTGCAGAGTATTTTGCAGGGTATTGCGCAGGGTATTGCAGAGTATTGCGCAGGGTATTGCAGAGTATTGCGCAGGGTATTGCAGAGTATTGCACCAGAGTATTGCAGAGTATTGCACAGGGTATTGCAGAGTATTGCGCAGGGTATTGCAGAGTATTGCGCAGGGTATTGCAGAGTATTGCACCAGGGTATTGCAGAGTATTGCACCAGGGTATTGCAGAGTATTGCACCAGAGTATTGCAGAGTATTGCAGGGTATTGCGCAGGGTATTGCAGAGTATTGCGCAGGGTATTGCAGAGTATTGCACCAGGGTATTGCAGAGTATTGCACCAGGGTATTGCAGAGTATTGCACCAGAGTATTGCAGAGTATTGCACCAGAGTATTGCAGAGTATTGCACCAGAGTATTGCAGAGTATTTTGCAGGGTATTGCGCAGGGTATTGCAGAGTATTGCGCAGGGTATTGCAGAGTATTGCACCAGAGTATTGCAGAGTATTGCACAGGGTATTGCAGAGTATTTTGCAGGGTATTGCGCAGGGTATTGCAGAGTATTTTGCAGGGTATTGCAGAGTATTTTGCAGGGTATTGCAGAGTATTGCACCAGGGTATTGCAGAGTATTTTGCAGGGTATTGCGCAGGGTATTGCGCAGGGTATTGCGCAGGGTATTGCAGAGTATTGTGCAGGGTATTGCAGGGTATTGCGCAGGGTATTGCAGAGTATTGCGCAGGGTATTGCAGAGTATTGCACCAGAGTATTGCAGAGTATTGCACCAGGGTATTGCAGAGTATTTTGCAGGGTATTGCGCAGGGTATTGCAGAGTATTGCGCAGGGTATTGCAGAGTATTTTGCAGGGTATTGCACCAGAGTATTGCAGAGTATTGCAGAGTATTGCACCAGGGTATTGCAGAGTATTTTGCAGAGTATTGCGCAGGGTATTGCAGAGTATTTCGCAGGGTATTGCAGAGTATTGCACCAGAGTATTGCAGAGTATTGCACCAGGGTATTGCGCAGGGTATTGCAGGGTATTGCGCAGGGTATTGCAGAGTATTGCACCAGGGTATTGCAGAGTATTTTGCAGGGTATTGCGCAGGGTATTGCAGAGTATTGCGCAGGGTATTGCAGGGTATTGCACCAGGGTATTGCAGAGTATTTTGCAGGGTATTGCAGAGTATTGCGCAGGGTATTGCAGAGTATTGCACCAGGGTATTGCAGAGTATTGCACCAGGGTATTGCAGAGTATTGCACCAGAGTATTGCAGAGTATTGCACCAGGGTATTGCAGAGTATTGCACCAGAGTATTGCAGAGTATTGCACAGGGTATTGCAGAGTATTGCGCAGGGTATTGCAGAGTATTGCACCAGGGTATTGCAGAGTATTTTGCAGGGTATTGCGCAGGGTATTGCAGAGTATTTTGCAGGGTATTGCAGAGTATTGCGCAGGGTATTGCAGAGTATTGCACCAGGGTATTGCAGAGTATTTTGCAGGGTATTGCGCAGGGTATTGCGCAGGGTATTGCGCAGGGTATTGCAGAGTATTTTGCAGAGTATTGCAGAGTATTGCACCAGAGTATTGCAGAGTATTGCACCAGGGTATTGCAGAGTATTGCGCAGGGTATTGCAGAGTATTGCGCAGGGTATTGCAGAGTATTGCGCAGGGTATTGCAGAGTATTGCGCAGGGTATTGCAGAGTATTGCACCAGGGTATTGCAGAGTATTTTGCAGGGTATTGCGCAGGGTATTGCAGAGTATTGCGCCAGGGTATTGCAGAGTATTGCGCCAGAGTATTGCAGAGTATTGCGCAGGGTATTGCAGGGTATTGCGCAGGGTATTGCAGAGTATTGCGCAGGGTATTGCACCAGGGTATTGCAGAGTATTGCACCAGAGTATTGCAGGGTATTGCGCAGGGTATTGCAGAGTATTGCACCAGGGTATTGCAGAGTATTTTGCAGAGTATTGCGCAGGGTATTGCAGAGTATTGCAGAGTATTGCAGAGTATTGCGCAAGGTATTGCAGAGTATTGCGCAGGGTATTGCAGAGTATTGCACCAGGGTATTGCAGAGTATTTTGCAGGGTATTGCGCAGGGTATTGCAGAGTATTGCACCAGAGTATTGCAGAGTATTGCACCAGGGTATTGCAGAGTATTTTGCAGGGTATTGCGCAGGGTATTGCAGAGTATTGCGCAGGGTATTGCAGAGTATTGCACCAGAGTATTGCAGAGTATTGCACCAGGGTATTGCAGAGTATTTTGCAGGGTATTGCGCAGGGTATTGCAGAGTATTGCGCAGGGTATTGCACCAGGGTATTGCAGAGTATTGCACCAGAGTATTGCAGAGTATTGCGCAGGGTATTGCAGAGTATTGCGCAGGGTATTGCAGAGTATTGCACCAGGGTATTGCAGAGTATTGCACCAGAGTATTGCAGAGTATTGCAGGGTATTGCAGAGTATTGCGCAGGGTATTGCAGAGTATTGCGCAGGGTATTGCAGAGTATTGCGCAGGGTATTGCAGAGTATTGCACCAGAGTATTGCAGAGTATTGCACCAGGGTATTGCAGAGTATTTTGCAGGGTATTGCGCAGGGTATTGCAGAGTATTGCGCAGGGTATTGCAGAGTATTGCACCAGAGTATTGCAGAGTATTGCACCAGGGTATTGCAGAGTATTTTGCAGGGTATTGCGCAGGGTATTGCAGAGTATTGCGCAGGGTATTGCACCAGGGTATTGCAGAGTATTGCACCAGAGTATTGCAGAGTATTGCGCAGGGTATTGCAGAGTATTGCGCAGGGTATTGCAGAGTATTGCACCAGGGTATTGCAGAGTATTGCACCAGAGTATTGCAGAGTATTGCGCAGGGTATTGCAGAGTATTGCGCAGGGTATTGCAGAGTATTGCGCAGGGTATTGCAGGGTATTGCACCAGGGTATTGCAGAGTATTGCACCAGAGTATTGCAGAGTATTGCGCAGGGTATTACAGAGTATTGCGCAGGGTATTGCAGAGTATTGCGCAGGGTATTGCAGAGTATTGCACCAGAGTATTGCAGAGTATTGCACCAGGGTATTGCAGAGTATTTTGCAGGGTATTGCGCAGGGTATTGCAGAGTATTGCGCAGGGTATTGCAGAGTATTTTGCAGGGTATTGCACCAGAGTATTGCAGAGTATTGCAGAGTATTGCACCAGGGTATTGCAGAGTATTTTGCAGAGTATTGCGCAGGGTATTGCAGAGTATTTCGCAGGGTATTGCAGAGTATTTTGCAGGGTATTGCACCAGAGTATTGCAGAGTATTGCACCAGGGTATTGCGCAGGATATTGCAGGGTATTGCGCAGGGTATTGCAGAGTATTGCACCAGGGTATTGCAGAGTATTTTGCAGGGTATTGCGCAGGGTATTGCAGAGTATTGCGCAGGGTATTGCAGGGTATTGCACCAGGGTATTGCAGAGTATTTTGCAGAGTATTGCGCAGGGTATTGCAGAGTATTGCACCAGAGTATTGCACCAGGGTATTGCAGAGTATTGCGCAGGGTATTGCAGAGTATTGCACCAGAGTATTGCAGAGTATTGCACAGGGTATTGCAGAGTATTGCGCAGGGTATTGCGCAGGGTATTGCAGAGTATTTTGCAGGGTATTGCAGAGTATTGCGCAGGGTATTGCAGAGTATTGCACCAGGGTATTGCAGAGTATTTTGCAGGGTATTGCGCAGGGTATTGCGCAGGGTATTGCGCAGGGTATTGCAGAGTATTTTGCAGGGTATTGCAGAGTATTGCGCAGGGTATTGCAGAGTATTGCACCAGGGTATTGCAGACTATTGCACCAGGGTATTGCAGAGTATTGCAGCAGGGTATTGCAGGGTATTGCGCAGGGTATTGCAGAGTATTGCGCAGGGTATTGCAGAGTATTGCACCAGAGTATTGCAGAGTATTGCACCAGGGTATTGCAGAGTATTTTGCAGGGTATTGCGCAGGGTATTGCAGAGTATTGCGCAGGGTATTGCAGAGTATTTTGCAGGGTATTGCACCAGAGTATTGCAGAGTATTGCAGAGTATTGCACCAGGGTATTGCAGAGTATTTTGCAGAGTATTGCGCAGGGTATTGCAGAGTATTTCGCAGGGTATTGCAGAGTATTTTGCAGGGTATTGCACCAGAGTATTGCAGAGTATTGCACCAGAGTATTGCAGAGTATTGCACCAGGGTATTGCGCAGGGTATTGCAGGGTATTGCGCAGGGTATTGCAGAGTATTGCACCAGGGTATTGCAGAGTATTTTGCAGGGTATTGCGCAGGGTATTGCAGAGTATTGCGCAGGGTATTGCAGGGTATTGCACCAGGGTATTGCAGAGTATTTTGCAGAGTATTGCAGAGTATTGCGCAGGGTATTGCAGAGTATTGCACCAGAGTATTGCGCAGGGTATTGCAGAGTATTGCGCAGGGTATTGCAGAGTATTGCGCAGGGTATTGCAGAGTATTGCACCAGGGTATTGCAGAGTATTTTGCAGGGTATTGCGCAGGGTATTGCAGAGTATTGCGCAGGGTATTGCAGAGTATTGCACCAGAGTATTGCAGAGTATTGCACAGGGTATTGCAGAGTATTGCGCAGGGTATTGCAGAGTATTGCACCAGGGTATTGCAGAGTATTTTGCAGGGTATTGCGCAGGGTATTGCAGAGTATTTTGCAGGGTATTGCAGAGTATTGCGCAGGGTATTGCAGAGTATTGCACCAGGGTATTGCAGAGTATTTTGCAGGGTATTGCGCAGGGTATTGCGCAGGGTATTGCGCAGGGTATTGCAGAGTATTTTGCAGAGTATTGCAGAGTATTGCACCAGAGTATTGCAGAGTATTGCACCAGGGTATTGCAGAGTATTGCGCAGGGTATTGCAGAGTATTGCGCAGGGTATTGCAGAGTATTGCGCAGGGTATTGCAGAGTATTGCGCAGGGTATTGCAGAGTATTGCACCAGGGTATTGTAGAGTATTTTGCAGGGTATTGCGCAGGGTATTGCAGAGTATTGCGCCAGGGTATTGCAGAGTATTGCACCAGAGTATTGCAGAGTATTGCAGAGTATTGCGCAGGGTATTGCAGAGTATTGCGCAGGGTATTGCAGGGTATTGCGCAGGGTATTGCAGAGTATTGCGCAGGGTATTGCACCAGGGTATTGCAGAGTATTGCACCAGAGTATTGCAGGGTATTGCGCAGGGTATTGCAGAGTATTGCACCAGGGTATTGCAGAGTATTTTGCAGAGTATTGCGCAGGGTATTGCAGAGTATTGCAGAGTATTGCAGAGTATTGCGCAGGGTATTGCAGAGTATTGCGCAGGGTATTGCAGAGTATTGCACCAGGGTATTGCAGAGTATTTTGCAGGGTATTGCGCAGGGTATTGCAGAGTATTGCACCAGAGTATTGCAGAGTATTGCACAGGGTATTGCAGAGTATTGCGCAGGGTATTGCAGAGTATTGCGCAGGGTATTGCAGGGTATTGCAGAGTATTGCGCAGGGTATTGCAGAGTATTGCGCAGGGTATTGCAGAGTATTGCGCAGGGTATTGCAGAGTATTGCACCAGGGTATTGCAGAGTATTGCACCAGAGTATTGCAGAGTATTGCGCAGGGTATTGCAGGGTATTGCGCAGGGTATTGCAGAGTATTGCGCAGGGTATTGCAGAGTATTGCACCAGAGTATTGCAGAGTATTGCACCAGGGTATTGCAGAGTATTTTGCAGGGTATTGCGCAGGGTATTGCAGAGTATTGCGCAGGGTATTGCAGAGTATTGCACCAGAGTATTGCAGAGTATTGCACCAGGGTATTGCAGAGTATTTTGCAGGGTATTGCGCAGGGTATTGCAGAGTATTGCGCAGGGTATTGCACCAGGGTATTGCAGAGTATTGCACCAGAGTATTGCAGAGTATTGCGCAGGGTATTGCAGAGTATTGCGCAGGGTATTGCAGAGTATTGCACCAGGGTATTGCAGAGTATTGCACCAGAGTATTGCAGAGTATTGCGCAGGGTATTGCAGAGTATTGCGCAGGGTATTGCAGAGTATTGCGCAGGGTATTGCAGGGTATTGCACCAGGGTATTGCAGAGTATTGCACCAGAGTATTGCAGAGTATTGCGCAGGGTATTGCAGAGTATTGCGCAGGGTATTGCAGAGTATTGCGCAGGGTATTGCAGAGTATTGCACCAGAGTATTGCAGAGTATTGTGCAGGGTATTGCAGGGTATTGCGCAGGGTATTGCAGAGTATTGCGCAGGGTATTGCAGAGTATTGCACCAGAGTATTGCAGAGTATTGCACCAGGGTATTGCAGAGTATTTTGCAGGGTATTGCGCAGGGTATTGCAGAGTATTGCGCAGGGTATTGCAGAGTATTTTGCAGGGTATTGCACCAGAGTATTGCAGAGTATTGCAGAGTATTGCACCAGGGTATTGCAGAGTATTTTGCAGAGTATTGCGCAGGGTATTGCAGAGTATTTCGCAGGGTATTGCAGAGTATTTTGCAGGGTATTGCACCAGAGTATTGCAGAGTATTGCACCAGAGTATTGCAGAGTATTTTGCAGGGTATTGCGCAGGGTATTGCAGAGTATTGCACCAGGGTATTGCAGAGTATTTTGCAGGGTATTGCGCAGGGTATTGCAGAGTATTGCGCAGGGTATTGCAGGGTATTGCACCAGGGTATTGCAGAGTATTTTGCAGAGTATTGCAGAGTATTGCGCAGGGTATTGCAGAGTATTGCACCAGAGTATTGCACCAGGGTATTGCAGAGTATTGCGCAGGGTATTGCAGAGTATTGCGCAGGGTATTGCAGAGTATTGCGCAGGGTATTGCAGAGTATTGCACCAGGGTATTGCAGAGTATTGCGCAGGGTATTGCAGAGTATTGCACCAGGGTATTGCAGAGTATTGCGCAGGGTATTGCAGGGTATTGCGCAGGGTATTGCAGAGTATTGCGCAGGGTATTGCAGAGTATTGCACCAGAGTATTGCAGAGTATTGCACCAGGGTATTGCAGAGTATTGCGCAGGGTATTGCAGAGTATTGCACCAGGGTATTGCAGAGTATTGCACCAGGGTATTGCAGAGTATTGCACCAGAGTATTGCAGAGTATTGCACCAGAGTATTGCAGAGTATTGCAGAGTATTGCACCAGAGTATTGCAGAGTATTTTGCAGGGTATTGCGCAGGGTATTGCAGAGTATTGCGCAGGGTATTGCAGAGTATTGCACCAGAGTATTGCAGAGTATTGCACAGGGTATTGCAGAGTATTTTGCAGGGTATTGCGCAGGGTATTGCAGAGTATTTTGCAGGGTATTGCAGAGTATTGCGCAGGGTATTGCAGAGTATTGCACCAGGGTATTGCAGAGTATTTTGCAGGGTATTGCGCAGGGTATTGCGCAGGGTATTGCAGAGTATTTTGCAGGGTATTGCAGAGTATTGCGCAGGGTATTGCAGAGTATTGCACCAGGGTATTGCAGAGTATTGCACCAGGGTATTGCAGAGTATTGCAGCAGGGTATTGCAGGGTATTGCGCAGGGTATTGCAGAGTATTGCGCAGGGTATTGCAGAGTATTGCACCAGAGTATTGCAGAGTATTGCACCAGGGTATTGCAGAGTATTTTGCAGGGTATTGCGCAGGGTATTGCAGAGTATTGCGCAGGGTATTGCAGAGTATTTTGCAGGGTATTGCACCAGAGTATTGCAGAGTATTGCAGAGTATTGCACCAGGGTATTGCAGAGTATTTTGCAGAGTATTGCGCAGGGTATTGCAGAGTATTTCGCAGGGTATTGCAGAGTATTTTGCAGGGTATTGCACCAGAGTATTGCAGAGTATTGCACCAGAGTATTGCAGAGTATTGCACCAGGGTATTGCGCAGGGTATTGCAGGGTATTGCGCAGGGTATTGCAGAGTATTGCACCAGGGTATTGCAGAGTATTTTGCAGGGTATTGCGCAGGGTATTGCAGAGTATTGCGCAGGGTATTGCACCAGGGTATTGCAGAGTATTTTGCAGAGTATTGCAGAGTATTGCGCAGGGTATTGCAGAGTATTGCACCAGAGTATTGCACCAGGGTATTGCAGAGTATTGCGCAGGGTATTGCAGAGTATTGCGCAGGGTATTGCAGAGTATTGCACCAGGGTATTGCAGAGTATTGCACCAGGGTATTGCAGAGTATTGCACCAGAGTATTGCAGAGTATTGCACCAGAGTATTGCGCAGGGTATTGCGCAGGGTATTGCAGAGTATTGCACCAGAGTATTGCAGAGTATTTTGCAGGGTATTGCGCAGGGTATTGCAGAGTATTGCGCAGGGTATTGCAGAGTATTGCACCAGAGTATTGCAGAGTATTGCGCAGGGTATTGCAGAGTATTTTGCAGAGTATTGCAGAGTATTGCACCAGGGTATTGCAGAGTATTTTGCAGGGTATTGCGCAGGGTATTGCAGAGTATTGCGCCAGGGTATTGCAGAGTATTGCACCAGAGTATTGCAGAGTATTGCAGAGTATTGCGCAGGGTATTGCGCAGGGTATTGCAGAGTATTGCGCAGGGTATTGCACCAGGGTATTGCAGAGTATTGCACCAGAGTATTGCAGGGTATTGCGCAGGGTATTGCAGAGTATTGCACCAGGGTATTGCAGAGTATTGCGCAGGGTATTGCAGAGTATTGCAGAGTATTGCGCAGGGTATTGCAGAGTATTGCGCAGGGTATTGCAGAGTATTGCACCAGGGTATTGCAGAGTATTTTGCAGGGTATTGCGCAGGGTATTGCAGAGTATTGCACCAGAGTATTGCAGAGTATTGCGCAGGGTATTGCAGAGTATTGCGCAGGGTATTGCAGAGTATTGCGCAGGGTATTGCAGAGTATTGCGCAGGGTATTGCAGAGTATTGCACCAGAGTATTGCAGAGTATTGCGCAGGGTATTGCAGGGTATTGCGCAGGGTATTGCAGAGTATTGCGCAGGGTATTGCAGAGTATTGCACCAGAGTATTGCAGAGTATTGCACCAGGGTATTGCAGAGTATTTTGCAGGGTATTGCGCAGGGTATTGCAGAGTATTGCGCAGGGTATTGCACCAGGGTATTGCAGAGTATTGCGCAGGGTATTGCAGAGTATTGCGCAGGGTATTGCAGAGTATTGCACCAGGGTATTGCAGAGTATTGCGCAGGGTATTGCAGAGTATTGCGCAGGGTATTGCAGAGTATTGCGCAGGGTATTGCAGAGTATTTTGCAGGGTATTGCGCAGGGTATTGCAGAGTATTGCGCAGGGTATTGCAGAGTATTTTGCAGGGTATTGCACCAGAGTATTGCAGAGTATTGCAGAGTATTGCACCAGGGTATTGCAGAGTATTTTGCAGAGTATTGCGCAGGGTATTGCAGAGTATTTCGCAGGGTATTGCAGAGTATTGCACCAGGGTATTGCGCAGGGTATTGCAGGGTATTGCGCAGGGTATTGCAGAGTATTGCACCAGGGTATTGCAGAGTATTTTGCAGGGTATTGCGCAGGGTATTGCAGAGTATTGCGCAGGGTATTGCAGGGTATTGCACCAGGGTATTGCAGAGTATTTTGCAGAGTATTGCAGAGTATTGCGCAGGGTATTGCAGAGTATTGCACCAGAGTATTGCACCAGGGTATTGCAGAGTATTGCGCAGGGTATTGCAGAGTATTGCGCAGGGTATTGCAGAGTATTGCACAGGGTATTGCAGAGTATTGCACCAGGGTATTGCAGAGTATTGCACCAGAGTATTGCAGAGTATTGCGCAGGGTATTGCAGGGTATTGCGCAGGGTATTGCAGGGTATTGCGCAGGGTATTGCAGAGTATTGCGCAGGGTATTGCAGAGTATTGCACCAGGGTATTGCAGAGTATTGCGCAGGGTATTGCAGAGTATTGCGCAGGGTATTGCAGAGTATTGCACCAGGGTATTGCAGAGTATTGCACCAGAGTATTGCAGAGTATTGCACCAGAGTATTGCAGAGTATTGCGCAGGGTATTGCAGAGTATTGCACCAGAGTATTGCAGAGTATTTTGCAGGGTATTGCGCAGGGTATTGCAGAGTATTGCGCAGGGTATTGCAGAGTATTGCGCAGGGTATTGCAGAGTATTGCACCAGAGTATTGCAGAGTATTGCACAGGGTATTGCAGAGTATTGCGCAGGGTATTGCAGAGTATTGCGCAGGGTATTGCAGAGTATTGCACCAGGGTATTGCAGAGTATTGCACCAGGGTATTGCAGAGTATTGCACCAGAGTATTGCAGAGTATTGCAGGGTATTGCGCAGGGTATTGCAGAGTATTGCGCAGGGTATTGCAGAGTATTGCACCAGGGTATTGCAGAGTATTGCACCAGGGTATTGCAGAGTATTGCACCAGAGTATTGCAGAGTATTGCACCAGAGTATTGCAGAGTATTGCACCAGAGTATTGCAGAGTATTGCACCAGAGTATTGCAGAGTATTTTGCAGGGTATTGCGCAGGGTATTGCAGAGTATTGCGCAGGGTATTGCAGAGTATTGCACCAGAGTATTGCAGAGTATTGCACAGGGTATTGCAGAGTATTTTGCAGGGTATTGCGCAGGGTATTGCAGAGTATTTTGCAGGGTATTGCAGAGTATTTTGCAGGGTATTGCAGAGTATTGCACCAGGGTATTGCAGAGTATTTTGCAGGGTATTGCGCAGGGTATTGCGCAGGGTATTGCGCAGGGTATTGCAGAGTATTGTGCAGGGTATTGCAGGGTATTGCGCAGGGTATTGCAGAGTATTGCGCAGGGTATTGCAGAGTATTGCACCAGAGTATTGCAGAGTATTGCACCAGGGTATTGCAGAGTATTTTGCAGGGTATTGCGCAGGGTATTGCAGAGTATTGCGCAGGGTATTGCAGAGTATTTTGCAGGGTATTGCACCAGAGTATTGCAGAGTATTGCAGAGTATTGCACCAGGGTATTGCAGAGTATTTTGCAGAGTATTGCGCAGGGTATTGCAGAGTATTTCGCAGGGTATTGCAGAGTATTGCACCAGAGTATTGCAGAGTATTGCACCAGGGTATTGCGCAGGGTATTGCAGGGTATTGCGCAGGGTATTGCAGAGTATTGCACCAGGGTATTGCAGAGTATTTTGCAGGGTATTGCGCAGGGTATTGCAGAGTATTGCGCAGGGTATTGCAGGGTATTGCACCAGGGTATTGCAGAGTATTTTGCAGGGTATTGCAGAGTATTGCGCAGGGTATTGCAGAGTATTGCACCAGGGTATTGCAGAGTATTGCACCAGGGTATTGCAGAGTATTGCACCAGAGTATTGCAGAGTATTGCGCAGGGTATTGCAGAGTATTGCACCAGAGTATTGCAGAGTATTTTGCAGGGTATTGCGCAGGGTATTGCAGAGTATTGCGCAGGGTATTGCAGAGTATTGCACCAGAGTATTGCAGAGTATTGCACAGGGTATTGCAGAGTATTGCGCAGGGTATTGCAGAGTATTGCACCAGGGTATTGCAGAGTATTTTGCAGGGTATTGCGCAGGGTATTGCAGAGTATTTTGCAGGGTATTGCAGAGTATTGCGCAGGGTATTGCAGAGTATTGCACCAGGGTATTGCAGAGTATTTTGCAGGGTATTGCGCAGGGTATTGCAGAGTATTTTGCAGAGTATTGCAGAGTATTGCACCAGAGTATTGCAGAGTATTGCACCAGGGTATTGCAGAGTATTGCGCAGGGTATTGCAGAGTATTGCGCAGGGTATTGCAGAGTATTGCGCAGGGTATTGCAGAGTATTGCACCAGGGTATTGCAGAGTATTTTGCAGGGTATTGCGCAGGGTATTGCAGAGTATTGCGCCAGGGTATTGCAGAGTATTGCGCCAGAGTATTGCAGAGTATTGCAGAGTATTGCGCAGGGTATTGCAGGGTATTGCGCAGGGTATTGCAGAGTATTGCGCAGGGTATTGCACCAGGGTATTGCAGAGTATTGCACCAGAGTATTGCAGGGTATTGCGCAGGGTATTGCAGAGTATTGCACCAGGGTATTGCAGAGTATTTTGCAGAGTATTGCGCAGGGTATTGCAGAGTATTGCAGAGTATTGCAGAGTATTGCGCAAGGTATTGCAGAGTATTGCGCAGGGTATTGCAGAGTATTGCACCAGGGTATTGCAGAGTATTTTGCAGGGTATTGCGCAGGGTATTGCAGAGTATTGCACCAGAGTATTGCAGAGTATTGCACCAGGGTATTGCAGAGTATTTTGCAGGGTATTGCGCAGGGTATTGCAGAGTATTGCGCAGGGTATTGCAGAGTATTGCACCAGAGTATTGCAGAGTATTGCACCAGGGTATTGCAGAGTATTTTGCAGGGTATTGTGCAGGGTATTGCAGAGTATTGCGCAGGGTATTGCACCAGGGTATTGCAGAGTATTGCACCAGAGTATTGCAGAGTATTGCGCAGGGTATTGCAGAGTATTGCGCAGGGTATTGCAGAGTATTGCACCAGGGTATTGCAGAGTATTGCACCAGAGTATTGCAGAGTATTGCAGGGTATTGCAGAGTATTGCGCAGGGTATTGCAGAGTATTGCGCAGGGTATTGCAGAGTATTGCGCAGGGTATTGCAGAGTATTGCACCAGAGTATTGCAGAGTATTGCACCAGGGTATTGCAGAGTATTTTGCAGGGTATTGCGCAGGGTATTGCAGAGTATTGCGCAGGGTATTGCAGAGTATTGCACCAGAGTATTGCAGAGTATTGCACCAGGGTATTGCAGAGTATTTTGCAGGGTATTGCGCAGGGTATTGCAGAGTATTGCGCAGGGTATTGCACCAGGGTATTGCAGAGTATTGCACCAGAGTATTGCAGAGTATTGCGCAGGGTATTGCAGAGTATTGCGCAGGGTATTGCAGAGTATTGCACCAGGGTATTGCAGAGTATTGCACCAGAGTATTGCAGAGTATTGCGCAGGGTATTGCAGAGTATTGCGCAGGGTATTGCAGAGTATTGCGCAGGGTATTGCAGGGTATTGCACCAGGGTATTGCAGAGTATTGCACCAGAGTATTGCAGAGTATTGCGCAGGGTATTGCAGAGTATTGCGCAGGGTATTGCAGAGTATTGCGCAGGGTATTGCAGAGTATTGCACCAGAGTATTGCAGAGTATTGCACCAGGGTATTGCAGAGTATTTTGCAGGGTATTGCGCAGGGTATTGCAGAGTATTGCGCAGGGTATTGCAGAGTATTTTGCAGGGTATTGCACCAGAGTATTGCAGAGTATTGCAGAGTATTGCACCAGGGTATTGCAGAGTATTTTGCAGAGTATTGCGCAGGGTATTGCAGAGTATTTCGCAGGGTATTGCAGAGTATTTTGCAGGGTATTGCACCAGAGTATTGCAGAGTATTGCACCAGAGTATTGCAGAGTATTGCACCAGGGTATTGCGCAGGGTATTGCAGGGTATTGCGCAGGGTATTGCAGAGTATTGCACCAGGGTATTGCAGAGTATTTTGCAGGGTATTGCGCAGGGTATTGCAGAGTATTGCGCAGGGTATTGCAGGGTATTGCACCAGGGTATTGCAGAGTATTTTGCAGAGTATTGCGCAGGGTATTGCAGAGTATTGCACCAGAGTATTGCACCAGGGTATTGCAGAGTATTGCGCAGGGTATTGCAGAGTATTGCACCAGAGTATTGCAGAGTATTGCACAGGGTATTGCAGAGTATTGCGCAGGGTATTGCGCAGGGTATTGCAGAGTATTTTGCAGGGTATTGCAGAGTATTGCGCAGGGTATTGCAGAGTATTGCACCAGGGTATTGCAGAGTATTTTGCAGGGTATTGCGCAGGGTATTGCGCAGGGTATTGCGCAGGGTATTGCAGAGTATTTTGCAGGGTATTGCAGAGTATTGCGCAGGGTATTGCAGAGTATTGCACCAGGGTATTGCAGACTATTGCACCAGGGTATTGCAGAGTATTGCAGCAGGGTATTGCAGGGTATTGCGCAGGGTATTGCAGAGTATTGCGCAGGGTATTGCAGAGTATTGCACCAGAGTATTGCAGAGTATTGCACCAGGGTATTGCAGAGTATTTTGCAGGGTATTGCGCAGGGTATTGCAGAGTATTGCGCAGGGTATTGCAGAGTATTT
This sequence comes from Rana muscosa, assembly GCA_029206835.1. Lineage (NCBI taxonomy): Eukaryota > Metazoa > Chordata > Amphibia > Anura > Ranidae > Rana > Rana muscosa. Next base: position 1,314,470 of record JARGYO010000549.1, read on the forward strand.
TGCAGGGTATTGCACCAGAGTATTGCAGAGTATTGCAGAGTATTGCACCAGGGTATTGCAGAGTATTTTGCAGAGTATTGCGCAGGGTATTGCAGAGTATTTCGCAGGGTATTGCAGAGTATTTTGCAGGGTATTGCACCAGAGTATTGCAGAGTATTGCACCAGAGTATTGCAGAGTATTGCACCAGGGTATTGCGCAGGGTATTGCAGGGTATTGCGCAGGGTATTGCAGAGTATTGCACCAGGGTATTGCAGAGTATTTTGCAGGGTATTGCGCAGGGTATTGCAGAGTATTGCGCAGGGTATTGCAGGGTATTGCACCAGGGTATTGCAGAGTATTTTGCAGAGTATTGCAGAGTATTGCGCAGGGTATTGCAGAGTATTGCACCAGAGTATTGCGCAGGGTATTGCAGAGTATTGCGCAGGGTATTGCAGAGTATTGTGCAGGGTATTGCAGAGTATTGCACCAGGGTATTGCAGAGTATTGCACCAGGGTATTGCAGAGTATTGCACCAGAGTATTGCAGAGTATTGCGCAGGGTATTGCAGAGTATTGCACCAGAGTATTGCAGAGTATTTTGCAGGGTATTGCGCAGGGTATTGCAGAGTATTGCGCAGGGTATTGCAGAGTATTGCACCAGAGTATTGCAGAGTATTGCACAGGGTATTGCAGAGTATTGCGCAGGGTATTGCAGAGTATTGCACCAGGGTATTGCAGAGTATTTTGCAGGGTATTGCGCAGGGTATTGCAGAGTATTTTGCAGGGTATTGCAGAGTATTGCGCAGGGTATTGCAGAGTATTGCACCAGGGTATTGCAGAGTATTTTGCAGGGTATTGCGCAGGGTATTGCGCAGGGTATTGCGCAGGGTATTGCAGAGTATTTTGCAGAGTATTGCAGAGTATTGCACCAGAGTATTGCAGAGTATTGCACCAGGGTATTGCAGAGTATTGCGCAGGGTATTGCAGAGTATTGCGCAGGGTATTGCAGAGTATTGCGCAGGGTATTGCAGAGTATTGCGCAGGGTATTGCAGAGTATTGCACCAGGGTATTGCAGAGTATTTTGCAGGGTATTGCGCAGGGTATTGCAGAGTATTGCGCCAGGGTATTGCAGAGTATTGCACCAGAGTATTGCAGAGTATTGCAGAGTATTGCGCAGGGTATTGCAGAGTATTGCGCAGGGTATTGCAGGGTATTGCGCAAGGTATTGCAGAGTATTGCGCAGGGTATTGCACCAGGGTATTGCAGAGTATTGCACCAGAGTATTGCAGGGTATTGCGCAGGGTATTGCACCAGGGTATTGCAGAGTATTTTGCAGAGTATTGCGCAGGGTATTGCAGAGTATTGCAGAGTATTGCAGAGTATTGCGCAGGGTATTGCAGAGTATTGCGCAGGGTATTGCAGAGTATTGCACCAGGGTATTGCAGAGTATTTTGCAGGGTATTGCGCAGGGTATTGCAGAGTATTGCACCAGAGTATTGCAGAGTATTGCGCAGGGTATTGCAGAGTATTGCGCAGGGTATTGCAGAGTATTGCACCAGGGTATTGCAGAGTATTGCACCAGAGTATTGCAGAGTATTGCGCAGGGTATTGCAGAGTATTGCGCAGGGTATTGCAGAGTATTGCGCAGGGTATTGCAGGGTATTGCACCAGGGTATTGCAGAGTATTGCACCAGAGTATTGCAGAGTATTGCGCAGGGTATTGCAGAGTATTGCGCAGGGTATTGCAGAGTATTGCGCAGGGTATTGCAGAGTATTGCACCAGAGTATTGCAGAGTATTGTGCAGGGTATTGCAGGGTATTGCGCAGGGTATTGCAGAGTATTGCGCAGGGTATTGCAGAGTATTGCACCAGAGTATTGCAGAGTATTGCACCAGGGTATTGCAGAGTATTTTGCAGGGTATTGCGCAGGGTATTGCAGAGTATTGCGCAGGGTATTGCAGAGTATTTTGCAGGGTATTGCACCAGAGTATTGCAGAGTATTGCAGAGTATTGCACCAGGGTATTGCAGAGTATTTTGCAGAGTATTGCGCAGGGTATTGCAGAGTATTTCGCAGGGTATTGCAGAGTATTTTGCAGGGTATTGCACCAGAGTATTGCAGAGTATTGCACCAGAGTATTGCAGAGTATTGCACCAGGGTATTGCGCAGGGTATTGCAGGGTATTGCGCAGGGTATTGCAGAGTATTGCACCAGGGTATTGCAGAGTATTTTGCAGGGTATTGCGCAGGGTATTGCAGAGTATTGCGCAGGGTATTGCAGGGTATTGCACCAGGGTATTGCAGAGTATTTTGCAGAGTATTGCAGAGTATTGCGCAGGGTATTGCAGAGTATTGCACCAGAGTATTGCACCAGGGTATTGCAGAGTATTGCGCAGGGTATTGCAGAGTATTGCGCAGGGTATTGCAGAGTATTGCACCAGGGTATTGCAGAGTATTGCGCAGGGTATTGCAGAGTATTGCACCAGGGTATTGCAGAGTATTGCGCAGGGTATTGCAGGGTATTGCGCAGGGTATTGCAGAGTATTGCGCAGGGTATTGCAGAGTATTGCGCAGGGTATTGCAGAGTATTGCACCAGGGTATTGCAGAGTATTTTGCAGGGTATTGCGCAGGGTATTGCAGAGTATTGCGCCAGGGTATTGCAGAGTATTGCACCAGAGTATTGCAGAGTATTGCAGAGTATTGCGCAGGGTATTGCAGAGTATTGCGCAGGGTATTGCAGGGTATTGCGCAAGGTATTGCAGAGTATTGCGCAGGGTATTGCACCAGGGTATTGCAGAGTATTGCACCAGAGTATTGCAGGGTATTGCGCAGGGTATTGCAGAGTATTGCACCAGGGTATTGCAGAGTATTTTGCAGAGTATTGCGCAGGGTATTGCAGAGTATTGCAGAGTATTGCAGAGTATTGCGCAGGGTATTGCAGAGTATTGCGCAGGGTATTGCAGAGTATTGCACCAGGGTATTGCAGAGTATTTTGCAGGGTATTGCGCAGGGTATTGCAGAGTATTGCACCAGAGTATTGCAGAGTATTGCGCAGGGTATTGCAGAGTATTGCGCAGGGTATTGCAGAGTATTGCACCAGGGTATTGCAGAGTATTGCACCAGAGTATTGCAGAGTATTGCGCAGGGTATTGCAGAGTATTGCGCAGGGTATTGCAGAGTATTGCGCAGGGTATTGCAGGGTATTGCACCAGGGTATTGCAGAGTATTGCACCAGGGTATTGCAGAGTATTGCACCAGAGTATTGCAGAGTATTGCGCAGGGTATTGCAGAGTATTGCGCAGGGTATTGCAGAGTATTGCGCAGGGTATTGCAGAGTATTGCACCAGAGTATTGTGCAGGGTATTGCAGGGTATTGCGCAGGGTATTGCAGAGTATTGCGCAGGGTATTGCAGAGTATTGCACCAGAGTATTGCAGAGTATTGCACCAGGGTATTGCAGAGTATTTTGCAGGGTATTGCGCAGGGTATTGCAGAGTATTGCGCAGGGTATTGCAGAGTATTTTGCAGGGTATTGCACCAGAGTATTGCAGAGTATTGCAGAGTATTGCACCAGGGTATTGCAGAGTATTTTGCAGAGTATTGCGCAGGGTATTGCAGAGTATTTCGCAGGGTATTGCAGAGTATTTTGCAGGGTATTGCACCAGAGTATTGCAGAGTATTGCACCAGAGTATTGCAGAGTATTGCACCAGGGTATTGCGCAGGGTATTGCAGGGTATTGCGCAGGGTATTGCAGAGTATTGCACCAGGGTATTGCAGAGTATTTTGCAGGGTATTGCGCAGGGTATTGCAGAGTATTGCGCAGGGTATTGCAGGGTATTGCACCAGGGTATTGCAGAGTATTTTGCAGAGTATTGCAGAGTATTGCGCAGGGTATTGCAGAGTATTGCACCAGAGTATTGCACCAGGGTATTGCAGAGTATTGCGCAGGGTATTGCAGAGTATTGCGCAGGGTATTGCAGAGTATTGCACCAGGGTATTGCAGAGTATTGCGCAGGGTATTGCAGAGTATTGCACCAGGGTATTGCAGAGTATTGCGCAGGGTATTGCAGGGTATTGCGCAGGGTATTGCAGAGTATTGCGCAGGGTATTGCAGAGTATTGCACCAGAGTATTGCAGAGTATTGCACCAGGGTATTGCAGAGTATTGCGCAGGGTATTGCACCAGGGTATTGCAGAGTATTGCACCAGGGTATTGCAGCGTATTGCACCAGAGTATTGCAGAGTATTGCACCAGAGTATTGCAGAGTATTGCAGAGTATTGCACCAGAGTATTGCAGAGTATTTTGCAGGGTATTGCAGAGTATTGCGCAGGGTATTGCAGAGTATTGCACCAGAGTATTGCAGAGTATTGCACAGGGTATTGCAGAGTATTTTGCAGGGTATTGCGCAGGGTATTGCAGAGTATTTTGCAGGGTATTGCAGAGTATTGCGCAGGGTATTGCAGAGTATTGCACCAGGGTATTGCAGAGTATTGCACCAGGGTATTGCAGAGTATTGCAGCAGGGTATTGCAGGGTATTGCGCAGGGTATTGCAGAGTATTGCGCAGGGTATTGCAGAGTATTGCACCAGAGTATTGCAGAGTATTGCACCAGGGTATTGCAGAGTATTTTGCAGGGTATTGCGCAGGGTATTGCAGAGTATTGCGCAGGGTATTGCAGAGTATTTTGCAGGGTATTGCACCAGAGTATTGCAGAGTATTGCAGAGTATTGCACCAGGGTATTGCAGAGTATTTTGCAGAGTATTGCGCAGGGTATTGCAGAGTATTTCGCAGGGTATTGCAGAGTATTTTGCAGGGTATTGCACCAGAGTATTGCAGAGTATTGCACCAGAGTATTGCAGAGTATTGCACCAGGGTATTGCGCAGGGTATTGCAGGGTATTGCGCAGGGTATTGCAGAGTATTGCACCAGGGTATTGCAGAGTATTTTGCAGGGTATTGCGCAGGGTATTGCAGAGTATTGCGCAGGGTATTGCAGGGTATTGCACCAGGGTATTGCAGAGTATATTGCAGAGTATTGCGCAGGGTATTGCAGAGTATTGCACCAGAGTATTGCGCAGGGTATTGCAGAGTATTGCGCAGGGTATTGCAGAGTATTGCGCAGGGTATTGCAGAGTATTGCGCCAGGGTATTGCAGAGTATTGCACCAGGGTATTGCAGAGTATTGCACCAGGGTATTGCAGAGTATTGCACCAGAGTATTGCAGAGTATTTTGCAGAGTATTGCAGAGTATTGCACCAGGGTATTGCAGAGTATTGCGCAGGGTATTGCAGAGTATTGCACCAGGGTATTGCGCAGGGTATTGCAGGGTATTGCGCATGGTATTGCAGAGTATTGCACCAGGGTATTGCAGAGTATTTTGCAGGGTATTGCGCAGGGTATTGCAGAGTATTGTGCAGGGTATTGCAGGGTATTGCACCAGGGTATTGCAGAGTATTTTGCATAGTATTGCAGAGTATTGCGCAGGGTATTGCAGAGTATTGCACCAGAGTATTGCGCAGGGTATTGCAGAGTATTGCGCAGGGTATTGCAGAGTATTGCGCAGGGTATTGCAGAGTATTGCACCAGGGTATTGCAGAGTATTGCACCAGGGTATTGCAGAGTATTGCGCAGGGTATTGCAGAGTATTGCACCAGAGTATTGCAGAGTATTTTGCAGGGTATTGCGCAGGGTATTGCAGAGTATTGCGCAGGGTATTGCAGAGTATTGCACCAGAGTATTGCAGAGTATTGCACCAGAGTATTGCAGAGTATTGCACAGGGTATTGCAGAGTATTGCGCAGGGTATTGCAGAGTATTGCGCAGGGTATTGCAGAGTATTGCGCAGGGTATTGCAGAGTATTGCACCAGGGTATTGCAGAGTATTGCACCAGGGTATTGCAGAGTATTGCACCAGGGTATTGCAGAGTATTGCACCAGAGTATTGCAGAGTATTGTGCAGGGTATTGCAGGGTATTGCGCAGGGTATTGCAGAGTATTGCGCAGGGTATTGCAGAGTATTGCACCAGAGTATTGCAGAGTATTGCACCAGGGTATTGCAGAGTATTTTGCAGGGTATTGCGCAGGGTATTGCAGAGTATTGCAGAGTATTGCACCAGGGTATTGCAGAGTATTGCACCAGGGTATTGCAGAGTATTGCACCAGAGTATTGCAGAGTATTGCACCAGAGTATTGCAGAGTATTGCACCAGAGTATTGCAGAGTATTTTGCAGGGTATTGCGCAGGGTATTGCAGAGTATTGCGCAGGGTATTGCAGAGTATTGCACCAGAGTATTGCAGAGTATTGCACAGGGTATTGCAGAGTATTTTGCAGGGTATTGCGCAGGGTATTGCAGAGTATTTTGCAGGGTATTGCAGAGTATTTTGCAGGGTATTGCAGAGTATTGCACCAGGGTATTGCAGAGTATTTTGCAGGGTATTGCGCAGGGTATTGCGCAGGGTATTGCGCAGGGTATTGCAGAGTATTGTGCAGGGTATTGCAGGGTATTGCGCAGGGTATTGCAGAGTATTGCGCAGGGTATTGCAGAGTATTGCACCAGAGTATTGCAGAGTATTGCACCAGGGTATTGCAGAGTATTTTGCAGGGTATTGCGCAGGGTATTGCAGAGTATTGCGCAGGGTATTGCAGAGTATTTTGCAGGGTATTGCACCAGAGTATTGCAGAGTATTGCAGAGTATTGCACCAGGGTATTGCAGAGTATTTTGCAGAGTATTGCGCAGGGTATTGCAGAGTATTTCGCAGGGTATTGCAGAGTATTTTGCAGGGTATTGCACCAGAGTATTGCAGAGTATTGCACCAGAGTATTGCAGAGTATTGCACCAGGGTATTGCGCAGGGTATTGCAGGGTATTGCGCAGGGTATTGCAGAGTATTGCACCAGGGTATTGCAGAGTATTTTGCAGGGTATTGCGCAGGGTATTGCAGAGTATTGCGCAGGGTATTGCAGGGTATTGCACCAGGGTATTGCAGAGTATTTTGCAGAGTATTGCAGAGTATTGCGCAGGGTATTGCAGAGTATTGCACCAGAGTATTGCGCAGGGTATTGCAGAGTATTGCGCAGGGTATTGCAGAGTATTGCGCAGGGTATTGCAGAGTATTGCACCAGGGTATTGCAGAGTATTGCACCAGGGTATTGCAGAGTATTGCACCAGAGTATTGCAGAGTATTGCGCAGGGTATTGCAGAGTATTGCACCAGAGTATTGCAGAGTATTTTGCAGGGTATTGCGCAGGGTATTGCAGAGTATTGCGCAGGGTATTGCAGAGTATTGCACCAGAGTATTGCAGAGTATTGCACAGGGTATTGCAGAGTATTGCGCAGGGTATTGCAGAGTATTGCACCAGGGTATTGCAGAGTATTTTGCAGGGTATTGCGCAGGGTATTGCAGAGTATTTTGCAGGGTATTGCAGAGTATTGCGCAGGGTATTGCAGAGTATTGCACCAGGGTATTGCAGAGTATTTTGCAGGGTATTGCGCAGGGTATTGCGCAGGGTATTGCGCAGGGTATTGCAGAGTATTTTGCAGAGTATTGCAGAGTATTGCACCAGAGTATTGCAGAGTATTGCACCAGGGTATTGCAGAGTATTGCGCAGGGTATTGCAGAGTATTGCGCAGGGTATTGCAGAGTATTGCACCAGGGTATTGCAGAGTATTTTGCAGGGTATTGCGCAGGGTATTGCAGAGTATTGCGCCAGGGTATTGCAGAGTATTGCACCAGAGTATTGCAGAGTATTGCAGAGTATTGCGCAGGGTATTGCAGGGTATTGCGCAGGGTATTGCAGAGTATTGCGCAGGGTATTGCACCAGGGTATTGCAGAGTATTGCACCAGAGTATTGCAGGGTATTGCGCAGGGTATTGCAGAGTATTGCACCAGGGTATTGCAGAGTATTTTGCAGAGTATTGCGCAGGGTATTGCAGAGTATTGCAGAGTATTGCAGAGTATTGCGCAAGGTATTGCAGAGTATTGCGCAGGGTATTGCAGAGTATTGCACCAGGGTATTGCAGAGTATTTTGCAGGGTATTGCGCAGGGTATTGCAGAGTATTGCACCAGAGTATTGCAGAGTATTGCACAGGGTATTGCAGAGTATTGCGCAGGGTATTGCAGAGTATTGCGCAGGGTATTGCAGGGTATTGCAGAGTATTGCGCAGGGTATTGCAGAGTATTGCGCAGGGTATTGCAGAGTATTGCACCAGGGTATTGCAGAGTATTGCACCAGAGTATTGCAGAGTATTGCGCAGGGTATTGCAGGGTATTGCGCAGGGTATTGCAGAGTATTGCGCAGGGTATTGCAGAGTATTGCACCAGAGTATTGCAGAGTATTGCACCAGGGTATTGCAGAGTATTTTGCAGGGTATTGCGCAGGGTATTGCAGAGTATTGCGCAGGGTATTGCAGAGTATTGCACCAGAGTATTGCAGAGTATTGCACCAGGGTATTGCAGAGTATTTTGCAGGGTATTGCGCAGGGTATTGCAGAGTATTGCGCAGGGTATTGCACCAGGGTATTGCAGAGTATTGCACCAGAGTATTGCAGAGTATTGCGCAGGGTATTGCAGAGTATTGCGCAGGGTATTGCAGAGTATTGCACCAGGGTATTGCAGAGTATTGCACCAGAGTATTGCAGAGTATTGCGCAGGGTATTGCAGAGTATTGCGCAGGGTATTGCAGAGTATTGCGCAGGGTATTGCAGGGTATTGCACCAGGGTATTGCAGAGTATTGCACCAGAGTATTGCAGAGTATTGCGCAGGGTATTGCAGAGTATTGCGCAGGGTATTGCAGAGTATTGCGCAGGGTATTGCAGAGTATTGCACCAGAGTATTGCAGAGTATTGTGCAGGGTATTGCAGGGTATTGCGCAGGGTATTGCAGAGTATTGCGCAGGGTATTGCAGAGTATTGCACCAGAGTATTGCAGAGTATTGCACCAGGGTATTGCAGAGTATTTTGCAGGGTATTGCGCAGGGTATTGCAGAGTATTGCGCAGGGTATTGCAGAGTATTGCGCAGGGTATTGCACCAGAGTATTGCAGAGTATTGCAGAGTATTGCACCAGGGTATTGCAGAGTATTTTGCAGAGTATTGCGCAGGGTATTGCAGAGTATTTCGCAGGGTATTGCAGAGTATTTTGCAGGGTATTGCACCAGAGTATTGCAGAGTATTGCACCAGAGTATTGCAGAGTATTGCACCAGGGTATTGCGCAGGGTATTGCAGGGTATTGCGCAGGGTATTGCAGAGTATTGCACCAGGGTATTGCAGAGTATTTTGCAGGGTATTGCGCAGGGTATTGCAGAGTATTGCGCAGGGTATTGCAGGGTATTGCACCAGGGTATTGCAGAGTATTTTGCAGAGTATTGCGCAGGGTATTGCAGAGTATTGCACCAGAGTATTGCACCAGGGTATTGCAGAGTATTGCGCAGGGTATTGCAGAGTATTGCGCAGGGTATTGCAGAGTATTGCACCAGGGTATTGCAGAGTATTGCGCAGGGTATTGCAGAGTATTGCACCAGGGTATTGCAGAGTATTGCGCAGGGTATTGCAGGGTATTGCGCAGGGTATTGCAGAGTATTGCGCAGGGTATTGCAGAGTATTGCACCAGAGTATTGCAGAGTATTGCACCAGGGTATTGCAGAGTATTGCGCAGGGTATTGCACCAGGGTATTGCAGAGTATTGCACCAGGGTATTGCAGCGTATTGCACCAGAGTATTGCAGAGTATTGCACCAGAGTATTGCAGAGTATTGCAGAGTATTGCACCAGAGTATTGCAGAGTATTTTGCAGGGTATTGCAGAGTATTGCGCAGGGTATTGCAGAGTATTGCACCAGAGTATTGCAGAGTATTGCACAGGGTATTGCAGAGTATTTTGCAGGGTATTGCGCAGGGTATTGCAGAGTATTTTGCAGGGTATTGCAGAGTATTGCGCAGGGTATTGCAGAGTATTGCACCAGGGTATTGCAGAGTATTTTGCAGGGTATTGCGCAGGGTATTGCGCAGGGTATTGCGCAGGGTATTGCAGAGTATTTTGCAGGGTATTGCAGAGTATTGCGCAGGGTATTGCAGAGTATTGCACCAGGGTATTGCAGAGTATTGCACCAGGGTATTGCAGAGTATTGCAGCAGGGTATTGCAGGGTATTGCGCAGGGTATTGCAGAGTATTGCGCAGGGTATTGCAGAGTATTGCACCAGAGTATTGCAGAGTATTGCACCAGGGTATTGCAGAGTATTTTGCAGGGTATTGCGCAGGGTATTGCAGAGTATTGCGCAGGGTATTGCAGAGTATTTTGCAGGGTATTGCACCAGAGTATTGCAGAGTATTGCAGAGTATTGCACCAGGGTATTGCAGAGTATTTTGCAGAGTATTGCGCAGGGTATTGCAGAGTATTTCGCAGGGTATTGCAGAGTATTTTGCAGGGTATTGCACCAGAGTATTGCAGAGTATTGCACCAGAGTATTGCAGAGTATTGCACCAGGGTATTGCGCAGGGTATTGCAGGGTATTGCGCAGGGTATTGCAGAGTATTGCACCAGGGTATTGCAGAGTATTTTGCAGGGTATTGCGCAGGGTATTGCAGAGTATTGCGCAGGGTATTGCAGGGTATTGCGCAGGGTATTGCAGAGTATTGCACCAGAGTATTGCGCAGGGTATTGCAGAGTATTGCGCAGGGTATTGCAGAGTATTGCGCAGGGTATTGCAGAGTATTGCACCAGGGTATTGCAGAGTATTGCACCAGGGTATTGCAGAGTATTGCACCAGGGTATTGCAGAGTATTGCACCAGAGTATTGCAGAGTATTTTGCAGAGTATTGCAGAGTATTGCGCAGGGTATTGCAGAGTATTGCACCAGAGTATTGCACCAGGGTATTGCAGAGTATTGCACCAGGGTATTGCAGAGTATTGCGCAGGGTATTGCAGAGTATTGCACCAGGGTATTGCAGAGTATTGCACCAGAGTATTGCAGAGTATTGCACCAGAGTATTGCGCAGGGTATTGCGCAGGGTATTGCAGAGTATTGCACCAGAGTATTGCAGAGTATTTTGCAGGGTATTGCGCAGGGTATTGCAGAGTATTGCGCAGGGTATTGCAGAGTATTGCACCAGAGTATTGCAGAGTATTGCGCAGGGTATTGCAGAGTATTTTGCAGAGTATTGCAGAGTATTGCACCAGAGTATTGCAGAGTATTGCACCAGGGTATTGCAGAGTATTGCGCAGGGTATTGCAGAGTATTGCGCAGGGTATTGCAGAGTATTGCGCAGGGTATTGCAGAGTATTGCACCAGGGTATTGCAGAGTATTTTGCAGGGTATTGCGCAGGGTATTGCAGAGTATTGCGCCAGGGTATTGCAGAGTATTGCACCAGAGTATTGCAGAGTATTGCAGAGTATTGCGCAGGGTATTGCAGGGTATTGCGCAGGGTATTGCAGAGTATTGCGCAGGGTATTGCACCAGGGTATTGCAGAGTATTGCACCAGAGTATTGCAGGGTATTGCGCAGGGTATTGCAGAGTATTGCACCAGGGTATTGCAGAGTATTTTGCAGAGTATTGCGCAGGGTATTGCAGAGTATTGCAGAGTATTGCGCAGGGTATTGCAGAGTATTGCGCAGGGTATTGCAGAGTATTGCACCAGAGTATTGCAGAGTATTGCACAGGGTATTGCAGAGTATTGCAGGGTATTGCAGAGTATTGCGCAGGGTATTGCAGAGTATTGCGCAGGGTATTGCAGAGTATTGCGCAGGGTATTGCAGAGTATTGCACCAGAGTATTGCAGAGTATTGCGCAGGGTATTGCAGAGTATTGCACCAGGGTATTGCAGAGTATTGCACCAGAGTATTGCAGAGTATTTTGCAGGGTATTGCGCAGGGTATTGCAGAGTATTGCGCAGGGTATTGCAGAGTATTGCACCAGAGTATTGCAGAGTATTGCACCAGGGTATTGCAGAGTATTTTGCAGGGTATTGCGCAGGGTATTGCAGAGTATTGCGCAGGGTATTGCACCAGGGTATTGCAGAGTATTGCACCAGAGTATTGCAGAGTATTGCGCAGGGTATTGCAGAGTATTGCGCAGGGTATTGCAGAGTATTGCACCAGGGTATTGCAGAGTATTGCACCAGAGTATTGCAGAGTATTGCGCAGGGTATTGCAGAGTATTGCGCAGGGTATTGCAGGGTATTGCACCAGGGTATTGCAGAGTATTGCACCAGAGTATTGCAGAGTATTGCGCAGGGTATTGCAGAGTATTGCGCAGGGTATTGCAGAGTATTGCGCAGGGTATTGCAGAGTATTGCACCAGAGTATTGCAGAGTATTGTGCAGGGTATTGCAGGGTATTGCGCAGGGTATTGCAGAGTATTGCGCAGGGTATTGCAGAGTATTGCACCAGAGTATTGCAGAGTATTGCGCAGGGTATTGCAGAGTATTTTGCAGGGTATTGCACCAGAGTATTGCAGAGTATTGCAGAGTATTGCACCAGGGTATTGCAGAGTATTTTGCAGAGTATTGCGCAGGGTATTGCAGAGTATTTCGCAGGGTATTGCAGAGTATTTTGCAGGGTATTGCACCAGAGTATTGCAGAGTATTGCACCAGAGTATTGCAGAGTATTGCACCAGGGTATTGCGCAGGGTATTGCAGGGTATTGCGCAGGGTATTGCAGAGTATTGCACCAGGGTATTGCAGAGTATTGCGCAGGGTATTGCAGGGTATTGCACCAGGGTATTGCAGAGTATTTTGCAGAGTATTGCAGAGTATTGCGCAGGGTATTGCAGAGTATTGCACCAGAGTATTGCACCAGGGTATTGCAGAGTATTGCGCAGGGTATTGCGCAGGGTATTGCAGAGTATTGCGCAGGGTATTGCAGAGTATTGCACCAGGGTATTGCAGAGTATTGCGCAGGGTATTGCAGAGTATTGCACCAGGGTATTGCAGAGTATTGCACCAGGGTATTGCAGAGTATTGCACCAGGGTATTGCAGAGTATTGCACCAGAGTATTGCAGAGTATTTTGCAGAGTATTGCAGAGTATTGCGCAGGGTATTGCAGAGTATTGCACCAGAGTATTGCAGAGTATTGCGCAGGGTATTGCAGAGTATTGCACCAGAGTATTGCAGAGTATTTTGCAGGGTATTGCGCAGGGTATTGCAGAGTATTGCGCAGGGTATTGCAGAGTATTGCACCAGGGTATTGCAGAGTATTGCACCAGAGTATTGCAGAGTATTGCACCAGGGTATTGCAGAGTATTGCGCAGGGTATTGCAGAGTATTGCACCAGAGTATTGCAGAGTATTGCACCAGAGTATTGCAGAGTATTTTGCAGGGTATTGCGCAGGGTATTGCAGAGTATTGCGCAGGGTATTGCAGAGTATTGCACCAGAGTATTGCAGAGTATTGCACAGGGTATTGCAGAGTATTTTGCAGGGTATTGCGCAGGGTATTGCAGAGTATTTTGCAGGGTATTGCAGAGTATTGCGCAGGGTATTGCAGAGTATTGCACCAGGGTATTGCAGAGTATTTTGCAGGGTATTGCGCAGGGTATTGCGCAGGGTATTGCAGAGTATTTTGCAGGGTATTGCAGAGTATTGCGCAGGGTATTGCAGAGTATTGCACCAGGGTATTGCAGAGTATTGCACCAGGGTATTGCAGAGTATTGCAGCAGGGTATTGCAGGGTATTGCGCAGGGTATTGCAGAGTATTGCGCAGGGTATTGCAGAGTATTGCACCAGAGTATTGCAGAGTATTGCACCAGGGTATTGCAGAGTATTTTGCAGGGTATTGCGCAGGGTATTGCAGAGTATTGCGCAGGGTATTGCAGAGTATTTTGCAGGGTATTGCACCAGAGTATTGCAGAGTATTGCAGAGTATTGCACCAGGGTATTGCGCAGGGTATTGCAGGGTATTGCGCAGGGTATTGCAGAGTATTGCACCAGGTATTGCAGAGTATTTTGCAGGGTATTGCGCAGGGTATTGCAGAGTATTGCGCAGGGTATTGCAGGGTATTGCACCAGGGTATTGCAGAGTATTTTGCAGAGTATTGCAGAGTATTGCGCAGGGTATTGCAGAGTATTGCACCAGAGTATTGCGCAGGGTATTGCAGAGTATTGCGCAGGGTATTGCAGAGTATTGCGCAGGGTATTGCAGAGTATTGCACCAGGGTATTGCAGAGTATTGCACCAGGGTATTGCAGAGTATTGCACCAGAGTATTGCAGAGTATTGCGCAGGGTATTGCAGAGTATTGCACCAGAGTATTGCAGAGTATTTTGCAGGGTATTGCGCAGGGTATTGCAGAGTATTGCGCAGGGTATTGCAGAGTATTGCACCAGAGTATTGCAGAGTATTGCACAGGGTATTGCAGAGTATTGCGCAGGGTATTGCAGAGTATTGCACCAGGGTATTGCAGAGTATTTTGCAGGGTATTGCGCAGGGTATTGCAGAGTATTTTGCAGGGTATTGCAGAGTATTGCGCAGGGTATTGCAGAGTATTGCACCAGGGTATTGCAGAGTATTTTGCAGGGTATTGCGCAGGGTATTGCGCAGGGTATTGCGCAGGGTATTGCAGAGTATTTTGCAGAGTATTGCAGAGTATTGCACCAGAGTATTGCAGAGTATTGCACCAGGGTATTGCAGAGTATTGCGCAGGGTATTGCAGAGTATTGCGCAGGGTATTGCAGAGTATTGCACCAGGGTATTGCAGAGTATTTTGCAGGGTATTGCGCAGGGTATTGCAGAGTATTGCGCCAGGGTATTGCAGAGTATTGCACCAGAGTATTGCAGAGTATTGCAGAGTATTGCGCAGGGTATTGCAGGGTATTGCGCAGGGTATTGCAGAGTATTGCGCAGGGTATTGCACCAGGGTATTGCAGAGTATTGCACCAGAGTATTGCAGGGTATTGCGCAGGGTATTGCAGAGTATTGCACCAGGGTATTGCAGAGTATTTTGCAGAGTATTGCGCAGGGTATTGCAGAGTATTGCAGAGTATTGCAGAGTATTGCGCAAGGTATTGCAGAGTATTGCGCAGGGTATTGCAGAGTATTGCACCAGGGTATTGCAGAGTATTTTGCAGGGTATTGCGCAGGGTATTGCAGAGTATTGCACCAGAGTATTGCAGAGTATTGCACAGGGTATTGCAGAGTATTGCGCAGGGTATTGCAGAGTATTGCGCAGGGTATTGCAGGGTATTGCAGAGTATTGCGCAGGGTATTGCAGAGTATTGCGCAGGGTATTGCAGAGTATTGCACCAGGGTATTGCAGAGTATTGCACCAGAGTATTGCAGAGTATTGCGCAGGGTATTGCAGGGTATTGCGCAGGGTATTGCAGAGTATTGCGCAGGGTATTGCAGAGTATTGCACCAGAGTATTGCAGAGTATTGCACCAGGGTATTGCAGAGTATTTTGCAGGGTATTGCGCAGGGTATTGCAGAGTATTGCGCAGGGTATTGCAGAGTATTGCACCAGAGTATTGCAGAGTATTGCACCAGGGTATTGCAGAGTATTTTGCAGGGTATTGCGCAGGGTATTGCAGAGTATTGCGCAGGGTATTGCACCAGGGTATTGCAGAGTATTGCACCAGAGTATTGCAGAGTATTGCGCAGGGTATTGCAGAGTATTGCGCAGGGTATTGCAGAGTATTGCACCAGGGTATTGCAGAGTATTGCACCAGAGTATTGCAGAGTATTGCGCAGGGTATTGCAGAGTATTGCGCAGGGTATTGCAGAGTATTGCGCAGGGTATTGCAGGGTATTGCACCAGGGTATTGCAGAGTATTGCACCAGAGTATTGCAGAGTATTGCGCAGGGTATTGCAGAGTATTGCGCAGGGTATTGCAGAGTATTGCGCAGGGTATTGCAGAGTATTGCACCAGAGTATTGCAGAGTATTGTGCAGGGTATTGCAGGGTATTGCGCAGGGTATTGCAGAGTATTGCGCAGGGTATTGCAGAGTATTGCACCAGAGTATTGCAGAGTATTGCACCAGGGTATTGCAGAGTATTTTGCAGGGTATTGCGCAGGGTATTGCAGAGTATTGCGCAGGGTATTGCAGAGTATTGCGCAGGGTATTGCACCAGAGTATTGCAGAGTATTGCAGAGTATTGCACCAGGGTATTGCAGAGTATTTTGCAGAGTATTGCGCAGGGTATTGCAGAGTATTTCGCAGGGTATTGCAGAGTATTTTGCAGGGTATTGCACCAGAGTATTGCAGAGTATTGCACCAGAGTATTGCAGAGTATTGCACCAGGGTATTGCGCAGGGTATTGCAGGGTATTGCGCAGGGTATTGCAGAGTATTGCACCAGGGTATTGCAGAGTATTTTGCAGGGTATTGCGCAGGGTATTGCAGAGTATTGCGCAGGGTATTGCAGGGTATTGCACCAGGGTATTGCAGAGTATTTTGCAGAGTATTGCGCAGGGTATTGCAGAGTATTGCACCAGAGTATTGCACCAGGGTATTGCAGAGTATTGCGCAGGGTATTGCAGAGTATTGCGCAGGGTATTGCAGAGTATTGCACCAGGGTATTGCAGAGTATTGCGCAGGGTATTGCAGAGTATTGCACCAGGGTATTGCAGAGTATTGCGCAGGGTATTGCAGGGTATTGCGCAGGGTATTGCAGAGTATTGCGCAGGGTATTGCAGAGTATTGCACCAGAGTATTGCAGAGTATTGCACCAGGGTATTGCAGAGTATTGCGCAGGGTATTGCACCAGGGTATTGCAGAGTATTGCACCAGGGTATTGCAGCGTATTGCACCAGAGTATTGCAGAGTATTGCACCAGAGTATTGCAGAGTATTGCAGAGTATTGCACCAGAGTATTGCAGAGTATTTTGCAGGGTATTGCAGAGTATTGCGCAGGGTATTGCAGAGTATTGCACCAGAGTATTGCAGAGTATTGCACAGGGTATTGCAGAGTATTTTGCAGGGTATTGCGCAGGGTATTGCAGAGTATTTTGCAGGGTATTGCAGAGTATTGCGCAGGGTATTGCAGAGTATTGCACCAGGGTATTGCAGAGTATTTTGCAGGGTATTGCGCAGGGTATTGCGCAGGGTATTGCGCAGGGTATTGCAGAGTATTTTGCAGGGTATTGCAGAGTATTGCGCAGGGTATTGCAGAGTATTGCACCAGGGTATTGCAGAGTATTGCACCAGGGTATTGCAGAGTATTGCAGCAGGGTATTGCAGGGTATTGCGCAGGGTATTGCAGAGTATTGCGCAGGGTATTGCAGAGTATTGCACCAGAGTATTGCAGAGTATTGCACCAGGGTATTGCAGAGTATTTTGCAGGGTATTGCGCAGGGTATTGCAGAGTATTGCGCAGGGTATTGCAGAGTATTTTGCAGGGTATTGCACCAGAGTATTGCAGAGTATTGCAGAGTATTGCACCAGGGTATTGCAGAGTATTTTGCAGAGTATTGCGCAGGGTATTGCAGAGTATTTCGCAGGGTATTGCAGAGTATTTTGCAGGGTATTGCACCAGAGTATTGCAGAGTATTGCACCAGAGTATTGCAGAGTATTGCACCAGGGTATTGCGCAGGGTATTGCAGGGTATTGCGCAGGGTATTGCAGAGTATTGCACCAGGGTATTGCAGAGTATTTTGCAGGGTATTGCGCAGGGTATTGCAGAGTATTGCGCAGGGTATTGCAGGGTATTGCGCAGGGTATTGCAGAGTATTGCACCAGAGTATTGCGCAGGGTATTGCAGAGTATTGCGCAGGGTATTGCAGAGTATTGCGCAGGGTATTGCAGAGTATTGCACCAGGGTATTGCAGAGTATTGCACCAGGGTATTGCAGAGTATTGCACCAGGGTATTGCAGAGTATTTTGCAGAGTATTGCAGAGTATTGCGCAGGGTATTGCAGAGTATTGCACCAGAGTATTGCACCAGGGTATTGCAGAGTATTGCACCAGGGTATTGCAGAGTATTGCGCAGGGTATTGCAGAGTATTGCACCAGGGTATTGCAGAGTATTGCACCAGAGTATTGCAGAGTATTGCACCAGAGTATTGCGCAGGGTATTGCGCAGGGTATTGCAGAGTATTGCACCAGAGTATTGCAGAGTATTTTGCAGGGTATTGCGCAGGGTATTGCAGAGTATTGCGCAGGGTATTGCAGAGTATTGCACCAGAGTATTGCAGAGTATTGCGCAGGGTATTGCAGAGTATTTTGCAGAGTATTGCAGAGTATTGCACCAGAGTATTGCAGAGTATTGCACCAGGGTATTGCAGAGTATTGCGCAGGGTATTGCAGAGTATTGCGCAGGGTATTGCAGAGTATTGCGCAGGGTATTGCAGAGTATTGCACCAGGTATTGCAGAGTATTTTGCAGGGTATTGCGCAGGGTATTGCAGAGTATTGCGCCAGGGTATTGCAGAGTATTGCACCAGAGTATTGCAGAGTATTGCAGAGTATTGCGCAGGGTATTGCAGGGTATTGCGCAGGGTATTGCAGAGTATTGCGCAGGGTATTGCACCAGGGTATTGCAGAGTATTGCACCAGAGTATTGCAGGGTATTGCGCAGGGTATTGCAGAGTATTGCACCAGGGTATTGCAGAGTATTTTGCAGAGTATTGCGCAGGGTATTGCAGAGTATTGCAGAGTATTGCGCAGGGTATTGCAGAGTATTGCGCAGGGTATTGCAGAGTATTGCACCAGAGTATTGCAGAGTATTGCACAGGGTATTGCAGAGTATTGCAGGGTATTGCAGAGTATTGTGCAGGGTATTGCAGAGTATTGCGCAGGGTATTGCAGAGTATTGCGCAGGGTATTGCAGAGTATTGCGCAGGGTATTGCAGAGTATTGCACCAGAGTATTGCAGAGTATTGCGCAGGGTATTGCAGAGTATTGCACCAGGGTATTGCAGAGTATTGCACCAGAGTATTGCAGAGTATTGCGCAGGGTATTGCAGGGTATTGCGCAGGGTATTGCAGAGTATTGCACCAGAGTATTGCAGAGTATTTTGCAGGGTATTGCGCAGGGTATTGCAGAGTATTGCGCAGGGTATTGCAGAGTATTGCACCAGAGTATTGCAGAGTATTGCACCAGGGTATTGCAGAGTATTTTGCAGGGTATTGCGCAGGGTATTGCAGAGTATTGCGCAGGGTATTGCACCAGGGTATTGCAGAGTATTGCACCAGAGTATTGCAGAGTATTGCGCAGGGTATTGCAGAGTATTGCGCAGGGTATTGCAGAGTATTGCACCAGGGTATTGCAGAGTATTGCACCAGAGTATTGCAGAGTATTGCGCAGGGTATTGCAGAGTATTGCGCAGGGTATTGCAGGGTATTGCACCAGGGTATTGCAGAGTATTGCACCAGAGTATTGCAGAGTATTGCGCAGGGTATTGCAGAGTATTGCGCAGGGTATTGCAGAGTATTGCGCAGGGTATTGCAGAGTATTGCACCAGAGTATTGCAGAGTATTGTGCAGGGTATTGCAGGGTATTGCGCAGGGTATTGCAGAGTATTGCGCAGGGTATTGCAGAGTATTGCACCAGAGTATTGCAGAGTATTGCGCAGGGTATTGCAGAGTATTTTGCAGGGTATTGCACCAGAGTATTGCAGAGTATTGCAGAGTATTGCACCAGGGTATTGCAGAGTATTTTGCAGAGTATTGCGCAGGGTATTGCAGAGTATTTCGCAGGGTATTGCAGAGTATTTTGCAGGGTATTGCACCAGAGTATTGCAGAGTATTGCACCAGAGTATTGCAGAGTATTGCACCAGGGTATTGCGCAGGGTATTGCAGGGTATTGCGCAGGGTATTGCAGAGTATTGCACCAGGGTATTGCAGAGTATTGCGCAGGGTATTGCAGGGTATTGCACCAGGGTATTGCAGAGTATTTTGCAGAGTATTGCAGAGTATTGCGCAGGGTATTGCAGAGTATTGCACCAGAGTATTGCACCAGGGTATTGCAGAGTATTGCGCAGGGTATTGCGCAGGGTATTGCAGAGTATTGCGCAGGGTATTGCAGAGTATTGCACCAGGGTATTGCAGAGTATTGCGCAGGGTATTGCAGAGTATTGCACCAGGGTATTGCAGAGTATTGCACCAGGGTATTGCAGAGTATTGCACCAGGGTATTGCAGAGTATTGCACCAGAGTATTGCAGAGTATTTTGCAGAGTATTGCAGAGTATTGCGCAGGGTATTGCAGAGTATTGCACCAGAGTATTGCAGAGTATTGCGCAGGGTATTGCAGAGTATTGCACCAGAGTATTGCAGAGTATTTTGCAGGGTATTGCGCAGGGTATTGCAGAGTATTGCGCAGGGTATTGCAGAGTATTGCACCAGGGTATTGCAGAGTATTGCACCAGAGTATTGCAGAGTATTGCACCAGGGTATTGCAGAGTATTGCGCAGGGTATTGCAGAGTATTGCACCAGAGTATTGCAGAGTATTGCACCAGAGTATTGCAGAGTATTTTGCAGGGTATTGCGCAGGGTATTGCAGAGTATTGCGCAGGGTATTGCAGAGTATTGCACCAGAGTATTGCAGAGTATTGCACAGGGTATTGCAGAGTATTTTGCAGGGTATTGCGCAGGGTATTGCAGAGTATTTTGCAGGGTATTGCAGAGTATTGCGCAGGGTATTGCAGAGTATTGCACCAGGGTATTGCAGAGTATTTTGCAGGGTATTGCGCAGGGTATTGCGCAGGGTATTGCAGAGTATTTTGCAGGGTATTGCAGAGTATTGCGCAGGGTATTGCAGAGTATTGCACCAGGGTATTGCAGAGTATTGCACCAGGGTATTGCAGAGTATTGCAGCAGGGTATTGCAGGGTATTGCGCAGGGTATTGCAGAGTATTGCGCAGGGTATTGCAGAGTATTGCACCAGAGTATTGCAGAGTATTGCACCAGGGTATTGCAGAGTATTTTGCAGGGTATTGCGCAGGGTATTGCAGAGTATTGCGCAGGGTATTGCAGAGTATTTTGCAGGGTATTGCACCAGAGTATTGCAGAGTATTGCAGAGTATTGCACCAGGGTATTGCAGAGTATTTTGCAGAGTATTGCGCAGGGTATTGCAGAGTATTTTGCAGAGTATTTCGCAGGGTATTGCAGAGTATTTTGCAGAGTATTGCACCAGGGTATTGCGCAGGGTATTGCAGGGTATTGCGCAGGGTATTGCAGAGTATTGCACCAGGGTATTGCAGAGTATTTTGCAGGGTATTGCGCAGGGTATTGCAGAGTATTGCGCAGGGTATTGCACCAGGGTATTGCAGAGTATTTTGCAGAGTATTGCAGAGTATTGCGCAGGGTATTGCAGAGTATTGCACCAGAGTATTGCACCAGGGTATTGCAGAGTATTGCGCAGGGTATTGCAGAGTATTGCGCAGGGTATTGCAGAGTATTGCACCAGGGTATTGCAGAGTATTGCACCAGGGTATTGCAGAGTATTGCACCAGAGTATTGCAGAGTATTGCACCAGAGTATTGCGCAGGGTATTGCGCAGGGTATTGCAGAGTATTGCACCAGAGTATTGCAGAGTATTTTGCAGGGTATTGCGCAGGGTATTGCAGAGTATTGCGCAGGGTATTGCAGAGTATTGCGCAGGGTATTGCAGAGTATTGCACCAGGGTATTGCAGAGTATTGCACCAGAGTATTGCAGAGTATTTTGCAGGGTATTGCGCAGGGTATTGCAGAGTATTGCGCAGGGTATTGCACCAGGGTATTGCAGAGTATTGCACCAGAGTATTGCAGAGTATTGCGCAGGGTATTGCAGAGTATTGCGCAGGGTATTGCAGAGTATTGCACCAGGGTATTGCAGAGTATTGCACCAGAGTATTGCAGAGTATTGCGCAGGGTATTGCAGGGTATTGCACCAGGGTATTGCAGAGTATTGCGCAGGGTATTGCAGAGTATTGCGCAGGGTATTGCAGAGTATTGCGCAGGGTATTGCAGAGTATTGCACCAGGGTATTGCAGAGTATTGCACCAGAGTATTGCGCAGGGTATTGCAGAGTATTGCGCAGGGTATTGCAGGGTATTGCACCAGGGGTATTGCAGAGTATTGCACCAGAGTATTGCAGAGTATTGCGCAGGGTATTGCAGAGTATTGCGCAGGGTATTGCAGAGTATTGCACCAGAGTATTGCAGAGTATTGTGCAGGGTATTGCAGGGTATTGCACCAGAGTATTGCAGAGTATTGCACCAGGGTATTGCAGAGTATTTTGCAGGGTATTGCGCAGGGTATTGCAGAGTATTGCGCAGGGTATTGCAGAGTATTGCGCAGGGTATTGCAGAGTATTGCGCAGGGTATTGCAGAGTATTTTGCAGGGTATTGCACCAGAGTATTGCAGAGTATTGCAGAGTATTGCACCAGGGTATTGCAGAGTATTTTGCAGAGTATTGCGCAGGGTATTGCAGAGTATTTCGCAGGGTATTGCAGAGTATTTTGCAGGGTATTGCACCAGAGTATTGCAGAGTATTGCACCAGGGTATTGCGCAGGGTATTGCAGGGTATTGCGCAGGGTATTGCAGAGTATTGCACCAGGGTATTGCAGAGTATTTTGCAGGGTATTGCGCAGGGTATTGCAGAGTATTGCGCAGGGTAT
Organism: Rana muscosa; assembly: GCA_029206835.1. NCBI lineage: Eukaryota > Metazoa > Chordata > Amphibia > Anura > Ranidae > Rana > Rana muscosa. The sequence continues at coordinate 1,336,983 of JARGYO010000549.1, forward strand.
TGCAGGGTATTGCACCAGGGTATTGCAGAGTATTTTGCAGAGTATTGCAGAGTATTGCGCAGGGTATTGCAGAGTATTGCACCAGAGTATTGCAGAGTATTGCGCAGGGTATTGCAGAGTATTGCGCAGGGTATTGCAGAGTATTGCGCAGGGTATTGCAGAGTATTGCACCAGGGTATTGCAGAGTATTGCACCAGAGTATTGCAGAGTATTGCGCAGGGTATTGCAGGGTATTGCGCAGGGTATTGCAGAGTATTGCACCAGGGTATTGCAGAGTATTGCACCAGGGTATTGCAGAGTATTGCACCAGAGTATTGCAGAGTATTGCACCAGAGTATTGCAGAGTATTTTGCAGGGTATTGCGCAGGGTATTGCAGAGTATTGCGCAGGGTATTGCAGAGTATTGCACCAGAGTATTGCAGAGTATTGCACAGGGTATTGCAGAGTATTTTGCAGGGTATTGCGCAGGGTATTGCAGAGTATTTTGCAGGGTATTGCAGAGTATTGCGCAGGGTATTGCAGAGTATTGCACCAGGGTATTGCAGAGTATTTTGCAGGGTATTGCGCAGGGTATTGCGCAGGGTATTGCGCAGGGTATTGCAGAGTATTGTGCAGGGTATTGCAGGGTATTGCGCAGGGTATTGCAGAGTATTGCGCAGGGTATTGCAGAGTATTTGCACCAGAGTATTGCAGAGTATTGCACCAGGGTATTGCAGAGTATTTTGCAGGGTATTGCGCAGGGTATTGCAGAGTATTGCGCAGGGTATTGCAGAGTATTTTGCAGGGTATTGCACCAGAGTATTGCAGAGTATTGCAGAGTATTGCACCAGGGTATTGCAGAGTATTTTGCAGAGTATTGCGCAGGGTATTGCAGAGTATTTCGCAGGGTATTGCAGAGTATTTTGCAGGGTATTGCACCAGAGTATTGCAGAGTATTGCACCAGAGTATTGCAGAGTATTGCACCAGGGTATTGCGCAGGGTATTGCAGGGTATTGCGCAGGGTATTGCAGAGTATTGCACCAGGGTATTGCAGAGTATTTTGCAGGGTATTGCGCAGGGTATTGCGCAGGGTATTGCAGAGTATTGCGCAGGGTATTGCAGGGTATTGCACCAGGGTATTGCAGAGTATTTTGCAGAGTATTGCAGAGTATTGCGCAGGGTATTGCAGAGTATTGCACCAGAGTATTGCGCAGGGTATTGCAGAGTATTGCGCAGGGTATTGCAGAGTATTGCGCAGGGTATTGCAGAGTATTGCACCAGGGTATTGCAGAGTATTGCACCAGGGTATTGCAGAGTATTGCACCAGAGTATTGCAGAGTATTGCGCAGGGTATTGCAGAGTATTGCACCAGAGTATTGCAGAGTATTGCACAGGGTATTGCAGAGTATTGCGCAGGGTATTGCAGAGTATTGCACCAGGGTATTGCAGAGTATTTTGCAGGGTATTGCGCAGGGTATTGCAGAGTATTTTGCAGGGTATTGCAGAGTATTGCGCAGGGTATTGCAGAGTATTGCACCAGGGTATTGCAGAGTATTTTGCAGGGTATTGCGCAGGGTATTGCAGAGTATTGCGCAGGGTATTGCAGGGTATTGCACCAGGGTATTGCAGAGTATTTTGCAGAGTATTGCAGAGTATTGCGCAGGGTATTGCAGAGTATTGCACCAGAGTATGCGCAGGGTATTGCAGAGTATTGCGCAGGGTATTGCAGAGTATTGCGCAGGGTATTGCAGAGTATTGCGCAGGGTATTGCAGAGTATTGCGCAGGGTATTGCAGAGTATTGCACCAGGGTATTGCAGAGTATTGCACCAGGGTATTGCAGAGTATTGCACCAGAGTATTGCAGAGTATTGCGCAGGGTATTGCAGAGTATTGCACCAGAGTATTGCAGAGTATTGCACAGGGTATTGCAGAGTATTGCGCAGGGTATTGCAGAGTATTGCACCAGGGTATTGCAGAGTATTTTGCAGGGTATTGCGCAGGGTATTGCAGAGTATTTTGCAGGGTATTGCAGAGTATTGCGCAGGGTATTGCAGAGTATTGCACCAGGGTATTGCAGAGTATTTTGCAGGGTATTGCGCAGGGTATTGCGCAGGGTATTGCGCAGGGTATTGCAGAGTATTTTGCAGAGTATTGCAGAGTATTGCACCAGAGTATTGCAGAGTATTGCACCAGGGTATTGCAGAGTATTGCGCAGGGTATTGCAGAGTATTGCGCAGGGTATTGCAGAGTATTGCGCAGGGTATTGCAGAGTATTGCGCAGGGTATTGCAGAGTATTGCACCAGGTATTGCAGAGTATTTTGCAGGGTATTGCGCAGGGTATTGCAGAGTATTGCGCCAGGGTATTGCAGAGTATTGCACCAGAGTATTGCAGAGTATTGCAGAGTATTGCGCAGGGTATTGCAGAGTATTGCGCAGGGTATTGCAGGGTATTGCGCAGGGTATTGCAGAGTATTGCGCAGGGTATTGCACCAGGGTATTGCAGAGTATTGCACCAGAGTATTGCAGGGTATTGCGCAGGGTATTGCAGAGTATTGCACCAGGGTATTGCAGAGTATTTTGCAGAGTATTGCGCAGGGTATTGCAGAGTATTGCAGAGTATTGCAGAGTATTGCGCAGGGTATTGCAGAGTATTGCGCAGGGTATTGCAGAGTATTGCACCAGGGTATTGCAGAGTATTTTGCAGGGTATTGCGCAGGGTATTGCAGAGTATTGCACCAGAGTATTGCAGAGTATTGCACAGGGTATTGCAGAGTATTGCGCAGGGTATTGCAGAGTATTGCGCAGGGTATTGCAGGGTATTGCAGAGTATTGCGCAGGGTATTGCAGGGTATTGCGCAGGGTATTGCAGAGTATTGCGCAGGGTATTGCAGAGTATTGCACCAGAGTATTGCAGAGTATTGCACCAGGGTATTGCAGAGTATTTTGCAGGGTATTGCGCAGGGTATTGCAGAGTATTGCGCAGGGTATTGCAGAGTATTGCACCAGAGTATTGCAGAGTATTGCACCAGGGTATTGCAGAGTATTGCGCAGGGTATTGCACCAGGGTATTGCAGAGTATTGCACCAGAGTATTGCAGAGTATTGCGCAGGGTATTGCAGAGTATTGCGCAGGGTATTGCAGAGTATTGCACCAGAGTATTGCAGAGTATTGTGCAGGGTATTGCAGGGTATTGCGCAGGGTATTGCAGAGTATTGCGCAGGGTATTGCAGAGTATTGCACCAGAGTATTGCAGAGTATTGCACCAGGGTATTGCAGAGTATTTTGCAGGGTATTGCGCAGGGTATTGCAGAGTATTGCGCAGGGTATTGCAGAGTATTTTGCAGGGTATTGCACCAGAGTATTGCAGAGTATTGCAGAGTATTGCACCAGGGTATTGCAGAGTATTTTGCAGAGTATTGCGCAGGGTATTGCAGAGTATTTCGCAGGGTATTGCAGAGTATTTTGCAGGGTATTGCACCAGAGTATTGCAGAGTATTGCACCAGAGTATTGCAGAGTATTGCACCAGGGTATTGCGCAGGGTATTGCAGAGTATTGCGCAGGGTATTGCAGAGTATTGCACCAGAGTATTGCAGAGTATTGTGCAGGGTATTGCAGGGTATTGCGCAGGGTATTGCAGAGTATTGCGCAGGGTATTGCAGAGTATTGCACCAGAGTATTGCAGAGTATTGCACCAGGGTATTGCAGAGTATTTTGCAGGGTATTGCGCAGGGTATTGCAGAGTATTGCGCAGGGTATTGCAGGGTATTGCACCAGGGTATTGCAGAGTATTTTGCAGAGTATTGCAGAGTATTGCGCAGGGTATTGCAGAGTATTGCACCAGAGTATTGCACCAGGGTATTGCAGAGTATTGCGCAGGGTATTGCAGAGTATTGCGCAGGGTATTGCAGAGTATTGCGCAGGGTATTGCAGAGTATTGCACCAGGGTATTGCAGAGTATTGCGCAGGGTATTGCAGAGTATTGCACCAGGGTATTGCAGAGTATTGCGCAGGGTATTGCAGGGTATTGCGCAGGGTATTGCAGAGTATTGCGCAGGGTATTGCAGAGTATTGCACCAGAGTATTGCAGAGTATTGCACCAGGGTATTGCAGAGTATTGCGCAGGGTATTGCAGAGTATTGCACCAGGGTATTGCAGAGTATTGCACCAGGGTATTGCAGAGTATTGCACCAGAGTATTGCAGAGTATTGCACCAGAGTATTGCAGAGTATTGCAGAGTATTGCACCAGAGTATTGCAGAGTATTTTGCAGGGTATTGCGCAGGGTATTGCAGAGTATTGCGCAGGGTATTGCAGAGTATTGCACCAGAGTATTGCAGAGTATTGCACAGGGTATTGCAGAGTATTTTGCAGGGTATTGCGCAGGGTATTGCAGAGTATTTTGCAGGGTATTGCAGAGTATTGCGCAGGGTATTGCAGAGTATTGCACCAGGGTATTGCAGAGTATTTTGCAGGGTATTGCGCAGGGTATTGCAGAGTATTGCGCAGGGTATTGCAGAGTATTGCACCAGGGTATTGCAGAGTATTTTGCAGAGTATTGCGCAGGGTATTGCAGGGTATTGCACCAGGGTATTGAAGAGTATTGCACCAGAGTATTGCAGAGTATTGCGCAGGGTATTGCAGAGTATTGCGCAGGGTATTGCAGAGTATTGCGCAGGGTATTGCAGAGTATTGCACCAGAGTATTGCAGAGTATTGCACCAGGGTATTGCAGAGTATTTTGCAGGGTATTGCGCAGGGTATTGCAGAGTATTGCGCAGGGTATTGCAGAGTATTTTGCAGGGTATTGCACCAGAGTATTGCAGAGTATTGCAGAGTATTGCACCAGGGTATTGCAGAGTATTTTGCAGAGTATTGCGCAGGGTATTGCAGAGTATTTCGCAGGGTATTGCAGAGTATTTTGCAGGGTATTGCACCAGAGTATTGCAGAGTATTGCACCAGAGTATTGCAGAGTATTGCACCAGGGTATTGCGCAGGGTATTGCAGGGTATTGCGCAGGGTATTGCAGAGTATTGCACCAGGGTATTGCAGAGTATTTTGCAGGGTATTGCGCAGGGTATTGCAGAGTATTGCGCAGGGTATTGCAGGGTATTGCACCAGGGTATTGCAGAGTATTTTGCAGAGTATTGCGCAGGGTATTGCAGAGTATTGCACCAGAGTATTGCACCAGGGTATTGCAGAGTATTGCGCAGGGTATTGCAGAGTATTGCACCAGAGTATTGCAGAGTATTGCACAGGGTATTGCAGAGTATTGCGCAGGGTATTGCGCAGGGTATTGCAGAGTATTTTGCAGGGTATTGCAGAGTATTGCGCAGGGTATTGCAGAGTATTGCACCAGGGTATTGCAGAGTATTTTGCAGGGTATTGCGCAGGGTATTGCGCAGGGTATTGCGCAGGGTATTGCAGAGTATTTTGCAGGGTATTGCAGAGTATTGCGCAGGGTATTGCAGAGTATTGCACCAGGGTATTGCAGACTATTGCACCAGGGTATTGCAGAGTATTGCAGCAGGGTATTGCAGGGTATTGCGCAGGGTATTGCAGAGTATTGCGCAGGGTATTGCAGAGTATTGCACCAGAGTATTGCAGAGTATTGCACCAGGGTATTGCAGAGTATTTTGCAGGGTATTGCGCAGGGTATTGCAGAGTATTGCGCAGGGTATTGCAGAGTATTTTGCAGGGTATTGCACCAGAGTATTGCAGAGTATTGCAGAGTATTGCACCAGGGTATTGCAGAGTATTTTGCAGAGTATTGCGCAGGGTATTGCAGAGTATTTCGCAGGGTATTGCAGAGTATTTTGCAGGGTATTGCACCAGAGTATTGCAGAGTATTGCACCAGAGTATTGCAGAGTATTGCACCAGGGTATTGCGCAGGGTATTGCAGGGTATTGCGCAGGGTATTGCAGAGTATTGCACCAGGGTATTGCAGAGTATTTTGCAGGGTATTGCGCAGGGTATTGCAGAGTATTGCGCAGGGTATTGCAGGGTATTGCACCAGGGTATTGCAGAGTATTTTGCAGAGTATTGCAGAGTATTGCGCAGGGTATTGCAGAGTATTGCACCAGAGTATTGCGCAGGGTATTGCAGAGTATTGCGCAGGGTATTGCAGAGTATTGTGCAGGGTATTGCAGAGTATTGCACCAGGGTATTGCAGAGTATTGCACCAGGGTATTGCAGAGTATTGCACCAGAGTATTGCAGAGTATTGCGCAGGGTATTGCAGAGTATTGCACCAGAGTATTGCAGAGTATTTTGCAGGGTATTGCGCAGGGTATTGCAGAGTATTGCGCAGGGTATTGCAGAGTATTGCACCAGAGTATTGCAGAGTATTGCACAGGGTATTGCAGAGTATTGCGCAGGGTATTGCAGAGTATTGCACCAGGGTATTGCAGAGTATTTTGCAGGGTATTGCGCAGGGTATTGCAGAGTATTTTGCAGGGTATTGCAGAGTATTGCGCAGGGTATTGCAGAGTATTGCACCAGGGTATTGCAGAGTATTTTGCAGGGTATTGCGCAGGGTATTGCGCAGGGTATTGCGCAGGGTATTGCAGAGTATTTTGCAGAGTATTGCAGAGTATTGCACCAGAGTATTGCAGAGTATTGCACCAGGGTATTGCAGAGTATTGCGCAGGGTATTGCAGAGTATTGCGCAGGGTATTGCAGAGTATTGCGCAGGGTATTGCAGAGTATTGCGCAGGGTATTGCAGAGTATTGCACCAGGGTATTGCAGAGTATTTTGCAGGGTATTGCGCAGGGTATTGCAGAGTATTGCGCCAGGGTATTGCAGAGTATTGCACCAGAGTATTGCAGAGTATTGCAGAGTATTGCGCAGGGTATTGCAGAGTATTGCGCAGGGTATTGCAGGGTATTGCGCAAGGTATTGCAGAGTATTGCGCAGGGTATTGCACCAGGGTATTGCAGAGTATTGCACCAGAGTATTGCAGGGTATTGCGCAGGGTATTGCACCAGGGTATTGCAGAGTATTTTGCAGAGTATTGCGCAGGGTATTGCAGAGTATTGCAGAGTATTGCAGAGTATTGCGCAGGGTATTGCAGAGTATTGCGCAGGGTATTGCAGAGTATTGCACCAGGGTATTGCAGAGTATTTTGCAGGGTATTGCGCAGGGTATTGCAGAGTATTGCACCAGAGTATTGCAGAGTATTGCGCAGGGTATTGCAGAGTATTGCGCAGGGTATTGCAGAGTATTGCACCAGGGTATTGCAGAGTATTGCACCAGAGTATTGCAGAGTATTGCGCAGGGTATTGCAGAGTATTGCGCAGGGTATTGCAGAGTATTGCGCAGGGTATTGCAGGGTATTGCACCAGGGTATTGCAGAGTATTGCACCAGAGTATTGCAGAGTATTGCGCAGGGTATTGCAGAGTATTGCGCAGGGTATTGCAGAGTATTGCGCAGGGTATTGCAGAGTATTGCACCAGAGTATTGCAGAGTATTGTGCAGGGTATTGCAGGGTATTGCGCAGGGTATTGCAGAGTATTGCGCAGGGTATTGCAGAGTATTGCACCAGAGTATTGCAGAGTATTGCACCAGGGTATTGCAGAGTATTTTGCAGGGTATTGCGCAGGGTATTGCAGAGTATTGCGCAGGGTATTGCAGAGTATTTTGCAGGGTATTGCACCAGAGTATTGCAGAGTATTGCAGAGTATTGCACCAGGGTATTGCAGAGTATTTTGCAGAGTATTGCGCAGGGTATTGCAGAGTATTTCGCAGGGTATTGCAGAGTATTTTGCAGGGTATTGCACCAGAGTATTGCAGAGTATTGCACCAGAGTATTGCAGAGTATTGCACCAGGGTATTGCGCAGGGTATTGCAGGGTATTGCGCAGGGTATTGCAGAGTATTGCACCAGGGTATTGCAGAGTATTTTGCAGGGTATTGCGCAGGGTATTGCAGAGTATTGCGCAGGGTATTGCAGGGTATTGCACCAGGGTATTGCAGAGTATTTTGCAGAGTATTGCAGAGTATTGCGCAGGGTATTGCAGAGTATTGCACCAGAGTATTGCACCAGGGTATTGCAGAGTATTGCGCAGGGTATTGCAGAGTATTGCGCAGGGTATTGCAGAGTATTGCACCAGGGTATTGCAGAGTATTGCGCAGGGTATTGCAGAGTATTGCACCAGGGTATTGCAGAGTATTGCGCAGGGTATTGCAGGGTATTGCGCAGGGTATTGCAGAGTATTGCGCAGGGTATTGCAGAGTATTGCGCAGGGTATTGCAGAGTATTGCACCAGGGTATTGCAGAGTATTTTGCAGGGTATTGCGCAGGGTATTGCAGAGTATTGCGCCAGGGTATTGCAGAGTATTGCACCAGAGTATTGCAGAGTATTGCAGAGTATTGCGCAGGGTATTGCAGAGTATTGCGCAGGGTATTGCAGGGTATTGCGCAAGGTATTGCAGAGTATTGCGCAGGGTATTGCACCAGGGTATTGCAGAGTATTGCACCAGAGTATTGCAGGGTATTGCGCAGGGTATTGCAGAGTATTGCACCAGGGTATTGCAGAGTATTTTGCAGAGTATTGCGCAGGGTATTGCAGAGTATTGCAGAGTATTGCAGAGTATTGCGCAGGGTATTGCAGAGTATTGCGCAGGGTATTGCAGAGTATTGCACCAGGGTATTGCAGAGTATTTTGCAGGGTATTGCGCAGGGTATTGCAGAGTATTGCACCAGAGTATTGCAGAGTATTGCGCAGGGTATTGCAGAGTATTGCGCAGGGTATTGCAGAGTATTGCACCAGGGTATTGCAGAGTATTGCACCAGAGTATTGCAGAGTATTGCGCAGGGTATTGCAGAGTATTGCGCAGGGTATTGCAGAGTATTGCGCAGGGTATTGCAGGGTATTGCACCAGGGTATTGCAGAGTATTGCACCAGGGTATTGCAGAGTATTGCACCAGAGTATTGCAGAGTATTGCGCAGGGTATTGCAGAGTATTGCGCAGGGTATTGCAGAGTATTGCGCAGGGTATTGCAGAGTATTGCACCAGAGTATTGTGCAGGGTATTGCAGGGTATTGCGCAGGGTATTGCAGAGTATTGCGCAGGGTATTGCAGAGTATTGCACCAGAGTATTGCAGAGTATTGCACCAGGGTATTGCAGAGTATTTTGCAGGGTATTGCGCAGGGTATTGCAGAGTATTGCGCAGGGTATTGCAGAGTATTTTGCAGGGTATTGCACCAGAGTATTGCAGAGTATTGCAGAGTATTGCACCAGGGTATTGCAGAGTATTTTGCAGAGTATTGCGCAGGGTATTGCAGAGTATTTCGCAGGGTATTGCAGAGTATTTTGCAGGGTATTGCACCAGAGTATTGCAGACTATTGCACCAGAGTATTGCAGAGTATTGCACCAGGGTATTGCGCAGGGTATTGCAGGGTATTGCGCAGGGTATTGCAGAGTATTGCACCAGGGTATTGCAGAGTATTTTGCAGGGTATTGCGCAGGGTATTGCAGAGTATTGCGCAGGGTATTGCAGGGTATTGCACCAGGGTATTGCAGAGTATTTTGCAGAGTATTGCAGAGTATTGCGCAGGGTATTGCAGAGTATTGCACCAGAGTATTGCACCAGGGTATTGCAGAGTATTGCGCAGGGTATTGCAGAGTATTGCGCAGGGTATTGCAGAGTATTGCACCAGGGTATTGCAGAGTATTGCGCAGGGTATTGCAGAGTATTGCACCAGGGTATTGCAGAGTATTGCGCAGGGTATTGCAGGGTATTGCGCAGGGTATTGCAGAGTATTGCGCAGGGTATTGCAGAGTATTGCACCAGAGTATTGCAGAGTATTGCACCAGGGTATTGCAGAGTATTGCGCAGGGTATTGCACCAGGGTATTGCAGAGTATTGCACCAGGGTATTGCAGCGTATTGCACCAGAGTATTGCAGAGTATTGCACCAGAGTATTGCAGAGTATTGCAGAGTATTGCACCAGAGTATTGCAGAGTATTTTGCAGGGTATTGCAGAGTATTGCGCAGGGTATTGCAGAGTATTGCACCAGAGTATTGCAGAGTATTGCACAGGGTATTGCAGAGTATTTTGCAGGGTATTGCGCAGGGTATTGCAGAGTATTTTGCAGGGTATTGCAGAGTATTGCGCAGGGTATTGCAGAGTATTGCACCAGGGTATTGCAGAGTATTGCACCAGGGTATTGCAGAGTATTGCAGCAGGGTATTGCAGGGTATTGCGCAGGGTATTGCAGAGTATTGCGCAGGGTATTGCAGAGTATTGCACCAGAGTATTGCAGAGTATTGCACCAGGGTATTGCAGAGTATTTTGCAGGGTATTGCGCAGGGTATTGCAGAGTATTGCGCAGGGTATTGCAGAGTATTTTGCAGGGTATTGCACCAGAGTATTGCAGAGTATTGCAGAGTATTGCACCAGGGTATTGCAGAGTATTTTGCAGAGTATTGCGCAGGGTATTGCAGAGTATTTCGCAGGGTATTGCAGAGTATTTTGCAGGGTATTGCACCAGAGTATTGCAGAGTATTGCACCAGAGTATTGCAGAGTATTGCACCAGGGTATTGCGCAGGGTATTGCAGGGTATTGCGCAGGGTATTGCAGAGTATTGCACCAGGGTATTGCAGAGTATTTTGCAGGGTATTGCGCAGGGTATTGCAGAGTATTGCGCAGGGTATTGCAGGGTATTGCACCAGGGTATTGCAGAGTATATTGCAGAGTATTGCGCAGGGTATTGCAGAGTATTGCACCAGAGTATTGCGCAGGGTATTGCAGAGTATTGCGCAGGGTATTGCAGAGTATTGCGCAGGGTATTGCAGAGTATTGCGCCAGGGTATTGCAGAGTATTGCACCAGGGTATTGCAGAGTATTGCACCAGGGTATTGCAGAGTATTGCACCAGAGTATTGCAGAGTATTTTGCAGAGTATTGCAGAGTATTGCACCAGGGTATTGCAGAGTATTGCGCAGGGTATTGCAGAGTATTGCACCAGGGTATTGCGCAGGGTATTGCAGGGTATTGCGCATGGTATTGCAGAGTATTGCACCAGGGTATTGCAGAGTATTTTGCAGGGTATTGCGCAGGGTATTGCAGAGTATTGTGCAGGGTATTGCAGGGTATTGCACCAGGGTATTGCAGAGTATTTTGCATAGTATTGCAGAGTATTGCGCAGGGTATTGCAGAGTATTGCACCAGAGTATTGCGCAGGGTATTGCAGAGTATTGCGCAGGGTATTGCAGAGTATTGCGCAGGGTATTGCAGAGTATTGCACCAGGGTATTGCAGAGTATTGCACCAGGGTATTGCAGAGTATTGCGCAGGGTATTGCAGAGTATTGCACCAGAGTATTGCAGAGTATTTTGCAGGGTATTGCGCAGGGTATTGCAGAGTATTGCGCAGGGTATTGCAGAGTATTGCACCAGAGTATTGCAGAGTATTGCACCAGAGTATTGCAGAGTATTGCACAGGGTATTGCAGAGTATTGCGCAGGGTATTGCAGAGTATTGCGCAGGGTATTGCAGAGTATTGCGCAGGGTATTGCAGAGTATTGCACCAGGGTATTGCAGAGTATTGCACCAGGGTATTGCAGAGTATTGCACCAGGGTATTGCAGAGTATTGCACCAGAGTATTGCAGAGTATTGTGCAGGGTATTGCAGGGTATTGCGCAGGGTATTGCAGAGTATTGCGCAGGGTATTGCAGAGTATTGCACCAGAGTATTGCAGAGTATTGCACCAGGGTATTGCAGAGTATTTTGCAGGGTATTGCGCAGGGTATTGCAGAGTATTGCAGAGTATTGCACCAGGGTATTGCAGAGTATTGCACCAGGGTATTGCAGAGTATTGCACCAGAGTATTGCAGAGTATTGCACCAGAGTATTGCAGAGTATTGCACCAGAGTATTGCAGAGTATTTTGCAGGGTATTGCGCAGGGTATTGCAGAGTATTGCGCAGGGTATTGCAGAGTATTGCACCAGAGTATTGCAGAGTATTGCACAGGGTATTGCAGAGTATTTTGCAGGGTATTGCGCAGGGTATTGCAGAGTATTTTGCAGGGTATTGCAGAGTATTTTGCAGGGTATTGCAGAGTATTGCACCAGGGTATTGCAGAGTATTTTGCAGGGTATTGCGCAGGGTATTGCGCAGGGTATTGCGCAGGGTATTGCAGAGTATTGTGCAGGGTATTGCAGGGTATTGCGCAGGGTATTGCAGAGTATTGCGCAGGGTATTGCAGAGTATTGCACCAGAGTATTGCAGAGTATTGCACCAGGGTATTGCAGAGTATTTTGCAGGGTATTGCGCAGGGTATTGCAGAGTATTGCGCAGGGTATTGCAGAGTATTTTGCAGGGTATTGCACCAGAGTATTGCAGAGTATTGCAGAGTATTGCACCAGGGTATTGCAGAGTATTTTGCAGAGTATTGCGCAGGGTATTGCAGAGTATTTCGCAGGGTATTGCAGAGTATTTTGCAGGGTATTGCACCAGAGTATTGCAGAGTATTGCACCAGAGTATTGCAGAGTATTGCACCAGGGTATTGCACAGGGTATTGCAGGGTATTGCGCAGGGTATTGCAGAGTATTGCACCAGGGTATTGCAGAGTATTTTGCAGGGTATTGCGCAGGGTATTGCAGAGTATTGCGCAGGGTATTGCAGGGTATTGCACCAGGGTATTGCAGAGTATTTTGCAGAGTATTGCAGAGTATTGCGCAGGGTATTGCAGAGTATTGCACCAGAGTATTGCGCAGGGTATTGCAGAGTATTGCGCAGGGTATTGCAGAGTATTGCGCAGGGTATTGCAGAGTATTGCACCAGGGTATTGCAGAGTATTGCACCAGGGTATTGCAGAGTATTGCACCAGAGTATTGCAGAGTATTGCGCAGGGTATTGCAGAGTATTGCACCAGAGTATTGCAGAGTATTTTGCAGGGTATTGCGCAGGGTATTGCAGAGTATTGCGCAGGGTATTGCAGAGTATTGCACCAGAGTATTGCAGAGTATTGCACAGGGTATTGCAGAGTATTGCGCAGGGTATTGCAGAGTATTGCACCAGGGTATTGCAGAGTATTTTGCAGGGTATTGCGCAGGGTATTGCAGAGTATTTTGCAGGGTATTGCAGAGTATTGCGCAGGGTATTGCAGAGTATTGCACCAGGGTATTGCAGAGTATTTTGCAGGGTATTGCGCAGGGTATTGCGCAGGGTATTGCGCAGGGTATTGCAGAGTATTTTGCAGAGTATTGCAGAGTATTGCACCAGAGTATTGCAGAGTATTGCACCAGGGTATTGCAGAGTATTGCGCAGGGTATTGCAGAGTATTGCGCAGGGTATTGCAGAGTATTGCACCAGGGTATTGCAGAGTATTTTGCAGGGTATTGCGCAGGGTATTGCAGAGTATTGCGCCAGGGTATTGCAGAGTATTGCACCAGAGTATTGCAGAGTATTGCAGAGTATTGCGCAGGGTATTGCAGGGTATTGCGCAGGGTATTGCAGAGTATTGCGCAGGGTATTGCACCAGGGTATTGCAGAGTATTGCACCAGAGTATTGCAGGGTATTGCGCAGGGTATTGCAGAGTATTGCACCAGGGTATTGCAGAGTATTTTGCAGAGTATTGCGCAGGGTATTGCAGAGTATTGCAGAGTATTGCAGAGTATTGCGCAAGGTATTGCAGAGTATTGCGCAGGGTATTGCAGAGTATTGCACCAGGGTATTGCAGAGTATTTTGCAGGGTATTGCGCAGGGTATTGCAGAGTATTGCACCAGAGTATTGCAGAGTATTGCACAGGGTATTGCAGAGTATTGCGCAGGGTATTGCAGAGTATTGCGCAGGGTATTGCAGGGTATTGCAGAGTATTGCGCAGGGTATTGCAGAGTATTGCGCAGGGTATTGCAGAGTATTGCACCAGGGTATTGCAGAGTATTGCACCAGAGTATTGCAGAGTATTGCGCAGGGTATTGCAGGGTATTGCGCAGGGTATTGCAGAGTATTGCGCAGGGTATTGCAGAGTATTGCACCAGAGTATTGCAGAGTATTGCACCAGGGTATTGCAGAGTATTTTGCAGGGTATTGCGCAGGGTATTGCAGAGTATTGCGCAGGGTATTGCAGAGTATTGCACCAGAGTATTGCAGAGTATTGCACCAGGGTATTGCAGAGTATTTTGCAGGGTATTGCGCAGGGTATTGCAGAGTATTGCGCAGGGTATTGCAGAGTATTGCGCAGGGTATTGCAGGGTATTGCGCAGGGTATTGCAGAGTATTGCACCAGAGTATTGCGCAGGGTATTGCAGAGTATTGCGCAGGGTATTGCAGAGTATTGCGCAGGGTATTGCAGAGTATTGCACCAGGGTATTGCAGAGTATTGCACCAGGGTATTGCAGAGTATTGCACCAGGGTATTGCAGAGTATTGCACCAGAGTATTGCAGAGTATTTTGCAGAGTATTGCAGAGTATTGCGCAGGGTATTGCAGAGTATTGCACCAGAGTATTGCACCAGGGTATTGCAGAGTATTGCACCAGGGTATTGCAGAGTATTGCGCAGGGTATTGCAGAGTATTGCACCAGGGTATTGCAGAGTATTGCACCAGAGTATTGCAGAGTATTGCACCAGAGTATTGCGCAGGGTATTGCGCAGGGTATTGCAGAGTATTGCACCAGAGTATTGCAGAGTATTTTGCAGGGTATTGCGCAGGGTATTGCAGAGTATTGCGCAGGGTATTGCAGAGTATTGCACCAGAGTATTGCAGAGTATTGCGCAGGGTATTGCAGAGTATTTTGCAGAGTATTGCAGAGTATTGCACCAGAGTATTGCAGAGTATTGCACCAGGGTATTGCAGAGTATTGCGCAGGGTATTGCAGAGTATTGCGCAGGGTATTGCAGAGTATTGCGCAGGGTATTGCAGAGTATTGCACCAGGGTATTGCAGAGTATTTTGCAGGGTATTGCGCAGGGTATTGCAGAGTATTGCGCCAGGGTATTGCAGAGTATTGCACCAGAGTATTGCAGAGTATTGCAGAGTATTGCGCAGGGTATTGCAGGGTATTGCGCAGGGTATTGCAGAGTATTGCGCAGGGTATTGCACCAGGGTATTGCAGAGTATTGCACCAGAGTATTGCAGGGTATTGCGCAGGGTATTGCAGAGTATTGCACCAGGGTATTGCAGAGTATTTTGCAGAGTATTGCGCAGGGTATTGCAGAGTATTGCAGAGTATTGCGCAGGGTATTGCAGAGTATTGCGCAGGGTATTGCAGAGTATTGCACCAGAGTATTGCAGAGTATTGCACAGGGTATTGCAGAGTATTGCAGGGTATTGCAGAGTATTGTGCAGGGTATTGCAGAGTATTGCGCAGGGTATTGCAGAGTATTGCGCAGGGTATTGCAGAGTATTGCGCAGGGTATTGCAGAGTATTGCACCAGAGTATTGCAGAGTATTGCGCAGGGTATTGCAGAGTATTGCACCAGGGTATTGCAGAGTATTGCACCAGAGTATTGCAGAGTATTGCGCAGGGTATTGCAGGGTATTGCGCAGGGTATTGCAGAGTATTGCACCAGAGTATTGCAGAGTATTTTGCAGGGTATTGCGCAGGGTATTGCAGAGTATTGCGCAGGGTATTGCAGAGTATTGCACCAGAGTATTGCAGAGTATTGCACCAGGGTATTGCAGAGTATTTTGCAGGGTATTGCGCAGGGTATTGCAGAGTATTGCGCAGGGTATTGCACCAGGGTATTGCAGAGTATTGCACCAGAGTATTGCAGAGTATTGCGCAGGGTATTGCAGAGTATTGCGCAGGGTATTGCAGAGTATTGCACCAGGGTATTGCAGAGTATTGCACCAGAGTATTGCAGAGTATTGCGCAGGGTATTGCAGAGTATTGCGCAGGGTATTGCAGGGTATTGCACCAGGGTATTGCAGAGTATTGCACCAGAGTATTGCAGAGTATTGCGCAGGGTATTGCAGAGTATTGCGCAGGGTATTGCAGAGTATTGCGCAGGGTATTGCAGAGTATTGCACCAGAGTATTGCAGAGTATTGTGCAGGGTATTGCAGGGTATTGCGCAGGGTATTGCAGAGTATTGCGCAGGGTATTGCAGAGTATTGCACCAGAGTATTGCAGAGTATTGCGCAGGGTATTGCAGAGTATTTTGCAGGGTATTGCACCAGAGTATTGCAGAGTATTGCAGAGTATTGCACCAGGGTATTGCAGAGTATTTTGCAGAGTATTGCGCAGGGTATTGCAGAGTATTTCGCAGGGTATTGCAGAGTATTTTGCAGGGTATTGCACCAGAGTATTGCAGAGTATTGCACCAGAGTATTGCAGAGTATTGCACCAGGGTATTGCGCAGGGTATTGCAGGGTATTGCGCAGGGTATTGCAGAGTATTGCACCAGGGTATTGCAGAGTATTGCGCAGGGTATTGCAGGGTATTGCACCAGGGTATTGCAGAGTATTTTGCAGAGTATTGCAGAGTATTGCGCAGGGTATTGCAGAGTATTGCACCAGAGTATTGCACCAGGGTATTGCAGAGTATTGCGCAGGGTATTGCGCAGGGTATTGCAGAGTATTGCGCAGGGTATTGCAGAGTATTGCACCAGGGTATTGCAGAGTATTGCGCAGGGTATTGCAGAGTATTGCACCAGGGTATTGCAGAGTATTGCACCAGGGTATTGCAGAGTATTGCACCAGGGTATTGCAGAGTATTGCACCAGAGTATTGCAGAGTATTTTGCAGAGTATTGCAGAGTATTGCGCAGGGTATTGCAGAGTATTGCACCAGAGTATTGCAGAGTATTGCGCAGGGTATTGCAGAGTATTGCACCAGAGTATTGCAGAGTATTTTGCAGGGTATTGCGCAGGGTATTGCAGAGTATTGCGCAGGGTATTGCAGAGTATTGCACCAGGGTATTGCAGAGTATTGCACCAGAGTATTGCAGAGTATTGCACCAGGGTATTGCAGAGTATTGCGCAGGGTATTGCAGAGTATTGCACCAGAGTATTGCAGAGTATTGCACCAGAGTATTGCAGAGTATTTTGCAGGGTATTGCGCAGGGTATTGCAGAGTATTGCGCAGGGTATTGCAGAGTATTGCACCAGAGTATTGCAGAGTATTGCACAGGGTATTGCAGAGTATTTTGCAGGGTATTGCGCAGGGTATTGCAGAGTATTTTGCAGGGTATTGCAGAGTATTGCGCAGGGTATTGCAGAGTATTGCACCAGGGTATTGCAGAGTATTTTGCAGGGTATTGCGCAGGGTATTGCGCAGGGTATTGCAGAGTATTTTGCAGGGTATTGCAGAGTATTGCGCAGGGTATTGCAGAGTATTGCACCAGGGTATTGCAGAGTATTGCACCAGGGTATTGCAGAGTATTGCAGCAGGGTATTGCAGGGTATTGCGCAGGGTATTGCAGAGTATTGCGCAGGGTATTGCAGAGTATTGCACCAGAGTATTGCAGAGTATTGCACCAGGGTATTGCAGAGTATTTTGCAGGGTATTGCGCAGGGTATTGCAGAGTATTGCGCAGGGTATTGCAGAGTATTTTGCAGGGTATTGCACCAGAGTATTGCAGAGTATTGCAGAGTATTGCACCAGGGTATTGCAGAGTATTTTGCAGAGTATTGCGCAGGGTATTGCAGAGTATTTTGCAGAGTATTTCGCAGGGTATTGCAGAGTATTTTGCAGAGTATTGCACCAGGGTATTGCGCAGGGTATTGCAGGGTATTGCGCAGGGTATTGCAGAGTATTGCACCAGGGTATTGCAGAGTATTTTGCAGGGTATTGCGCAGGGTATTGCAGAGTATTGCGCAGGGTATTGCACCAGGGTATTGCAGAGTATTTTGCAGAGTATTGCAGAGTATTGCGCAGGGTATTGCAGAGTATTGCACCAGAGTATTGCACCAGGGTATTGCAGAGTATTGCGCAGGGTATTGCAGAGTATTGCGCAGGGTATTGCAGAGTATTGCACCAGGGTATTGCAGAGTATTGCACCAGGGTATTGCAGAGTATTGCACCAGAGTATTGCAGAGTATTGCACCAGAGTATTGCGCAGGGTATTGCGCAGGGTATTGCAGAGTATTGCACCAGAGTATTGCAGAGTATTTTGCAGGGTATTGCGCAGGGTATTGCAGAGTATTGCGCAGGGTATTGCAGAGTATTGCGCAGGGTATTGCAGAGTATTGCACCAGGGTATTGCAGAGTATTGCACCAGAGTATTGCAGAGTATTTTGCAGGGTATTGCGCAGGGTATTGCAGAGTATTGCGCAGGGTATTGCACCAGGGTATTGCAGAGTATTGCACCAGAGTATTGCAGAGTATTGCGCAGGGTATTGCAGAGTATTGCGCAGGGTATTGCAGAGTATTGCACCAGGGTATTGCAGAGTATTGCACCAGAGTATTGCAGAGTATTGCGCAGGGTATTGCAGGGTATTGCACCAGGGTATTGCAGAGTATTGCGCAGGGTATTGCAGAGTATTGCGCAGGGTATTGCAGAGTATTGCGCAGGGTATTGCAGAGTATTGCACCAGGGTATTGCAGAGTATTGCACCAGAGTATTGCGCAGGGTATTGCAGAGTATTGCGCAGGGTATTGCAGGGTATTGCACCAGGGTATTGCAGAGTATTGCACCAGAGTATTGCAGAGTATTGCGCAGGGTATTGCAGAGTATTGCGCAGGGTATTGCAGAGTATTGCACCAGAGTATTGCAGAGTATTGTGCAGGGTATTGCAGGGTATTGCACCAGAGTATTGCAGAGTATTGCACCAGGGTATTGCAGAGTATTTTGCAGGGTATTGCGCAGGGTATTGCAGAGTATTGCGCAGGGTATTGCAGAGTATTGCGCAGGGTATTGCAGAGTATTGCGCAGGGTATTGCAGAGTATTTTGCAGGGTATTGCACCAGAGTATTGCAGAGTATTGCAGAGTATTGCACCAGGGTATTGCAGAGTATTTTGCAGAGTATTGCGCAGGGTATTGCAGAGTATTTCGCAGGGTATTGCAGAGTATTTTGCAGGGTATTGCACCAGAGTATTGCAGAGTATTGCACCAGGGTATTGCGCAGGGTATTGCAGGGTATTGCGCAGGGTATTGCAGAGTATTGCACCAGGGTATTGCAGAGTATTTTGCAGGGTATTGCGCAGGGTATTGCAGAGTATTGCGCAGGGTATTGCAGGGTATTGCACCAGGGTATTGCAGAGTATTTTGCAGAGTATTGCAGAGTATTGCGCAGGGTATTGCAGAGTATTGCACCAGAGTATTGCAGAGTATTGCGCAGGGTATTGCAGAGTATTGCGCAGGGTATTGCAGAGTATTGCGCAGGGTATTGCAGAGTATTGCACCAGGGTATTGCAGAGTATTGCACCAGAGTATTGCAGAGTATTGCGCAGGGTATTGCAGGGTATTGCGCAGGGTATTGCAGAGTATTGCACCAGGGTATTGCAGAGTATTGCACCAGGGTATTGCAGAGTATTGCACCAGAGTATTGCAGAGTATTGCACCAGAGTATTGCAGAGTATTTTGCAGGGTATTGCGCAGGGTATTGCAGAGTATTGCGCAGGGTATTGCAGAGTATTGCACCAGAGTATTGCAGAGTATTGCACAGGGTATTGCAGAGTATTTTGCAGGGTATTGCGCAGGGTATTGCAGAGTATTTTGCAGGGTATTGCAGAGTATTGCGCAGGGTATTGCAGAGTATTGCACCAGGGTATTGCAGAGTATTTTGCAGGGTATTGCGCAGGGTATTGCGCAGGGTATTGCGCAGGGTATTGCAGAGTATTGTGCAGGGTATTGCAGGGTATTGCGCAGGGTATTGCAGAGTATTGCGCAGGGTATTGCAGAGTATTGCACCAGAGTATTGCAGAGTATTGCACCAGGGTATTGCAGAGTATTTTGCAGGGTATTGCGCAGGGTATTGCAGAGTATTGCGCAGGGTATTGCAGAGTATTTTGCAGGGTATTGCACCAGAGTATTGCAGAGTATTGCAGAGTATTGCACCAGGGTATTGCAGAGTATTTTGCAGAGTATTGCGCAGGGTATTGCAGAGTATTTCGCAGGGTATTGCAGAGTATTTTGCAGGGTATTGCACCAGAGTATTGCAGAGTATTGCACCAGAGTATTGCAGAGTATTGCACCAGGGTATTGCGCAGGGTATTGCAGGGTATTGCGCAGGGTATTGCAGAGTATTGCACCAGGGTATTGCAGAGTATTTTGCAGGGTATTGCGCAGGGTATTGCGCAGGGTATTGCAGAGTATTGCGCAGGGTATTGCAGGGTATTGCACCAGGGTATTGCAGAGTATTTTGCAGAGTATTGCAGAGTATTGCGCAGGGTATTGCAGAGTATTGCACCAGAGTATTGCGCAGGGTATTGCAGAGTATTGCGCAGGGTATTGCAGAGTATTGCGCAGGGTATTGCAGAGTATTGCACCAGGGTATTGCAGAGTATTGCACCAGGGTATTGCAGAGTATTGCACCAGAGTATTGCAGAGTATTGCGCAGGGTATTGCAGAGTATTGCACCAGAGTATTGCAGAGTATTGCACAGGGTATTGCAGAGTATTGCGCAGGGTATTGCAGAGTATTGCACCAGGGTATTGCAGAGTATTTTGCAGGGTATTGCGCAGGGTATTGCAGAGTATTTTGCAGGGTATTGCAGAGTATTGCGCAGGGTATTGCAGAGTATTGCACCAGGGTATTGCAGAGTATTTTGCAGGGTATTGCGCAGGGTATTGCAGAGTATTGCGCAGGGTATTGCAGGGTATTGCACCAGGGTATTGCAGAGTATTTTGCAGAGTATTGCAGAGTATTGCGCAGGGTATTGCAGAGTATTGCACCAGAGTATTGCGCAGGGTATTGCAGAGTATTGCGCAGGGTATTGCAGAGTATTGCGCAGGGTATTGCAGAGTATTGCGCAGGGTATTGCAGAGTATTGCGCAGGGTATTGCAGAGTATTGCACCAGGGTATTGCAGAGTATTGCACCAGGGTATTGCAGAGTATTGCACCAGAGTATTGCAGAGTATTGCGCAGGGTATTGCAGAGTATTGCACCAGAGTATTGCAGAGTATTGCACAGGGTATTGCAGAGTATTGCGCAGGGTATTGCAGAGTATTGCACCAGGGTATTGCAGAGTATTTTGCAGGGTATTGCGCAGGGTATTGCAGAGTATTTTGCAGGGTATTGCAGAGTATTGCGCAGGGTATTGCAGAGTATTGCACCAGGGTATTGCAGAGTATTTTGCAGGGTATTGCGCAGGGTATTGCGCAGGGTATTGCGCAGGGTATTGCAGAGTATTTTGCAGAGTATTGCAGAGTATTGCACCAGAGTATTGCAGAGTATTGCACCAGGGTATTGCAGAGTATTGCGCAGGGTATTGCAGAGTATTGCGCAGGGTATTGCAGAGTATTGCGCAGGGTATTGCAGAGTATTGCGCAGGGTATTGCAGAGTATTGCACCAGGGTATTGCAGAGTATTTTGCAGGGTATTGCGCAGGGTATTGCAGAGTATTGCGCCAGGGTATTGCAGAGTATTGCACCAGAGTATTGCAGAGTATTGCAGAGTATTGCGCAGGGTATTGCAGAGTATTGCGCAGGGTATTGCAGGGTATTGCGCAGGGTATTGCAGAGTATTGCGCAGGGTATTGCACCAGGGTATTGCAGAGTATTGCACCAGAGTATTGCAGGGTATTGCGCAGGGTATTGCAGAGTATTGCACCAGGGTATTGCAGAGTATTTTGCAGAGTATTGCGCAGGGTATTGCAGAGTATTGCAGAGTATTGCAGAGTATTGCGCAGGGTATTGCAGAGTATTGCGCAGGGTATTGCAGAGTATTGCACCAGGGTATTGCAGAGTATTTTGCAGGGTATTGCGCAGGGTATTGCAGAGTATTGCACCAGAGTATTGCAGAGTATTGCACAGGGTATTGCAGAGTATTGCGCAGGGTATTGCAGAGTATTGCGCAGGGTATTGCAGGGTATTGCAGAGTATTGCGCAGGGTATTGCAGGGTATTGCGCAGGGTATTGCAGAGTATTGCGCAGGGTATTGCAGAGTATTGCACCAGAGTATTGCAGAGTATTGCACCAGGGTATTGCAGAGTATTTTGCAGGGTATTGCGCAGGGTATTGCAGAGTATTGCGCAGGGTATTGCAGAGTATTGCACCAGAGTATTGCAGAGTATTGCACCAGGGTATTGCAGAGTATTGCGCAGGGTATTGCACCAGGGTATTGCAGAGTATTGCACCAGAGTATTGCAGAGTATTGCGCAGGGTATTGCAGAGTATTGCGCAGGGTATTGCAGAGTATTGCACCAGAGTATTGCAGAGTATTGTGCAGGGTATTGCAGGGTATTGCGCAGGGTATTGCAGAGTATTGCGCAGGGTATTGCAGAGTATTGCACCAGAGTATTGCAGAGTATTGCACCAGGGTATTGCAGAGTATTTTGCAGGGTATTGCGCAGGGTATTGCAGAGTATTGCGCAGGGTATTGCAGAGTATTTTGCAGGGTATTGCACCAGAGTATTGCAGAGTATTGCAGAGTATTGCACCAGGGTATTGCAGAGTATTTTGCAGAGTATTGCGCAGGGTATTGCAGAGTATTTCGCAGGGTATTGCAGAGTATTTTGCAGGGTATTGCACCAGAGTATTGCAGAGTATTGCACCAGAGTATTGCAGAGTATTGCACCAGGGTATTGCGCAGGGTATTGCAGAGTATTGCGCAGGGTATTGCAGAGTATTGCACCAGAGTATTGCAGAGTATTGTGCAGGGTATTGCAGGGTATTGCGCAGGGTATTGCAGAGTATTGCGCAGGGTATTGCAGAGTATTGCACCAGAGTATTGCAGAGTATTGCACCAGGGTATTGCAGAGTATTTTGCAGGGTATTGCGCAGGGTATTGCAGAGTATTGCGCAGGGTATTGCAGGGTATTGCACCAGGGTATTGCAGAGTATTTTGCAGAGTATTGCAGAGTATTGCGCAGGGTATTGCAGAGTATTGCACCAGAGTATTGCACCAGGGTATTGCAGAGTATTGCGCAGGGTATTGCAGAGTATTGCGCAGGGTATTGCAGAGTATTGCGCAGGGTATTGCAGAGTATTGCACCAGGGTATTGCAGAGTATTGCGCAGGGTATTGCAGAGTATTGCACCAGGGTATTGCAGAGTATTGCGCAGGGTATTGCAGGGTATTGCGCAGGGTATTGCAGAGTATTGCGCAGGGTATTGCAGAGTATTGCACCAGAGTATTGCAGAGTATTGCACCAGGGTATTGCAGAGTATTGCGCAGGGTATTGCAGAGTATTGCACCAGGGTATTGCAGAGTATTGCACCAGGGTATTGCAGAGTATTGCACCAGAGTATTGCAGAGTATTGCACCAGAGTATTGCAGAGTATTGCAGAGTATTGCACCAGAGTATTGCAGAGTATTTTGCAGGGTATTGCGCAGGGTATTGCAGAGTATTGCGCAGGGTATTGCAGAGTATTGCACCAGAGTATTGCAGAGTATTGCACAGGGTATTGCAGAGTATTTTGCAGGGTATTGCGCAGGGTATTGCAGAGTATTTTGCAGGGTATTGCAGAGTATTGCGCAGGGTATTGCAGAGTATTGCACCAGGGTATTGCAGAGTATTTTGCAGGGTATTGCGCAGGGTATTGCAGAGTATTGCGCAGGGTATTGCAGAGTATTGCACCAGGGTATTGCAGAGTATTTTGCAGAGTATTGCGCAGGGTATTGCAGGGTATTGCACCAGGGTATTGAAGAGTATTGCACCAGAGTATTGCAGAGTATTGCGCAGGGTATTGCAGAGTATTGCGCAGGGTATTGCAGAGTATTGCGCAGGGTATTGCAGAGTATTGCACCAGAGTATTGCAGAGTATTGCACCAGGGTATTGCAGAGTATTTTGCAGGGTATTGCGCAGGGTATTGCAGAGTATTGCGCAGGGTATTGCAGAGTATTTTGCAGGGTATTGCACCAGAGTATTGCAGAGTATTGCAGAGTATTGCACCAGGGTATTGCAGAGTATTTTGCAGAGTATTGCGCAGGGTATTGCAGAGTATTTCGCAGGGTATTGCAGAGTATTTTGCAGGGTATTGCACCAGAGTATTGCAGAGTATTGCACCAGAGTATTGCAGAGTATTGCACCAGGGTATTGCGCAGGGTATTGCAGGGTATTGCGCAGGGTATTGCAGAGTATTGCACCAGGGTATTGCAGAGTATTTTGCAGGGTATTGCGCAGGGTATTGCAGAGTATTGCGCAGGGTATTGCAGGGTATTGCACCAGGGTATTGCAGAGTATTTTGCAGAGTATTGCGCAGGGTATTGCAGAGTATTGCACCAGAGTATTGCACCAGGGTATTGCAGAGTATTGCGCAGGGTATTGCAGAGTATTGCACCAGAGTATTGCAGAGTATTGCACAGGGTATTGCAGAGTATTGCGCAGGGTATTGCGCAGGGTATTGCAGAGTATTTTGCAGGGTATTGCAGAGTATTGCGCAGGGTATTGCAGAGTATTGCACCAGGGTATTGCAGAGTATTTTGCAGGGTATTGCGCAGGGTATTGCGCAGGGTATTGCGCAGGGTATTGCAGAGTATTTTGCAGGGTATTGCAGAGTATTGCGCAGGGTATTGCAGAGTATTGCACCAGGGTATTGCAGACTATTGCACCAGGGTATTGCAGAGTATTGCAGCAGGGTATTGCAGGGTATTGCGCAGGGTATTGCAGAGTATTGCGCAGGGTATTGCAGAGTATTGCACCAGAGTATTGCAGAGTATTGCACCAGGGTATTGCAGAGTATTTTGCAGGGTATTGCGCAGGGTATTGCAGAGTATTGCGCAGGGTATTGCAGAGTATTTTGCAGGGTATTGCACCAGAGTATTGCAGAGTATTGCAGAGTATTGCACCAGGGTATTGCAGAGTATTTTGCAGAGTATTGCGCAGGGTATTGCAGAGTATTGCGCAGGGTATTGCAGAGTATTGCACCAGGGTATTGCAGAGTATTTTGCAGGGTATTGCGCAGGGTATTGCAGAGTATTGCACCAGAGTATTGCAGAGTATTGCACAGGGTATTGCAGAGTATTGCGCAGGGTATTGCAGAGTATTGCGCAGGGTATTGCAGGGTATTGCAGAGTATTGCGCAGGGTATTGCAGGGTATTGCGCAGGGTATTGCAGAGTATTGCGCAGGGTATTGCAGAGTATTGCACCAGAGTATTGCAGAGTATTGCACCAGGGTATTGCAGAGTATTTTGCAGGGTATTGCGCAGGGTATTGCAGAGTATTGCGCAGGGTATTGCAGAGTATTGCACCAGAGTATTGCAGAGTATTGCACCAGGGTATTGCAGAGTATTGCGCAGGGTATTGCACCAGGGTATTGCAGAGTATTGCACCAGAGTATTGCAGAGTATTGCGCAGGGTATTGCAGAGTATTGCGCAGGGTATTGCAGAGTATTGCACCAGAGTATTGCAGAGTATTGTGCAGGGTATTGCAGGGTATTGCGCAGGGTATTGCAGAGTATTGCGCAGGGTATTGCAGAGTATTGCACCAGAGTATTGCAGAGTATTGCACCAGGGTATTGCAGAGTATTTTGCAGGGTATTGCGCAGGGTATTGCAGAGTATTGCGCAGGGTATTGCAGAGTATTTTGCAGGGTATTGCACCAGAGTATTGCAGAGTATTGCAGAGTATTGCACCAGGGTATTGCAGAGTATTTTGCAGAGTATTGCGCAGGGTATTGCAGAGTATTTCGCAGGGTATTGCAGAGTATTTTGCAGGGTATTGCACCAGAGTATTGCAGAGTATTGCACCAGAGTATTGCAGAGTATTGCACCAGGGTATTGCGCAGGGTATTGCAGAGTATTGCGCAGGGTATTGCAGAGTATTGCACCAGAGTATTGCAGAGTATTGTGCAGGGTATTGCAGGGTATTGCGCAGGGTATTGCAGAGTATTGCGCAGGGTATTGCAGAGTATTGCACCAGAGTATTGCAGAGTATTGCACCAGGGTATTGCAGAGTATTTTGCAGGGTATTGCGCAGGGTATTGCAGAGTATTGCGCAGGGTATTGCAGGGTATTGCACCAGGGTATTGCAGAGTATTTTGCAGAGTATTGCAGAGTATTGCGCAGGGTATTGCAGAGTATTGCACCAGAGTATTGCACCAGGGTATTGCAGAGTATTGCGCAGGGTATTGCAGAGTATTGCGCAGGGTATTGCAGAGTATTGCGCAGGGTATTGCAGAGTATTGCACCAGGGTATTGCAGAGTATTGCGCAGGGTATTGCAGAGTATTGCACCAGGGTATTGCAGAGTATTGCGCAGGGTATTGCAGGGTATTGCGCAGGGTATTGCAGAGTATTGCGCAGGGTATTGCAGAGTATTGCACCAGAGTATTGCAGAGTATTGCACCAGGGTATTGCAGAGTATTGCGCAGGGTATTGCAGAGTATTGCACCAGGGTATTGCAGAGTATTGCACCAGGGTATTGCAGAGTATTGCACCAGAGTATTGCAGAGTATTGCACCAGAGTATTGCAGAGTATTGCAGAGTATTGCACCAGAGTATTGCAGAGTATTTTGCAGGGTATTGCGCAGGGTATTGCAGAGTATTGCGCAGGGTATTGCAGAGTATTGCACCAGAGTATTGCAGAGTATTGCACAGGGTATTGCAGAGTATTTTGCAGGGTATTGCGCAGGGTATTGCAGAGTATTTTGCAGGGTATTGCAGAGTATTGCGCAGGGTATTGCAGAGTATTGCACCAGGGTATTGCAGAGTATTTTGCAGGGTATTGCGCAGGGTATTGCAGAGTATTGCGCAGGGTATTGCAGAGTATTGCACCAGGGTATTGCAGAGTATTTTGCAGAGTATTGCGCAGGGTATTGCAGGGTATTGCACCAGGGTATTGAAGAGTATTGCACCAGAGTATTGCAGAGTATTGCGCAGGGTATTGCAGAGTATTGCGCAGGGTATTGCAGAGTATTGCGCAGGGTATTGCAGAGTATTGCACCAGAGTATTGCAGAGTATTGCACCAGGGTATTGCAGAGTATTTTGCAGGGTATTGCGCAGGGTATTGCAGAGTATTGCGCAGGGTATTGCAGAGTATTTTGCAGGGTATTGCACCAGAGTATTGCAGAGTATTGCAGAGTATTGCACCAGGGTATTGCAGAGTATTTTGCAGAGTATTGCGCAGGGTATTGCAGAGTATTTCGCAGGGTATTGCAGAGTATTTTGCAGGGTATTGCACCAGAGTATTGCAGAGTATTGCACCAGAGTATTGCAGAGTATTGCACCAGGGTATTGCGCAGGGTATTGCAGGGTATTGCGCAGGGTATTGCAGAGTATTGCACCAGGGTATTGCAGAGTATTTTGCAGGGTATTGCGCAGGGTATTGCAGAGTATTGCGCAGGGTATTGCAGGGTATTGCACCAGGGTATTGCAGAGTATTTTGCAGAGTATTGCGCAGGGTATTGCAGAGTATTGCACCAGAGTATTGCACCAGGGTATTGCAGAGTATTGCGCAGGGTATTGCAGAGTATTGCACCAGAGTATTGCAGAGTATTGCACAGGGTATTGCAGAGTATTGCGCAGGGTATTGCGCAGGGTATTGCAGAGTATTTTGCAGGGTATTGCAGAGTATTGCGCAGGGTATTGCAGAGTATTGCACCAGGGTATTGCAGAGTATTTTGCAGGGTATTGCGCAGGGTATTGCGCAGGGTATTGCGCAGGGTATTGCAGAGTATTTTGCAGGGTATTGCAGAGTATTGCGCAGGGTATTGCAGAGTATTGCACCAGGGTATTGCAGACTATTGCACCAGGGTATTGCAGAGTATTGCAGCAGGGTATTGCAGGGTATTGCGCAGGGTATTGCAGAGTATTGCGCAGGGTATTGCAGAGTATTGCACCAGAGTATTGCAGAGTATTGCACCAGGGTATTGCAGAGTATTTTGCAGGGTATTGCGCAGGGTATTGCAGAGTATTGCGCAGGGTATTGCAGAGTATTTTGCAGGGTATTGCACCAGAGTATTGCAGAGTATTGCAGAGTATTGCACCAGGGTATTGCAGAGTATTTTGCAGAGTATTGCGCAGGGTATTGCAGAGTATTTCGCAGGGTATTGCAGAGTATTTTGCAGGGTATTGCACCAGAGTATTGCAGAGTATTGCACCAGAGTATTGCAGAGTATTGCACCAGGGTATTGCGCAGGGTATTGCAGGGTATTGTGCAGGGTATTGCAGAGTATTGCACCAGGGTATTGCAGAGTATTTTGCAGGGTATTGCGCAGGGTATTGCAGAGTATTGCGCAGGGTATTGCAGGGTATTGCACCAGGGTATTGCAGAGTATTTTGCAGAGTATTGCAGAGTATTGCGCAGGGTATTGCAGAGTATTGCACCAGAGTATTGCGCAGGGTATTGCAGAGTATTGCGCAGGGTATTGCAGAGTATTGTGCAGGGTATTGCAGAGTATTGCACCAGGGTATTGCAGAGTATTGCACCAGGGTATTGCAGAGTATTGCACCAGAGTATTGCAGAGTATTGCGCAGGGTATTGCAGAGTATTGCACCAGAGTATTGCAGAGTATTTTGCAGGGTATTGCGCAGGGTATTGCAGAGTATTGCGCAGGGTATTGCAGAGTATTGCACCAGAGTATTGCAGAGTATTGCACAGGGTATTGCAGAGTATTGCGCAGGGTATTGCAGAGTATTGCACCAGGGTATTGCAGAGTATTTTGCAGGGTATTGCGCAGGGTATTGCAGAGTATTTTGCAGGGTATTGCAGAGTATTGCGCAGGGTATTGCAGAGTATTGCACCAGGGTATTGCAGAGTATTTTGCAGGGTATTGCGCAGGGTATTGCGCAGGGTATTGCGCAGGGTATTGCAGAGTATTTTGCAGAGTATTGCAGAGTATTGCACCAGAGTATTGCAGAGTATTGCACCAGGGTATTGCAGAGTATTGCGCAGGGTATTGCAGAGTATTGCGCAGGGTATTGCAGAGTATTGCGCAGGGTATTGCAGAGTATTGCGCAGGGTATTGCAGAGTATTGCACCAGGGTATTGCAGAGTATTTTGCAGGGTATTGCGCAGGGTATTGCAGAGTATTGCGCCAGGGTATTGCAGAGTATTGCACCAGAGTATTGCAGAGTATTGCAGAGTATTGCGCAGGGTATTGCAGAGTATTGCGCAGGGTATTGCAGGGTATTGCGCAAGGTATTGCAGAGTATTGCGCAGGGTATTGCACCAGGGTATTGCAGAGTATTGCACCAGAGTATTGCAGGGTATTGCGCAGGGTATTGCACCAGGGTATTGCAGAGTATTTTGCAGAGTATTGCGCAGGGTATTGCAGAGTATTGCAGAGTATTGCAGAGTATTGCGCAGGGTATTGCAGAGTATTGCGCAGGGTATTGCAGAGTATTGCACCAGGGTATTGCAGAGTATTTTGCAGGGTATTGCGCAGGGTATTGCAGAGTATTGCACCAGAGTATTGCAGAGTATTGCGCAGGGTATTGCAGAGTATTGCGCAGGGTATTGCAGAGTATTGCACCAGGGTATTGCAGAGTATTGCACCAGAGTATTGCAGAGTATTGCGCAGGGTATTGCAGAGTATTGCGCAGGGTATTGCAGAGTATTGCGCAGGGTATTGCAGGGTATTGCACCAGGGTATTGCAGAGTATTGCACCAGAGTATTGCAGAGTATTGCGCAGGGTATTGCAGAGTATTGCGCAGGGTATTGCAGAGTATTGCGCAGGGTATTGCAGAGTATTGCACCAGAGTATTGCAGAGTATTGTGCAGGGTATTGCAGGGTATTGCGCAGGGTATTGCAGAGTATTGCGCAGGGTATTGCAGAGTATTGCACCAGAGTATTGCAGAGTATTGCACCAGGGTATTGCAGAGTATTTTGCAGGGTATTGCGCAGGGTATTGCAGAGTATTGCGCAGGGTATTGCAGAGTATTTTGCAGGGTATTGCACCAGAGTATTGCAGAGTATTGCAGAGTATTGCACCAGGGTATTGCAGAGTATTTTGCAGAGTATTGCGCAGGGTATTGCAGAGTATTTCGCAGGGTATTGCAGAGTATTTTGCAGGGTATTGCACCAGAGTATTGCAGAGTATTGCACCAGAGTATTGCAGAGTATTGCACCAGGGTATTGCGCAGGGTATTGCAGGGTATTGCGCAGGGTATTGCAGAGTATTGCACCAGGGTATTGCAGAGTATTTTGCAGGGTATTGCGCAGGGTATTGCAGAGTATTGCGCAGGGTATTGCAGGGTATTGCACCAGGGTATTGCAGAGTATTTTGCAGAGTATTGCAGAGTATTGCGCAGGGTATTGCAGAGTATTGCACCAGAGTATTGCACCAGGGTATTGCAGAGTATTGCGCAGGGTATTGCAGAGTATTGCGCAGGGTATTGCAGAGTATTGCACCAGGGTATTGCAGAGTATTGCGCAGGGTATTGCAGAGTATTGCACCAGGGTATTGCAGAGTATTGCGCAGGGTATTGCAGGGTATTGCGCAGGGTATTGCAGAGTATTGCGCAGGGTATTGCAGAGTATTGCGCAGGGTATTGCAGAGTATTGCACCAGGGTATTGCAGAGTATTTTGCAGGGTATTGCGCAGGGTATTGCAGAGTATTGCGCCAGGGTATTGCAGAGTATTGCACCAGAGTATTGCAGAGTATTGCAGAGTATTGCGCAGGGTATTGCAGAGTATTGCGCAGGGTATTGCAGGGTATTGCGCAAGGTATTGCAGAGTATTGCGCAGGGTATTGCACCAGGGTATTGCAGAGTATTGCACCAGAGTATTGCAGGGTATTGCGCAGGGTATTGCAGAGTATTGCACCAGGGTATTGCAGAGTATTTTGCAGAGTATTGCGCAGGGTATTGCAGAGTATTGCAGAGTATTGCAGAGTATTGCGCAGGGTATTGCAGAGTATTGCGCAGGGTATTGCAGAGTATTGCACCAGGGTATTGCAGAGTATTTTGCAGGGTATTGCGCAGGGTATTGCAGAGTATTGCACCAGAGTATTGCAGAGTATTGCGCAGGGTATTGCAGAGTATTGCGCAGGGTATTGCAGAGTATTGCACCAGGGTATTGCAGAGTATTGCACCAGAGTATTGCAGAGTATTGCGCAGGGTATTGCAGAGTATTGCGCAGGGTATTGCAGAGTATTGCGCAGGGTATTGCAGGGTATTGCACCAGGGTATTGCAGAGTATTGCACCAGGGTATTGCAGAGTATTGCACCAGAGTATTGCAGAGTATTGCGCAGGGTATTGCAGAGTATTGCGCAGGGTATTGCAGAGTATTGCGCAGGGTATTGCAGAGTATTGCACCAGAGTATTGTGCAGGGTATTGCAGGGTATTGCGCAGGGTATTGCAGAGTATTGCGCAGGGTATTGCAGAGTATTGCACCAGAGTATTGCAGAGTATTGCACCAGGGTATTGCAGAGTATTTTGCAGGGTATTGCGCAGGGTATTGCAGAGTATTGCGCAGGGTATTGCAGAGTATTTTGCAGGGTATTGCACCAGAGTATTGCAGAGTATTGCAGAGTATTGCACCAGGGTATTGCAGAGTATTTTGCAGAGTATTGCGCAGGGTATTGCAGAGTATTTCGCAGGGTATTGCAGAGTATTTTGCAGGGTATTGCACCAGAGTATTGCAGACTATTGCACCAGAGTATTGCAGAGTATTGCACCAGGGTATTGCGCAGGGTATTGCAGGGTATTGCGCAGGGTATTGCAGAGTATTGCACCAGGGTATTGCAGAGTATTTTGCAGGGTATTGCGCAGGGTATTGCAGAGTATTGCGCAGGGTATTGCAGGGTATTGCACCAGGGTATTGCAGAGTATTTTGCAGAGTATTGCAGAGTATTGCGCAGGGTATTGCAGAGTATTGCACCAGAGTATTGCACCAGGGTATTGCAGAGTATTGCGCAGGGTATTGCAGAGTATTGCGCAGGGTATTGCAGAGTATTGCACCAGGGTATTGCAGAGTATTGCGCAGGGTATTGCAGAGTATTGCACCAGGGTATTGCAGAGTATTGCGCAGGGTATTGCAGGGTATTGCGCAGGGTATTGCAGAGTATTGCGCAGGGTATTGCAGAGTATTGCACCAGAGTATTGCAGAGTATTGCACCAGGGTATTGCAGAGTATTGCGCAGGGTATTGCACCAGGGTATTGCAGAGTATTGCACCAGGGTATTGCAGCGTATTGCACCAGAGTATTGCAGAGTATTGCACCAGAGTATTGCAGAGTATTGCAGAGTATTGCACCAGAGTATTGCAGAGTATTTTGCAGGGTATTGCAGAGTATTGCGCAGGGTATTGCAGAGTATTGCACCAGAGTATTGCAGAGTATTGCACAGGGTATTGCAGAGTATTTTGCAGGGTATTGCGCAGGGTATTGCAGAGTATTTTGCAGGGTATTGCAGAGTATTGCGCAGGGTATTGCAGAGTATTGCACCAGGGTATTGCAGAGTATTGCACCAGGGTATTGCAGAGTATTGCAGCAGGGTATTGCAGGGTATTGCGCAGGGTATTGCAGAGTATTGCGCAGGGTATTGCAGAGTATTGCACCAGAGTATTGCAGAGTATTGCACCAGGGTATTGCAGAGTATTTTGCAGGGTATTGCGCAGGGTATTGCAGAGTATTGCGCAGGGTATTGCAGAGTATTTTGCAGGGTATTGCACCAGAGTATTGCAGAGTATTGCAGAGTATTGCACCAGGGTATTGCAGAGTATTTTGCAGAGTATTGCGCAGGGTATTGCAGAGTATTTCGCAGGGTATTGCAGAGTATTTTGCAGGGTATTGCACCAGAGTATTGCAGAGTATTGCACCAGAGTATTGCAGAGTATTGCACCAGGGTATTGCGCAGGGTATTGCAGGGTATTGCGCAGGGTATTGCAGAGTATTGCACCAGGGTATTGCAGAGTATTTTGCAGGGTATTGCGCAGGGTATTGCAGAGTATTGCGCAGGGTATTGCAGGGTATTGCACCAGGGTATTGCAGAGTATATTGCAGAGTATTGCGCAGGGTATTGCAGAGTATTGCACCAGAGTATTGCGCAGGGTATTGCAGAGTATTGCGCAGGGTATTGCAGAGTATTGCGCAGGGTATTGCAGAGTATTGCGCCAGGGTATTGCAGAGTATTGCACCAGGGTATTGCAGAGTATTGCACCAGGGTATTGCAGAGTATTGCACCAGAGTATTGCAGAGTATTTTGCAGAGTATTGCAGAGTATTGCACCAGGGTATTGCAGAGTATTGCGCAGGGTATTGCAGAGTATTGCACCAGGGTATTGCGCAGGGTATTGCAGGGTATTGCGCATGGTATTGCAGAGTATTGCACCAGGGTATTGCAGAGTATTTTGCAGGGTATTGCGCAGGGTATTGCAGAGTATTGTGCAGGGTATTGCAGGGTATTGCACCAGGGTATTGCAGAGTATTTTGCATAGTATTGCAGAGTATTGCGCAGGGTATTGCAGAGTATTGCACCAGAGTATTGCGCAGGGTATTGCAGAGTATTGCGCAGGGTATTGCAGAGTATTGCGCAGGGTATTGCAGAGTATTGCACCAGGGTATTGCAGAGTATTGCACCAGGGTATTGCAGAGTATTGCGCAGGGTATTGCAGAGTATTGCACCAGAGTATTGCAGAGTATTTTGCAGGGTATTGCGCAGGGTATTGCAGAGTATTGCGCAGGGTATTGCAGAGTATTGCACCAGAGTATTGCAGAGTATTGCACCAGAGTATTGCAGAGTATTGCACAGGGTATTGCAGAGTATTGCGCAGGGTATTGCAGAGTATTGCGCAGGGTATTGCAGAGTATTGCGCAGGGTATTGCAGAGTATTGCACCAGGGTATTGCAGAGTATTGCACCAGGGTATTGCAGAGTATTGCACCAGGGTATTGCAGAGTATTGCACCAGAGTATTGCAGAGTATTGTGCAGGGTATTGCAGGGTATTGCGCAGGGTATTGCAGAGTATTGCGCAGGGTATTGCAGAGTATTGCACCAGAGTATTGCAGAGTATTGCACCAGGGTATTGCAGAGTATTTTGCAGGGTATTGCGCAGGGTATTGCAGAGTATTGCAGAGTATTGCACCAGGGTATTGCAGAGTATTGCACCAGGGTATTGCAGAGTATTGCACCAGAGTATTGCAGAGTATTGCACCAGAGTATTGCAGAGTATTGCACCAGAGTATTGCAGAGTATTTTGCAGGGTATTGCGCAGGGTATTGCAGAGTATTGCGCAGGGTATTGCAGAGTATTGCACCAGAGTATTGCAGAGTATTGCACAGGGTATTGCAGAGTATTTTGCAGGGTATTGCGCAGGGTATTGCAGAGTATTTTGCAGGGTATTGCAGAGTATTTTGCAGGGTATTGCAGAGTATTGCACCAGGGTATTGCAGAGTATTTTGCAGGGTATTGCGCAGGGTATTGCGCAGGGTATTGCGCAGGGTATTGCAGAGTATTGTGCAGGGTATTGCAGGGTATTGCGCAGGGTATTGCAGAGTATTGCGCAGGGTATTGCAGAGTATTGCACCAGAGTATTGCAGAGTATTGCACCAGGGTATTGCAGAGTATTTTGCAGGGTATTGCGCAGGGTATTGCAGAGTATTGCGCAGGGTATTGCAGAGTATTTTGCAGGGTATTGCACCAGAGTATTGCAGAGTATTGCAGAGTATTGCACCAGGGTATTGCAGAGTATTTTGCAGAGTATTGCGCAGGGTATTGCAGAGTATTTCGCAGGGTATTGCAGAGTATTTTGCAGGGTATTGCACCAGAGTATTGCAGAGTATTGCACCAGAGTATTGCAGAGTATTGCACCAGGGTATTGCACAGGGTATTGCAGGGTATTGCGCAGGGTATTGCAGAGTATTGCACCAGGGTATTGCAGAGTATTTTGCAGGGTATTGCGCAGGGTATTGCAGAGTATTGCGCAGGGTATTGCAGGGTATTGCACCAGGGTATTGCAGAGTATTTTGCAGAGTATTGCAGAGTATTGCGCAGGGTATTGCAGAGTATTGCACCAGAGTATTGCGCAGGGTATTGCAGAGTATTGCGCAGGGTATTGCAGAGTATTGCGCAGGGTATTGCAGAGTATTGCACCAGGGTATTGCAGAGTATTGCACCAGGGTATTGCAGAGTATTGCACCAGAGTATTGCAGAGTATTGCGCAGGGTATTGCAGAGTATTGCACCAGAGTATTGCAGAGTATTTTGCAGGGTATTGCGCAGGGTATTGCAGAGTATTGCGCAGGGTATTGCAGAGTATTGCACCAGAGTATTGCAGAGTATTGCACAGGGTATTGCAGAGTATTGCGCAGGGTATTGCAGAGTATTGCACCAGGGTATTGCAGAGTATTTTGCAGGGTATTGCGCAGGGTATTGCAGAGTATTTTGCAGGGTATTGCAGAGTATTGCGCAGGGTATTGCAGAGTATTGCACCAGGGTATTGCAGAGTATTTTGCAGGGTATTGCGCAGGGTATTGCGCAGGGTATTGCGCAGGGTATTGCAGAGTATTTTGCAGAGTATTGCAGAGTATTGCACCAGAGTATTGCAGAGTATTGCACCAGGGTATTGCAGAGTATTGCGCAGGGTATTGCAGAGTATTGCGCAGGGTATTGCAGAGTATTGCACCAGGGTATTGCAGAGTATTTTGCAGGGTATTGCGCAGGGTATTGCAGAGTATTGCGCCAGGGTATTGCAGAGTATTGCACCAGAGTATTGCAGAGTATTGCAGAGTATTGCGCAGGGTATTGCAGGGTATTGCGCAGGGTATTGCAGAGTATTGCGCAGGGTATTGCACCAGGGTATTGCAGAGTATTGCACCAGAGTATTGCAGGGTATTGCGCAGGGTATTGCAGAGTATTGCACCAGGGTATTGCAGAGTATTTTGCAGAGTATTGCGCAGGGTATTGCAGAGTATTGCAGAGTATTGCAGAGTATTGCGCAAGGTATTGCAGAGTATTGCGCAGGGTATTGCAGAGTATTGCACCAGGGTATTGCAGAGTATTTTGCAGGGTATTGCGCAGGGTATTGCAGAGTATTGCACCAGAGTATTGCAGAGTATTGCACAGGGTATTGCAGAGTATTGCGCAGGGTATTGCAGAGTATTGCGCAGGGTATTGCAGGGTATTGCAGAGTATTGCGCAGGGTATTGCAGAGTATTGCGCAGGGTATTGCAGAGTATTGCACCAGGGTATTGCAGAGTATTGCACCAGAGTATTGCAGAGTATTGCGCAGGGTATTGCAGGGTATTGCGCAGGGTATTGCAGAGTATTGCGCAGGGTATTGCAGAGTATTGCACCAGAGTATTGCAGAGTATTGCACCAGGGTATTGCAGAGTATTTTGCAGGGTATTGCGCAGGGTATTGCAGAGTATTGCGCAGGGTATTGCAGAGTATTGCACCAGAGTATTGCAGAGTATTGCACCAGGGTATTGCAGAGTATTTTGCAGGGTATTGCGCAGGGTATTGCAGAGTATTGCGCAGGGTATTGCACCAGGGTATTGCAGAGTATTGCACCAGAGTATTGCAGAGTATTGCGCAGGGTATTGCAGAGTATTGCGCAGGGTATTGCAGAGTATTGCACCAGGGTATTGCAGAGTATTGCACCAGAGTATTGCAGAGTATTGCGCAGGGTATTGCAGAGTATTGCGCAGGGTATTGCAGAGTATTGCGCAGGGTATTGCAGGGTATTGCACCAGGGTATTGCAGAGTATTGCACCAGAGTATTGCAGAGTATTGCGCAGGGTATTGCAGAGTATTGCGCAGGGTATTGCAGAGTATTGCGCAGGGTATTGCAGAGTATTGCACCAGAGTATTGCAGAGTATTGTGCAGGGTATTGCAGGGTATTGCGCAGGGTATTGCAGAGTATTGCGCAGGGTATTGCAGAGTATTGCACCAGAGTATTGCAGAGTATTGCACCAGGGTATTGCAGAGTATTTTGCAGGGTATTGCGCAGGGTATTGCAGAGTATTGCGCAGGGTATTGCAGAGTATTGCGCAGGGTATTGCACCAGAGTATTGCAGAGTATTGCAGAGTATTGCACCAGGGTATTGCAGAGTATTTTGCAGAGTATTGCGCAGGGTATTGCAGAGTATTTCGCAGGGTATTGCAGAGTATTTTGCAGGGTATTGCACCAGAGTATTGCAGAGTATTGCACCAGAGTATTGCAGAGTATTGCACCAGGGTATTGCGCAGGGTATTGCAGGGTATTGCGCAGGGTATTGCAGAGTATTGCACCAGGGTATTGCAGAGTATTTTGCAGGGTATTGCGCAGGGTATTGCAGAGTATTGCGCAGGGTATTGCAGGGTATTGCACCAGGGTATTGCAGAGTATTTTGCAGAGTATTGCGCAGGGTATTGCAGAGTATTGCACCAGAGTATTGCACCAGGGTATTGCAGAGTATTGCGCAGGGTATTGCAGAGTATTGCGCAGGGTATTGCAGAGTATTGCACCAGGGTATTGCAGAGTATTGCGCAGGGTATTGCAGAGTATTGCACCAGGGTATTGCAGAGTATTGCGCAGGGTATTGCAGGGTATTGCGCAGGGTATTGCAGAGTATTGCGCAGGGTATTGCAGAGTATTGCACCAGAGTATTGCAGAGTATTGCACCAGGGTATTGCAGAGTATTGCGCAGGGTATTGCACCAGGGTATTGCAGAGTATTGCACCAGGGTATTGCAGCGTATTGCACCAGAGTATTGCAGAGTATTGCACCAGAGTATTGCAGAGTATTGCAGAGTATTGCACCAGAGTATTGCAGAGTATTTTGCAGGGTATTGCAGAGTATTGCGCAGGGTATTGCAGAGTATTGCACCAGAGTATTGCAGAGTATTGCACAGGGTATTGCAGAGTATTTTGCAGGGTATTGCGCAGGGTATTGCAGAGTATTTTGCAGGGTATTGCAGAGTATTGCGCAGGGTATTGCAGAGTATTGCACCAGGGTATTGCAGAGTATTTTGCAGGGTATTGCGCAGGGTATTGCGCAGGGTATTGCGCAGGGTATTGCAGAGTATTTTGCAGGGTATTGCAGAGTATTGCGCAGGGTATTGCAGAGTATTGCACCAGGGTATTGCAGAGTATTGCACCAGGGTATTGCAGAGTATTGCAGCAGGGTATTGCAGGGTATTGCGCAGGGTATTGCAGAGTATTGCGCAGGGTATTGCAGAGTATTGCACCAGAGTATTGCAGAGTATTGCACCAGGGTATTGCAGAGTATTTTGCAGGGTATTGCGCAGGGTATTGCAGAGTATTGCGCAGGGTATTGCAGAGTATTTTGCAGGGTATTGCACCAGAGTATTGCAGAGTATTGCAGAGTATTGCACCAGGGTATTGCAGAGTATTTTGCAGAGTATTGCGCAGGGTATTGCAGAGTATTTCGCAGGGTATTGCAGAGTATTTTGCAGGGTATTGCACCAGAGTATTGCAGAGTATTGCACCAGAGTATTGCAGAGTATTGCACCAGGGTATTGCGCAGGGTATTGCAGGGTATTGCGCAGGGTATTGCAGAGTATTGCACCAGGGTATTGCAGAGTATTTTGCAGGGTATTGCGCAGGGTATTGCAGAGTATTGCGCAGGGTATTGCAGGGTATTGCGCAGGGTATTGCAGAGTATTGCACCAGAGTATTGCGCAGGGTATTGCAGAGTATTGCGCAGGGTATTGCAGAGTATTGCGCAGGGTATTGCAGAGTATTGCACCAGGGTATTGCAGAGTATTGCACCAGGGTATTGCAGAGTATTGCACCAGGGTATTGCAGAGTATTGCACCAGAGTATTGCAGAGTATTTTGCAGAGTATTGCAGAGTATTGCGCAGGGTATTGCAGAGTATTGCACCAGAGTATTGCACCAGGGTATTGCAGAGTATTGCACCAGGGTATTGCAGAGTATTGCGCAGGGTATTGCAGAGTATTGCACCAGGGTATTGCAGAGTATTGCACCAGAGTATTGCAGAGTATTGCACCAGAGTATTGCGCAGGGTATTGCGCAGGGTATTGCAGAGTATTGCACCAGAGTATTGCAGAGTATTTTGCAGGGTATTGCGCAGGGTATTGCAGAGTATTGCGCAGGGTATTGCAGAGTATTGCACCAGAGTATTGCAGAGTATTATGCAGGGTATTGCAGAGTATTTTGCAGAGTATTGCAGAGTATTGCACCAGAGTATTGCAGAGTATTGCACCAGGGTATTGCAGAGTATTGCGCAGGGTATTGCAGAGTATTGCGCAGGGTATTGCAGAGTATTGCGCAGGGTATTGCAGAGTATTGCACCAGGGTATTGCAGAGTATTTTGCAGGGTATTGCGCAGGGTATTGCAGAGTATTGCGCCAGGGTATTGCAGAGTATTGCACCAGAGTATTGCAGAGTATTGCAGAGTATTGCGCAGGGTATTGCAGGGTATTGCGCAGGGTATTGCAGAGTATTGCGCAGGGTATTGCACCAGGGTATTGCAGAGTATTGCACCAGAGTATTGCAGGGTATTGCGCAGGGTATTGCAGAGTATTGCACCAGGGTATTGCAGAGTATTTTGCAGAGTATTGCGCAGGGTATTGCAGAGTATTGCAGAGTATTGCGCAGGGTATTGCAGAGTATTGCGCAGGGTATTGCAGAGTATTGCACCAGAGTATTGCAGAGTATTGCACAGGGTATTGCAGAGTATTGCAGGGTATTGCAGAGTATTGCGCAGGGTATTGCAGAGTATTGCGCAGGGTATTGCAGAGTATTGCGCAGGGTATTGCAGAGTATTGCACCAGAGTATTGCAGAGTATTGCGCAGGGTATTGCAGAGTATTGCACCAGGGTATTGCAGAGTATTGCACCAGAGTATTGCAGAGTATTTTGCAGGGTATTGCGCAGGGTATTGCAGAGTATTGCGCAGGGTATTGCAGAGTATTGCACCAGAGTATTGCAGAGTATTGCACCAGGGTATTGCAGAGTATTTTGCAGGGTATTGCGCAGGGTATTGCAGAGTATTGCGCAGGGTATTGCACCAGGGTATTGCAGAGTATTGCACCAGAGTATTGCAGAGTATTGCGCAGGGTATTGCAGAGTATTGCGCAGGGTATTGCAGAGTATTGCACCAGGGTATTGCAGAGTATTGCACCAGAGTATTGCAGAGTATTGCGCAGGGTATTGCAGAGTATTGCGCAGGGTATTGCAGGGTATTGCACCAGGGTATTGCAGAG
The DNA here is from genome assembly GCA_029206835.1 of Rana muscosa. Classification (NCBI taxonomy): domain Eukaryota; kingdom Metazoa; phylum Chordata; class Amphibia; order Anura; family Ranidae; genus Rana; species Rana muscosa. The sequence goes on from JARGYO010000549.1 coordinate 1,377,080, forward strand.
TATTGCACCAGAGTATTGCAGAGTATTGCGCAGGGTATTGCAGAGTATTGCGCAGGGTATTGCAGAGTATTGCGCAGGGTATTGCAGAGTATTGCACCAGAGTATTGCAGAGTATTGTGCAGGGTATTGCAGGGTATTGCGCAGGGTATTGCAGAGTATTGCGCAGGGTATTGCAGAGTATTGCACCAGAGTATTGCAGAGTATTGCGCAGGGTATTGCAGAGTATTTTGCAGGGTATTGCACCAGAGTATTGCAGAGTATTGCAGAGTATTGCACCAGGGTATTGCAGAGTATTTTGCAGAGTATTGCGCAGGGTATTGCAGAGTATTTCGCAGGGTATTGCAGAGTATTTTGCAGGGTATTGCACCAGAGTATTGCAGAGTATTGCACCAGAGTATTGCAGAGTATTGCACCAGGGTATTGCGCAGGGTATTGCAGGGTATTGCGCAGGGTATTGCAGAGTATTGCACCAGGGTATTGCAGAGTATTGCGCAGGGTATTGCAGGGTATTGCACCAGGGTATTGCAGAGTATTTTGCAGAGTATTGCAGAGTATTGCGCAGGGTATTGCAGAGTATTGCACCAGAGTATTGCACCAGGGTATTGCAGAGTATTGCGCAGGGTATTGCGCAGGGTATTGCAGAGTATTGCGCAGGGTATTGCAGAGTATTGCACCAGGGTATTGCAGAGTATTGCGCAGGGTATTGCAGAGTATTGCACCAGGGTATTGCAGAGTATTGCACCAGGGTATTGCAGAGTATTGCACCAGGGTATTGCAGAGTATTGCACCAGAGTATTGCAGAGTATTTTGCAGAGTATTGCAGAGTATTGCGCAGGGTATTGCAGAGTATTGCACCAGAGTATTGCAGAGTATTGCGCAGGGTATTGCAGAGTATTGCACCAGAGTATTGCAGAGTATTTTGCAGGGTATTGCGCAGGGTATTGCAGAGTATTGCGCAGGGTATTGCAGAGTATTGCACCAGGGTATTGCAGAGTATTGCACCAGAGTATTGCAGAGTATTGCACCAGGGTATTGCAGAGTATTGCGCAGGGTATTGCAGAGTATTGCACCAGAGTATTGCAGAGTATTGCACCAGAGTATTGCAGAGTATTTTGCAGGGTATTGCGCAGGGTATTGCAGAGTATTGCGCAGGGTATTGCAGAGTATTGCACCAGAGTATTGCAGAGTATTGCACAGGGTATTGCAGAGTATTTTGCAGGGTATTGCGCAGGGTATTGCAGAGTATTTTGCAGGGTATTGCAGAGTATTGCGCAGGGTATTGCAGAGTATTGCACCAGGGTATTGCAGAGTATTTTGCAGGGTATTGCGCAGGGTATTGCGCAGGGTATTGCAGAGTATTTTGCAGGGTATTGCAGAGTATTGCGCAGGGTATTGCAGAGTATTGCACCAGGGTATTGCAGAGTATTGCACCAGGGTATTGCAGAGTATTGCAGCAGGGTATTGCAGGGTATTGCGCAGGGTATTGCAGAGTATTGCGCAGGGTATTGCAGAGTATTGCACCAGAGTATTGCAGAGTATTGCACCAGGGTATTGCAGAGTATTTTGCAGGGTATTGCGCAGGGTATTGCAGAGTATTGCGCAGGGTATTGCAGAGTATTTTGCAGGGTATTGCACCAGAGTATTGCAGAGTATTGCAGAGTATTGCACCAGGGTATTGCGCAGGGTATTGCAGGGTATTGCGCAGGGTATTGCAGAGTATTGCACCAGGGTATTGCAGAGTATTTTGCAGGGTATTGCGCAGGGTATTGCAGAGTATTGCGCAGGGTATTGCAGGGTATTGCACCAGGGTATTGCAGAGTATTTTGCAGAGTATTGCAGAGTATTGCGCAGGGTATTGCAGAGTATTGCACCAGAGTATTGCGCAGGGTATTGCAGAGTATTGCGCAGGGTATTGCAGAGTATTGCGCAGGGTATTGCAGAGTATTGCACCAGGGTATTGCAGAGTATTGCACCAGGGTATTGCAGAGTATTGCACCAGAGTATTGCAGAGTATTGCGCAGGGTATTGCAGAGTATTGCACCAGAGTATTGCAGAGTATTTTGCAGGGTATTGCGCAGGGTATTGCAGAGTATTGCGCAGGGTATTGCAGAGTATTGCACCAGAGTATTGCAGAGTATTGCACAGGGTATTGCAGAGTATTGCGCAGGGTATTGCAGAGTATTGCACCAGGGTATTGCAGAGTATTTTGCAGGGTATTGCGCAGGGTATTGCAGAGTATTTTGCAGGGTATTGCAGAGTATTGCGCAGGGTATTGCAGAGTATTGCACCAGGGTATTGCAGAGTATTTTGCAGGGTATTGCGCAGGGTATTGCGCAGGGTATTGCGCAGGGTATTGCAGAGTATTTTGCAGAGTATTGCAGAGTATTGCACCAGAGTATTGCAGAGTATTGCACCAGGGTATTGCAGAGTATTGCGCAGGGTATTGCAGAGTATTGCGCAGGGTATTGCAGAGTATTGCACCAGGGTATTGCAGAGTATTTTGCAGGGTATTGCGCAGGGTATTGCAGAGTATTGCACCAGAGTATTGCAGAGTATTGCAGAGTATTGCGCAGGGTATTGCAGGGTATTGCGCAGGGTATTGCAGAGTATTGCGCAGGGTATTGCACCAGGGTATTGCAGAGTATTGCACCAGAGTATTGCAGGGTATTGCGCAGGGTATTGCAGAGTATTGCACCAGGGTATTGCAGAGTATTTTGCAGAGTATTGCGCAGGGTATTGCAGAGTATTGCAGAGTATTGCAGAGTATTGCGCAAGGTATTGCAGAGTATTGCGCAGGGTATTGCAGAGTATTGCACCAGGGTATTGCAGAGTATTTTGCAGGGTATTGCGCAGGGTATTGCAGAGTATTGCACCAGAGTATTGCAGAGTATTGCACAGGGTATTGCAGAGTATTGCGCAGGGTATTGCAGAGTATTGCGCAGGGTATTGCAGGGTATTGCAGAGTATTGCGCAGGGTATTGCAGAGTATTGCGCAGGGTATTGCAGAGTATTGCACCAGGGTATTGCAGAGTATTGCACCAGAGTATTGCAGAGTATTGCGCAGGGTATTGCAGGGTATTGCGCAGGGTATTGCAGAGTATTGCGCAGGGTATTGCAGAGTATTGCACCAGAGTATTGCAGAGTATTGCACCAGGGTATTGCAGAGTATTTTGCAGGGTATTGCGCAGGGTATTGCAGAGTATTGCGCAGGGTATTGCAGAGTATTGCACCAGAGTATTGCAGAGTATTGCACCAGGGTATTGCAGAGTATTTTGCAGGGTATTGCGCAGGGTATTGCAGAGTATTGCGCAGGGTATTGCACCAGGGTATTGCAGAGTATTGCACCAGAGTATTGCAGAGTATTGCGCAGGGTATTGCAGAGTATTGCGCAGGGTATTGCAGAGTATTGCACCAGGGTATTGCAGAGTATTGCACCAGAGTATTGCAGAGTATTGCGCAGGGTATTGCAGAGTATTGCGCAGGGTATTGCAGAGTATTGCGCAGGGTATTGCAGGGTATTGCACCAGGGTATTGCAGAGTATTGCACCAGAGTATTGCAGAGTATTGCGCAGGGTATTGCAGAGTATTGCGCAGGGTATTGCAGAGTATTGCGCAGGGTATTGCAGAGTATTGCACCAGAGTATTGCAGAGTATTGTGCAGGGTATTGCAGGGTATTGCGCAGGGTATTGCAGAGTATTGCGCAGGGTATTGCAGAGTATTGCACCAGAGTATTGCAGAGTATTGCACCAGGGTATTGCAGAGTATTTTGCAGGGTATTGCGCAGGGTATTGCAGAGTATTGCGCAGGGTATTGCAGAGTATTGCGCAGGGTATTGCACCAGAGTATTGCAGAGTATTGCAGAGTATTGCACCAGGGTATTGCAGAGTATTTTGCAGAGTATTGCGCAGGGTATTGCAGAGTATTTCGCAGGGTATTGCAGAGTATTTTGCAGGGTATTGCACCAGAGTATTGCAGAGTATTGCACCAGAGTATTGCAGAGTATTGCACCAGGGTATTGCGCAGGGTATTGCAGGGTATTGCGCAGGGTATTGCAGAGTATTGCACCAGGGTATTGCAGAGTATTTTGCAGGGTATTGCGCAGGGTATTGCAGAGTATTGCGCAGGGTATTGCAGGGTATTGCACCAGGGTATTGCAGAGTATTTTGCAGAGTATTGCGCAGGGTATTGCAGAGTATTGCACCAGAGTATTGCACCAGGGTATTGCAGAGTATTGCGCAGGGTATTGCAGAGTATTGCGCAGGGTATTGCAGAGTATTGCACCAGGGTATTGCAGAGTATTGCGCAGGGTATTGCAGAGTATTGCACCAGGGTATTGCAGAGTATTGCGCAGGGTATTGCAGGGTATTGCGCAGGGTATTGCAGAGTATTGCGCAGGGTATTGCAGAGTATTGCACCAGAGTATTGCAGAGTATTGCACCAGGGTATTGCAGAGTATTGCGCAGGGTATTGCACCAGGGTATTGCAGAGTATTGCACCAGGGTATTGCAGCGTATTGCACCAGAGTATTGCAGAGTATTGCACCAGAGTATTGCAGAGTATTGCAGAGTATTGCACCAGAGTATTGCAGAGTATTTTGCAGGGTATTGCAGAGTATTGCGCAGGGTATTGCAGAGTATTGCACCAGAGTATTGCAGAGTATTGCACAGGGTATTGCAGAGTATTTTGCAGGGTATTGCGCAGGGTATTGCAGAGTATTTTGCAGGGTATTGCAGAGTATTGCGCAGGGTATTGCAGAGTATTGCACCAGGGTATTGCAGAGTATTTTGCAGGGTATTGCGCAGGGTATTGCGCAGGGTATTGCGCAGGGTATTGCAGAGTATTTTGCAGGGTATTGCAGAGTATTGCGCAGGGTATTGCAGAGTATTGCACCAGGGTATTGCAGAGTATTGCACCAGGGTATTGCAGAGTATTGCAGCAGGGTATTGCAGGGTATTGCGCAGGGTATTGCAGAGTATTGCGCAGGGTATTGCAGAGTATTGCACCAGAGTATTGCAGAGTATTGCACCAGGGTATTGCAGAGTATTTTGCAGGGTATTGCGCAGGGTATTGCAGAGTATTGCGCAGGGTATTGCAGAGTATTTTGCAGGGTATTGCACCAGAGTATTGCAGAGTATTGCAGAGTATTGCACCAGGGTATTGCAGAGTATTTTGCAGAGTATTGCGCAGGGTATTGCAGAGTATTTCGCAGGGTATTGCAGAGTATTTTGCAGGGTATTGCACCAGAGTATTGCAGAGTATTGCACCAGAGTATTGCAGAGTATTGCACCAGGGTATTGCGCAGGGTATTGCAGGGTATTGCGCAGGGTATTGCAGAGTATTGCACCAGGGTATTGCAGAGTATTTTGCAGGGTATTGCGCAGGGTATTGCAGAGTATTGCGCAGGGTATTGCAGGGTATTGCGCAGGGTATTGCAGAGTATTGCACCAGAGTATTGCGCAGGGTATTGCAGAGTATTGCGCAGGGTATTGCAGAGTATTGCGCAGGGTATTGCAGAGTATTGCACCAGGGTATTGCAGAGTATTGCACCAGGGTATTGCAGAGTATTGCACCAGGGTATTGCAGAGTATTGCACCAGAGTATTGCAGAGTATTTTGCAGAGTATTGCAGAGTATTGCGCAGGGTATTGCAGAGTATTGCACCAGAGTATTGCACCAGGGTATTGCAGAGTATTGCACCAGGGTATTGCAGAGTATTGCGCAGGGTATTGCAGAGTATTGCACCAGGGTATTGCAGAGTATTGCACCAGAGTATTGCAGAGTATTGCACCAGAGTATTGCGCAGGGTATTGCGCAGGGTATTGCAGAGTATTGCACCAGAGTATTGCAGAGTATTTTGCAGGGTATTGCGCAGGGTATTGCAGAGTATTGCGCAGGGTATTGCAGAGTATTGCACCAGAGTATTGCAGAGTATTGCGCAGGGTATTGCAGAGTATTTTGCAGAGTATTGCAGAGTATTGCACCAGAGTATTGCAGAGTATTGCACCAGGGTATTGCAGAGTATTGCGCAGGGTATTGCAGAGTATTGCGCAGGGTATTGCAGAGTATTGCGCAGGGTATTGCAGAGTATTGCACCAGGGTATTGCAGAGTATTTTGCAGGGTATTGCGCAGGGTATTGCAGAGTATTGCGCCAGGGTATTGCAGAGTATTGCACCAGAGTATTGCAGAGTATTGCAGAGTATTGCGCAGGGTATTGCAGGGTATTGCGCAGGGTATTGCAGAGTATTGCGCAGGGTATTGCACCAGGGTATTGCAGAGTATTGCACCAGAGTATTGCAGGGTATTGCGCAGGGTATTGCAGAGTATTGCACCAGGGTATTGCAGAGTATTTTGCAGAGTATTGCGCAGGGTATTGCAGAGTATTGCAGAGTATTGCGCAGGGTATTGCAGAGTATTGCGCAGGGTATTGCAGAGTATTGCACCAGAGTATTGCAGAGTATTGCACAGGGTATTGCAGAGTATTGCAGGGTATTGCAGAGTATTGTGCAGGGTATTGCAGAGTATTGCGCAGGGTATTGCAGAGTATTGCGCAGGGTATTGCAGAGTATTGCGCAGGGTATTGCAGAGTATTGCACCAGAGTATTGCAGAGTATTGCGCAGGGTATTGCAGAGTATTGCACCAGGGTATTGCAGAGTATTGCACCAGAGTATTGCAGAGTATTGCGCAGGGTATTGCAGGGTATTGCGCAGGGTATTGCAGAGTATTGCACCAGAGTATTGCAGAGTATTTTGCAGGGTATTGCGCAGGGTATTGCAGAGTATTGCGCAGGGTATTGCAGAGTATTGCACCAGAGTATTGCAGAGTATTGCACCAGGGTATTGCAGAGTATTTTGCAGGGTATTGCGCAGGGTATTGCAGAGTATTGCGCAGGGTATTGCACCAGGGTATTGCAGAGTATTGCACCAGAGTATTGCAGAGTATTGCGCAGGGTATTGCAGAGTATTGCGCAGGGTATTGCAGAGTATTGCACCAGGGTATTGCAGAGTATTGCACCAGAGTATTGCAGAGTATTGCGCAGGGTATTGCAGAGTATTGCGCAGGGTATTGCAGGGTATTGCACCAGGGTATTGCAGAGTATTGCACCAGAGTATTGCAGAGTATTGCGCAGGGTATTGCAGAGTATTGCGCAGGGTATTGCAGAGTATTGCGCAGGGTATTGCAGAGTATTGCACCAGAGTATTGCAGAGTATTGTGCAGGGTATTGCAGGGTATTGCGCAGGGTATTGCAGAGTATTGCGCAGGGTATTGCAGAGTATTGCACCAGAGTATTGCAGAGTATTGCGCAGGGTATTGCAGAGTATTTTGCAGGGTATTGCACCAGAGTATTGCAGAGTATTGCAGAGTATTGCACCAGGGTATTGCAGAGTATTTTGCAGAGTATTGCGCAGGGTATTGCAGAGTATTTCGCAGGGTATTGCAGAGTATTTTGCAGGGTATTGCACCAGAGTATTGCAGAGTATTGCACCAGAGTATTGCAGAGTATTGCACCAGGGTATTGCGCAGGGTATTGCAGGGTATTGCGCAGGGTATTGCAGAGTATTGCACCAGGGTATTGCAGAGTATTGCGCAGGGTATTGCAGGGTATTGCACCAGGGTATTGCAGAGTATTTTGCAGAGTATTGCAGAGTATTGCGCAGGGTATTGCAGAGTATTGCACCAGAGTATTGCACCAGGGTATTGCAGAGTATTGCGCAGGGTATTGCGCAGGGTATTGCAGAGTATTGCGCAGGGTATTGCAGAGTATTGCACCAGGGTATTGCAGAGTATTGCGCAGGGTATTGCAGAGTATTGCACCAGGGTATTGCAGAGTATTGCACCAGGGTATTGCAGAGTATTGCACCAGGGTATTGCAGAGTATTGCACCAGAGTATTGCAGAGTATTTTGCAGAGTATTGCAGAGTATTGCGCAGGGTATTGCAGAGTATTGCACCAGAGTATTGCAGAGTATTGCGCAGGGTATTGCAGAGTATTGCACCAGAGTATTGCAGAGTATTTTGCAGGGTATTGCGCAGGGTATTGCAGAGTATTGCGCAGGGTATTGCAGAGTATTGCACCAGGGTATTGCAGAGTATTGCACCAGAGTATTGCAGAGTATTGCACCAGGGTATTGCAGAGTATTGCGCAGGGTATTGCAGAGTATTGCACCAGAGTATTGCAGAGTATTGCACCAGAGTATTGCAGAGTATTTTGCAGGGTATTGCGCAGGGTATTGCAGAGTATTGCGCAGGGTATTGCAGAGTATTGCACCAGAGTATTGCAGAGTATTGCACAGGGTATTGCAGAGTATTTTGCAGGGTATTGCGCAGGGTATTGCAGAGTATTTTGCAGGGTATTGCAGAGTATTGCGCAGGGTATTGCAGAGTATTGCACCAGGGTATTGCAGAGTATTTTGCAGGGTATTGCGCAGGGTATTGCGCAGGGTATTGCAGAGTATTTTGCAGGGTATTGCAGAGTATTGCGCAGGGTATTGCAGAGTATTGCACCAGGGTATTGCAGAGTATTGCACCAGGGTATTGCAGAGTATTGCAGCAGGGTATTGCAGGGTATTGCGCAGGGTATTGCAGAGTATTGCGCAGGGTATTGCAGAGTATTGCACCAGAGTATTGCAGAGTATTGCACCAGGGTATTGCAGAGTATTTTGCAGGGTATTGCGCAGGGTATTGCAGAGTATTGCGCAGGGTATTGCAGAGTATTTTGCAGGGTATTGCACCAGAGTATTGCAGAGTATTGCAGAGTATTGCACCAGGGTATTGCAGAGTATTTTGCAGAGTATTGCGCAGGGTATTGCAGAGTATTTTGCAGAGTATTTCGCAGGGTATTGCAGAGTATTTTGCAGAGTATTGCACCAGGGTATTGCGCAGGGTATTGCAGGGTATTGCGCAGGGTATTGCAGAGTATTGCACCAGGGTATTGCAGAGTATTTTGCAGGGTATTGCGCAGGGTATTGCAGAGTATTGCGCAGGGTATTGCACCAGGGTATTGCAGAGTATTTTGCAGAGTATTGCAGAGTATTGCGCAGGGTATTGCAGAGTATTGCACCAGAGTATTGCACCAGGGTATTGCAGAGTATTGCGCAGGGTATTGCAGAGTATTGCGCAGGGTATTGCAGAGTATTGCACCAGGGTATTGCAGAGTATTGCACCAGGGTATTGCAGAGTATTGCACCAGAGTATTGCAGAGTATTGCACCAGAGTATTGCGCAGGGTATTGCGCAGGGTATTGCAGAGTATTGCACCAGAGTATTGCAGAGTATTTTGCAGGGTATTGCGCAGGGTATTGCAGAGTATTGCGCAGGGTATTGCAGAGTATTGCGCAGGGTATTGCAGAGTATTGCACCAGGGTATTGCAGAGTATTGCACCAGAGTATTGCAGAGTATTTTGCAGGGTATTGCGCAGGGTATTGCAGAGTATTGCGCAGGGTATTGCACCAGGGTATTGCAGAGTATTGCACCAGAGTATTGCAGAGTATTGCGCAGGGTATTGCAGAGTATTGCGCAGGGTATTGCAGAGTATTGCACCAGGGTATTGCAGAGTATTGCACCAGAGTATTGCAGAGTATTGCGCAGGGTATTGCAGGGTATTGCACCAGGGTATTGCAGAGTATTGCGCAGGGTATTGCAGAGTATTGCGCAGGGTATTGCAGAGTATTGCGCAGGGTATTGCAGAGTATTGCACCAGGGTATTGCAGAGTATTGCACCAGAGTATTGCGCAGGGTATTGCAGAGTATTGCGCAGGGTATTGCAGGGTATTGCACCAGGGTATTGCAGAGTATTGCACCAGAGTATTGCAGAGTATTGCGCAGGGTATTGCAGAGTATTGCGCAGGGTATTGCAGAGTATTGCACCAGAGTATTGCAGAGTATTGTGCAGGGTATTGCAGGGTATTGCACCAGAGTATTGCAGAGTATTGCACCAGGGTATTGCAGAGTATTTTGCAGGGTATTGCGCAGGGTATTGCAGAGTATTGCGCAGGGTATTGCAGAGTATTGCGCAGGGTATTGCAGAGTATTGCGCAGGGTATTGCAGAGTATTTTGCAGGGTATTGCACCAGAGTATTGCAGAGTATTGCAGAGTATTGCACCAGGGTATTGCAGAGTATTTTGCAGAGTATTGCGCAGGGTATTGCAGAGTATTTCGCAGGGTATTGCAGAGTATTTTGCAGGGTATTGCACCAGAGTATTGCAGAGTATTGCACCAGGGTATTGCGCAGGGTATTGCAGGGTATTGCGCAGGGTATTGCAGAGTATTGCACCAGGGTATTGCAGAGTATTTTGCAGGGTATTGCGCAGGGTATTGCAGAGTATTGCGCAGGGTATTGCAGGGTATTGCACCAGGGTATTGCAGAGTATTTTGCAGAGTATTGCAGAGTATTGCGCAGGGTATTGCAGAGTATTGCACCAGAGTATTGCAGAGTATTGCGCAGGGTATTGCAGAGTATTGCGCAGGGTATTGCAGAGTATTGCACCAGGGTATTGCAGAGTATTGCACCAGAGTATTGCAGAGTATTGCGCAGGGTATTGCAGGGTATTGCGCAGGGTATTGCAGAGTATTGCACCAGGGTATTGCAGAGTATTGCACCAGGGTATTGCAGAGTATTGCACCAGAGTATTGCAGAGTATTGCACCAGAGTATTGCAGAGTATTTTGCAGGGTATTGCGCAGGGTATTGCAGAGTATTGCGCAGGGTATTGCAGAGTATTGCACCAGAGTATTGCAGAGTATTGCACAGGGTATTGCAGAGTATTTTGCAGGGTATTGCGCAGGGTATTGCAGAGTATTTTGCAGGGTATTGCAGAGTATTGCGCAGGGTATTGCAGAGTATTGCACCAGGGTATTGCAGAGTATTTTGCAGGGTATTGCGCAGGGTATTGCGCAGGGTATTGCGCAGGGTATTGCAGAGTATTGTGCAGGGTATTGCAGGGTATTGCGCAGGGTATTGCAGAGTATTGCGCAGGGTATTGCAGAGTATTGCACCAGAGTATTGCAGAGTATTGCACCAGGGTATTGCAGAGTATTTTGCAGGGTATTGCGCAGGGTATTGCAGAGTATTGCGCAGGGTATTGCAGAGTATTTTGCAGGGTATTGCACCAGAGTATTGCAGAGTATTGCAGAGTATTGCACCAGGGTATTGCAGAGTATTTTGCAGAGTATTGCGCAGGGTATTGCAGAGTATTTCGCAGGGTATTGCAGAGTATTTTGCAGGGTATTGCACCAGAGTATTGCAGAGTATTGCACCAGAGTATTGCAGAGTATTGCACCAGGGTATTGCGCAGGGTATTGCAGGGTATTGCGCAGGGTATTGCAGAGTATTGCACCAGGGTATTGCAGAGTATTTTGCAGGGTATTGCGCAGGGTATTGCGCAGGGTATTGCAGAGTATTGCGCAGGGTATTGCAGGGTATTGCACCAGGGTATTGCAGAGTATTTTGCAGAGTATTGCAGAGTATTGCGCAGGGTATTGCAGAGTATTGCACCAGAGTATTGCGCAGGGTATTGCAGAGTATTGCGCAGGGTATTGCAGAGTATTGCGCAGGGTATTGCAGAGTATTGCGCAGGGTATTGCAGAGTATTGCACCAGGGTATTGCAGAGTATTGCACCAGGGTATTGCAGAGTATTGCACCAGAGTATTGCAGAGTATTGCGCAGGGTATTGCAGAGTATTGCACCAGAGTATTGCAGAGTATTGCACAGGGTATTGCAGAGTATTGCGCAGGGTATTGCAGAGTATTGCACCAGGGTATTGCAGAGTATTTTGCAGGGTATTGCGCAGGGTATTGCAGAGTATTTTGCAGGGTATTGCAGAGTATTGCGCAGGGTATTGCAGAGTATTGCACCAGGGTATTGCAGAGTATTTTGCAGGGTATTGCGCAGGGTATTGCAGAGTATTGCGCAGGGTATTGCAGGGTATTGCACCAGGGTATTGCAGAGTATTTTGCAGAGTATTGCAGAGTATTGCGCAGGGTATTGCAGAGTATTGCACCAGAGTATTGCGCAGGGTATTGCAGAGTATTGCGCAGGGTATTGCAGAGTATTGCGCAGGGTATTGCAGAGTATTGCGCAGGGTATTGCAGAGTATTGCGCAGGGTATTGCAGAGTATTGCACCAGGGTATTGCAGAGTATTGCACCAGGGTATTGCAGAGTATTGCACCAGAGTATTGCAGAGTATTGCGCAGGGTATTGCAGAGTATTGCACCAGAGTATTGCAGAGTATTGCACAGGGTATTGCAGAGTATTGCGCAGGGTATTGCAGAGTATTGCACCAGGGTATTGCAGAGTATTTTGCAGGGTATTGCGCAGGGTATTGCAGAGTATTTTGCAGGGTATTGCAGAGTATTGCGCAGGGTATTGCAGAGTATTGCACCAGGGTATTGCAGAGTATTTTGCAGGGTATTGCGCAGGGTATTGCGCAGGGTATTGCGCAGGGTATTGCAGAGTATTTTGCAGAGTATTGCAGAGTATTGCACCAGAGTATTGCAGAGTATTGCACCAGGGTATTGCAGAGTATTGCGCAGGGTATTGCAGAGTATTGCGCAGGGTATTGCAGAGTATTGCGCAGGGTATTGCAGAGTATTGCGCAGGGTATTGCAGAGTATTGCACCAGGGTATTGCAGAGTATTTTGCAGGGTATTGCGCAGGGTATTGCAGAGTATTGCGCCAGGGTATTGCAGAGTATTGCACCAGAGTATTGCAGAGTATTGCAGAGTATTGCGCAGGGTATTGCAGAGTATTGCGCAGGGTATTGCAGGGTATTGCGCAGGGTATTGCAGAGTATTGCGCAGGGTATTGCACCAGGGTATTGCAGAGTATTGCACCAGAGTATTGCAGGGTATTGCGCAGGGTATTGCAGAGTATTGCACCAGGGTATTGCAGAGTATTTTGCAGAGTATTGCGCAGGGTATTGCAGAGTATTGCAGAGTATTGCAGAGTATTGCGCAGGGTATTGCAGAGTATTGCGCAGGGTATTGCAGAGTATTGCACCAGGGTATTGCAGAGTATTTTGCAGGGTATTGCGCAGGGTATTGCAGAGTATTGCACCAGAGTATTGCAGAGTATTGCACAGGGTATTGCAGAGTATTGCGCAGGGTATTGCAGAGTATTGCGCAGGGTATTGCAGGGTATTGCAGAGTATTGCGCAGGGTATTGCAGGGTATTGCGCAGGGTATTGCAGAGTATTGCGCAGGGTATTGCAGAGTATTGCACCAGAGTATTGCAGAGTATTGCACCAGGGTATTGCAGAGTATTTTGCAGGGTATTGCGCAGGGTATTGCAGAGTATTGCGCAGGGTATTGCAGAGTATTGCACCAGAGTATTGCAGAGTATTGCACCAGGGTATTGCAGAGTATTGCGCAGGGTATTGCACCAGGGTATTGCAGAGTATTGCACCAGAGTATTGCAGAGTATTGCGCAGGGTATTGCAGAGTATTGCGCAGGGTATTGCAGAGTATTGCACCAGAGTATTGCAGAGTATTGTGCAGGGTATTGCAGGGTATTGCGCAGGGTATTGCAGAGTATTGCGCAGGGTATTGCAGAGTATTGCACCAGAGTATTGCAGAGTATTGCACCAGGGTATTGCAGAGTATTTTGCAGGGTATTGCGCAGGGTATTGCAGAGTATTGCGCAGGGTATTGCAGAGTATTTTGCAGGGTATTGCACCAGAGTATTGCAGAGTATTGCAGAGTATTGCACCAGGGTATTGCAGAGTATTTTGCAGAGTATTGCGCAGGGTATTGCAGAGTATTTCGCAGGGTATTGCAGAGTATTTTGCAGGGTATTGCACCAGAGTATTGCAGAGTATTGCACCAGAGTATTGCAGAGTATTGCACCAGGGTATTGCGCAGGGTATTGCAGAGTATTGCGCAGGGTATTGCAGAGTATTGCACCAGAGTATTGCAGAGTATTGTGCAGGGTATTGCAGGGTATTGCGCAGGGTATTGCAGAGTATTGCGCAGGGTATTGCAGAGTATTGCACCAGAGTATTGCAGAGTATTGCACCAGGGTATTGCAGAGTATTTTGCAGGGTATTGCGCAGGGTATTGCAGAGTATTGCGCAGGGTATTGCAGGGTATTGCACCAGGGTATTGCAGAGTATTTTGCAGAGTATTGCAGAGTATTGCGCAGGGTATTGCAGAGTATTGCACCAGAGTATTGCACCAGGGTATTGCAGAGTATTGCGCAGGGTATTGCAGAGTATTGCGCAGGGTATTGCAGAGTATTGCGCAGGGTATTGCAGAGTATTGCACCAGGGTATTGCAGAGTATTGCGCAGGGTATTGCAGAGTATTGCACCAGGGTATTGCAGAGTATTGCGCAGGGTATTGCAGGGTATTGCGCAGGGTATTGCAGAGTATTGCGCAGGGTATTGCAGAGTATTGCACCAGAGTATTGCAGAGTATTGCACCAGGGTATTGCAGAGTATTGCGCAGGGTATTGCAGAGTATTGCACCAGGGTATTGCAGAGTATTGCACCAGGGTATTGCAGAGTATTGCACCAGAGTATTGCAGAGTATTGCACCAGAGTATTGCAGAGTATTGCAGAGTATTGCACCAGAGTATTGCAGAGTATTTTGCAGGGTATTGCGCAGGGTATTGCAGAGTATTGCGCAGGGTATTGCAGAGTATTGCACCAGAGTATTGCAGAGTATTGCACAGGGTATTGCAGAGTATTTTGCAGGGTATTGCGCAGGGTATTGCAGAGTATTTTGCAGGGTATTGCAGAGTATTGCGCAGGGTATTGCAGAGTATTGCACCAGGGTATTGCAGAGTATTTTGCAGGGTATTGCACAGGGTATTGCGCAGGGTATTGCGCAGGGTATTGCAGAGTATTTTGCAGGGTATTGCAGAGTATTGCGCAGGGTATTGCAGAGTATTGCACCAGGGTATTGCAGAGTATTGCACCAGGGTATTGCAGAGTATTGCAGCAGGGTATTGCAGGGTATTGCGCAGGGTATTGCAGAGTATTGCGCAGGGTATTGCAGAGTATTGCACCAGAGTATTGCAGGGTATTGCAGAGTATTGCACCAGGGTATTGCAGAGTATTGCAGCAGGGTATTGCAGGGTATTGCGCAGGGTATTGCAGAGTATTGCGCAGGGTATTGCAGAGTATTGCACCAGAGTATTGCAGAGTATTGCACCAGGGTATTGCAGAGTATTTTGCAGGGTATTGCGCAGGGTATTGCAGAGTATTGCGCAGGGTATTGCAGAGTATTTTGCAGGGTATTGCACCAGAGTATTGCAGAGTATTGCAGAGTATTGCACCAGGGTATTGCAGAGTATTTTGCAGAGTATTGCGCAGGGTATTGCAGAGTATTTCGCAGGGTATTGCAGAGTATTTTGCAGGGTATTGCACCAGAGTATTGCAGAGTATTGCACCAGAGTATTGCAGAGTATTGCACCAGGGTATTGCGCAGGGTATTGCAGGGTATTGCGCAGGGTATTGCAGAGTATTGCACCAGGGTATTGCAGAGTATTTTGCAGGGTATTGCGCAGGGTATTGCAGAGTATTGCGCAGGGTATTGCACCAGGGTATTGCAGAGTATTTTGCAGAGTATTGCAGAGTATTGCACCAGAGTATTGCACCAGGGTATTGCAGAGTATTGCGCAGGGTATTGCAGAGTATTGCGCAGGGTATTGCAGAGTATTGCACCAGGGTATTGCAGAGTATTGCACCAGGGTATTGCAGAGTATTGCACCAGAGTATTGCAGAGTATTGCACCAGAGTATTGCGCAGGGTATTGCGCAGGGTATTGCAGAGTATTGCACCAGAGTATTGCAGAGTATTTTGCAGGGTATTGCGCAGGGTATTGCAGAGTATTGTGCAGGGTATTGCAGAGTATTGCACCAGAGTATTGCAGAGTATTGCGCAGGGTATTGCAGAGTATTTTGCAGAGTATTGCAGAGTATTGCACCAGAGTATTGCAGAGTATTGCGCAGGGTATTGCAGAGTATTGCGCAGGGTATTGCAGAGTATTGCGCAGGGTATTGCAGAGTATTGCGCAGGGTATTGCAGAGTATTGCACCAGGGTATTGCAGAGTATTTTGCAGGGTATTGCGCAGGGTATTGCAGAGTATTGCGCCAGGGTATTGCAGAGTATTGCACCAGAGTATTGCAGAGTATTGCAGAGTATTGCGCAGGGTATTGCAGGGTATTGCGCAGGGTATTGCAGAGTATTGCGCCAGAGTATTGCAGGGTATTGCGCAGGGTATTGCAGAGTATTGCACCAGGGTATTGCAGAGTATTTTGCAGAGTATTGCGCAGGGTATTGCAGAGTATTGCAGAGTATTGCAGAGTATTGCGCAGGGTATTGCAGAGTATTGCGCAGGGTATTGCAGAGTATTGCACCAGGGTATTGCAGAGTATTTTGCAGGGTATTGCGCAGGGTATTGCAGAGTATTGCACCAGAGTATTGCAGAGTATTGCACAGGGTATTGCAGAGTATTGCGCAGGGTATTGCAGAGTATTGCAGGGTATTGCAGAGTATTGCGCAGGGTATTGCAGAGTATTGCGCAGGGTATTGCAGAGTATTGCGCAGGGTATTGCAGAGTATTGCACCAGAGTATTGCAGAGTATTGCGCAGGGTATTGCAGGGTATTGCGCAGGGTATTGCAGAGTATTGCGCAGGGTATTGCAGAGTATTGCACCAGGGTATTGCAGAGTATTTTGCAGGGTATTGCGCAGGGTATTGCAGAGTATTGCGCAGGGTATTGCACCAGGGTATTGCAGAGTATTGCGCAGGGTATTGCAGAGTATTGCACCAGGGTATTGCAGAGTATTGCGCAGGGTATTGCAGAGTATTGCGCAGGGTATTGCAGAGTATTGCGCAGGGTATTGCAGGGTATTGCACCAGGGTATTGCAGAGTATTGCACCAGAGTATTGCAGAGTATTGCGCAGGGTATTGCAGAGTATTGCGCAGGGTATTGCAGAGTATTGCGCAGGGTATTGCAGAGTATTGCACCAGGGTATTGCAGAGTATTGCACCAGAGTATTGCAGAGTATTGCACCAGGGTATTGCAGAGTATTGCAGCAGGGTATTGCAGGGTATTGCGCAGGGTATTGCAGAGTATTGCGCAGGGTATTGCAGAGTATTGCACCAGAGTATTGCAGAGTATTGCACCAGGGTATTGCAGAGTATTTTGCAGGGTATTGCGCAGGGTATTGCAGAGTATTGCGCAGGGTATTGCAGAGTATTTTGCAGGGTATTGCACCAGAGTATTGCAGAGTATTGCAGAGTATTGCACCAGGGTATTGCAGAGTATTTTGCAGAGTATTGCGCAGGGTATTGCAGAGTATTTCGCAGGGTATTGCAGAGTATTTTGCAGGGTATTGCACCAGAGTATTGCAGAGTATTGCACCAGAGTATTGCAGAGTATTGCACCAGGGTATTGCGCAGGGTATTGCAGGGTATTGCGCAGGGTATTGCAGAGTATTGCACCAGGGTATTGCAGAGTATTTTGCAGGGTATTGCGCAGGGTATTGCAGAGTATTGCGCAGGGTATTGCAGGGTATTGCACCAGGGTATTGCAGAGTATATTGCAGAGTATTGCGCAGGGTATTGCAGAGTATTGCGCAGGGTATTGCAGAGTATTGCGCAGGGTATTGCAGAGTATTGCACCAGGGTATTGCAGAGTATTGCACCAGGGTATTGCAGAGTATTGCACCAGAGTATTGCAGAGTATTTTGCAGAGTATTGCGCAGGGTATTGCAGAGTATTGCACCAGAGTATTGCACCAGGGTATTGCAGAGTATTGCACCAGGGTATTGCAGAGTATTGCGCAGGGTATTGCAGAGTATTGCACCAGGGTATTGCAGAGTATTGCACCAGGGTATTGCAGAGTATTGCACCAGAGTATTGCAGAGTATTGCACCAGAGTATTGCGCAGGGTATTGCGCAGGGTATTGCAGAGTATTGCACCAGAGTATTGCAGAGTATTTTGCAGGGTATTGCGCAGGGTATTGCAGAGTATTGCGCAGGGTATTGCAGAGTATTGCACCAGAGTATTGCAGAGTATTGCGCAGGGTATTGCAGAGTATTTTGCAGAGTATTGCAGAGTATTGCACCAGAGTATTGCAGAGTATTGCACCAGGGTATTGCAGAGTATTGCGCAGGGTATTGCAGAGTATTGCGCAGGGTATTGCAGAGTATTGCGCAGGGTATTGCAGAGTATTGCACCAGGGTATTGCAGAGTATTTTGCAGGGTATTGCGCAGGGTATTGCAGAGTATTGCGCCAGGGTATTGCAGAGTATTGCACCAGAGTATTGCAGAGTATTGCAGAGTATTGCGCAGGGTATTGCAGGGTATTGCGCAGGGTATTGCAGAGTATTGCGCAGGGTATTGCACCAGGGTATTGCAGAGTATTGCACCAGAGTATTGCAGGGTATTGCGCAGGGTATTGCAGAGTATTGCACCAGGGTATTGCAGAGTATTTTGCAGAGTATTGCGCAGGGTATTGCAGAGTATTGCAGAGTATTGCAGAGTATTGCGCAGGGTATTGCAGAGTATTGCGCAGGGTATTGCAGAGTATTGCACCAGAGTATTGCAGAGTATTGCGCAGGGTATTGCAGAGTATTGCGCAGGGTATTGCAGAGTATTGCGCAGGGTATTGCAGAGTATTGCACCAGAGTATTGCAGAGTATTGCGCAGGGTATTGCAGAGTATTGCACCAGGGTATTGCAGAGTATTGCACCAGAGTATTGCAGAGTATTGCACAGGGTATTGCAGGGTATTGCGCAGGGTATTGCAGAGTATTGCACCAGAGTATTGCAGAGTATTGCACCAGGGTATTGCAGAGTATTTTGCAGGGTATTGCGCAGGGTATTGCAGAGTATTGCGCAGGGTATTGCAGAGTATTGCACCAGAGTATTGCAGAGTATTGCACCAGGGTATTGCAGAGTATTTTGCAGGGTATTGCGCAGGGTATTGCAGAGTATTGCGCATGGTATTGCACCAGGGTATTGCAGAGTATTGCACCAGAGTATTGCAGAGTATTGCGCAGGGTATTGCAGAGTATTGCGCAGGGTATTGCAGAGTATTGCACCAGGGTATTGCAGAGTATTGCACCAGAGTATTGCAGAGTATTGCGCAGGGTATTGCAGAGTATTGCGCAGGGTATTGCAGAGTATTGCACCAGGGTATTGCAGAGTATTGCACCAGAGTATTGCAGAGTATTGCGCAGGGTATTGCAGAGTATTGCGCAGGGTATTGCAGAGTATTGCGCAGGGTATTGCAGAGTATTGCACCAGAGTATTGCAGAGTATTGTGCAGGGTATTGCAGGGTATTGCGCAGGGTATTGCAGAGTATTGCGCAGGGTATTGCAGAGTATTGCACCAGAGTATTGCAGAGTATTGCACCAGGGTATTGCAGAGTATTTTGCAGGGTATTGCGCAGGGTATTGCAGAGTATTGCGCAGGGTATTGCAGAGTATTTTGCAGGGTATTGCACCAGAGTATTGCAGAGTATTGCAGAGTATTGCACCAGGGTATTGCAGAGTATTTTGCAGAGTATTGCGCAGGGTATTGCAGAGTATTTCGCAGGGTATTGCAGAGTATTTTGCAGGGTATTGCACCAGAGTATTGCAGAGTATTGCACCAGAGTATTGCAGAGTATTGCACCAGGGTATTGCGCAGGGTATTGCAGGGTATTGCGCAGGGTATTGCAGAGTATTGCACCAGGGTATTGCAGAGTATTGCGCAGGGTATTGCAGGGTATTGCACCAGGGTATTGCAGAGTATTTTGCAGAGTATTGCAGAGTATTGCGCAGGGTATTGCAGAGTATTGCACCAGAGTATTGCACCAGGGTATTGCAGAGTATTGCGCAGGGTATTGCGCAGGGTATTGCAGAGTATTGCGCAGGGTATTGCAGAGTATTGCACCAGGGTATTGCAGAGTATTGCGCAGGGTATTGCAGAGTATTGCACCAGGGTATTGCAGAGTATTGCGCAGGGTATTGCAGGGTATTGCGCAGGGTATTGCAGAGTATTGCGCAGGGTATTGCAGAGTATTGCACCAGAGTATTGCAGAGTATTGCACCAGGGTATTGCAGAGTATTGCGCAGGGTATTGCAGAGTATTGCACCAGGGTATTGCAGAGTATTGCACCAGGGTATTGCAGAGTATTGCACCAGAGTATTGCAGAGTATTGCACCAGAGTATTGCAGAGTATTGCAGAGTATTGCACCAGAGTATTGCAGAGTATTTTGCAGGGTATTGCGCAGGGTATTGCAGAGTATTGCGCAGGGTATTGCAGAGTATTGCACCAGAGTATTGCAGAGTATTGCACAGGGTATTGCAGAGTATTTTGCAGGGTATTGCGCAGGGTATTGCAGAGTATTTTGCAGGGTATTGCAGAGTATTGCGCAGGGTATTGCAGAGTATTGCACCAGGGTATTGCAGAGTATTTTGCAGGGTATTGCGCAGGGTATTGCGCAGGGTATTGCGCAGGGTATTGCAGAGTATTTTGCAGGGTATTGCAGAGTATTGCGCAGGGTATTGCAGAGTATTGCACCAGGGTATTGCAGAGTATTGCACCAGGGTATTGCAGAGTATTGCAGCAGGGTATTGCAGGGTATTGCGCAGGGTATTGCAGAGTATTGCGCAGGGTATTGCAGAGTATTGCACCAGAGTATTGCAGAGTATTGCACCAGGGTATTGCAGAGTATTTTGCAGGGTATTGCGCAGGGTATTGCAGAGTATTGCGCAGGGTATTGCAGAGTATTTTGCAGGGTATTGCACCAGAGTATTGCAGAGTATTGCAGAGTATTGCACCAGGATATTGCAGAGTATTTTGCAGAGTATTGCGCAGGGTATTGCAGAGTATTTTGCAGAGTATTTCGCAGGGTATTGCAGAGTATTTTGCAGAGTATTGCACCAGGGTATTGCGCAGGGTATTGCAGGGTATTGCGCAGGGTATTGCAGAGTATTGCACCAGGGTATTGCAGAGTATTTTGCAGGGTATTGCGCAGGGTATTGCAGAGTATTGCGCAGGGTATTGCACCAGGGTATTGCAGAGTATTTTGCAGAGTATTGCAGAGTATTGCGCAGGGTATTGCAGAGTATTGCACCAGAGTATTGCACCAGGGTATTGCAGAGTATTGCGCAGGGTATTGCAGAGTATTGCGCAGGGTATTGCAGAGTATTGCACCAGGGTATTGCAGAGTATTGCACCAGGGTATTGCAGAGTATTGCACCAGAGTATTGCAGAGTATTGCACCAGAGTATTGCGCAGGGTATTGCGCAGGGTATTGCAGAGTATTGCACCAGAGTATTGCAGAGTATTTTGCAGGGTATTGCGCAGGGTATTGCAGAGTATTGCGCAGGGTATTGCAGAGTATTGCGCAGGGTATTGCAGAGTATTGCACCAGGGTATTGCAGAGTATTGCACCAGAGTATTGCAGAGTATTTTGCAGGGTATTGCGCAGGGTATTGCACCAGGGTATTGCAGAGTATTGCACCAGAGTATTGCAGAGTATTGCGCAGGGTATTGCAGAGTATTGCGCAGGGTATTGCAGAGTATTGCACCAGGGTATTGCAGAGTATTGCACCAGAGTATTGCAGAGTATTGCAGAGTATTGCGCAGGGTATTGCAGGGTATTGCACCAGGGTATTGCAGAGTATTGCGCAGGGTATTGCAGAGTATTGCGCAGGGTATTGCAGAGTATTGCACCAGGGTATTGCAGAGTATTGCACCAGAGTATTGCAGAGTATTGCGCAGGGTATTGCAGAGTATTGCGCAGGGTATTGCAGGGTATTGCACCAGGGTATTGCAGAGTATTGCACCAGAGTATTGCAGAGTATTGCGCAGGGTATTGCAGAGTATTGCGCAGGGTATTGCAGAGTATTGCACCAGAGTATTGCAGAGTATTGTGCAGGGTATTGCAGGGTATTGCGCAGGGTATTGCAGAGTATTGCGCAGGGTATTGCAGAGTATTGCACCAGAGTATTGCAGAGTATTGCACCAGGGTATTGCAGAGTATTTTGCAGGGTATTGCGCAGGGTATTGCAGAGTATTGCGCAGGGTATTGCAGAGTATTGCGCAGGGTATTGCAGAGTATTTTGCAGGGTATTGCACCAGAGTATTGCAGAGTATTGCAGAGTATTGCACCAGGGTATTGCAGAGTATTTTGCAGAGTATTGCGCAGGGTATTGCAGAGTATTTCGCAGGGTATTGCAGAGTATTTTGCAGGGTATTGCACCAGAGTATTGCAGAGTATTGCACCAGAGTATTGCAGAGTATTGCACCAGGGTATTGCGCAGGGTATTGCAGAGTATTTTGCAGGGTATTGCGCAGGGTATTGCAGGGTATTGCACCAGGGTATTGCAGAGTATTTTGCAGAGTATTGCAGAGTATTGCGCAGGGTATTGCAGAGTATTGCACCAGAGTATTGCAGAGTATTGCGCAGGGTATTGCAGAGTATTGCGCAGGGTATTGCAGAGTATTGCGCAGGGTATTGCAGAGTATTGCACCAGGGTATTGCAGAGTATTGCACCAGGGTATTGCAGAGTATTGCACCAGAGTATTGCAGAGTATTGCGCAGGGTATTGCAGGGTATTGCGCAGGGTATTGCAGAGTATTGCACCAGGGTATTGCAGAGTATTGCACCAGGGTATTGCAGAGTATTGCACCAGAGTATTGCAGAGTATTGCACCAGAGTATTGCAGAGTATTTTGCAGGGTATTGCGCAGGGTATTGCAGAGTATTGCGCAGGGTATTGCAGAGTATTGCACCAGAGTATTGCAGAGTATTGCACAGGGTATTGCAGAGTATTTTGCAGGGTATTGCGCAGGGTATTGCAGAGTATTTTGCAGGGTATTGCAGAGTATTGCGCAGGGTATTGCAGAGTATTGCACCAGGGTATTGCAGAGTATTTTGCAGGGTATTGCGCAGGGTATTGCGCAGGGTATTGCGCAGGGTATTGCAGAGTATTGTGCAGGGTATTGCAGGGTATTGCGCAGGGTATTGCAGAGTATTGCGCAGGGTATTGCAGAGTATTGCACCAGAGTATTGCAGAGTATTGCACCAGGGTATTGCAGAGTATTTTGCAGGGTATTGCGCAGGGTATTGCAGAGTATTGCGCAGGGTATTGCAGAGTATTGCGCAGGGTATTGCACCAGAGTATTGCAGAGTATTGCAGAGTATTGCACCAGGGTATTGCAGAGTATTTTGCAGAGTATTGCGCAGGGTATTGCAGAGTATTTCGCAGGGTATTGCAGAGTATTTTGCAGGGTATTGCACCAGAGTATTGCAGAGTATTGCACCAGAGTATTGCAGAGTATTGCACCAGGGTATTGCGCAGGGTATTGCAGGGTATTGCGCAGGGTATTGCAGAGTATTGCACCAGGGTATTGCAGAGTATTTTGCAGGGTATTGCGCAGGGTATTGCAGAGTATTGCGCAGGGTATTGCAGGGTATTGCACCAGGGTATTGCAGAGTATTTTGCAGAGTATTGCAGAGTATTGCGCAGGGTATTGCAGAGTATTGCACCAGAGTATTGCGCAGGGTATTGCAGAGTATTGCGCAGGGTATTGCAGAGTATTGCGCAGGGTATTGCAGAGTATTGCACCAGGGTATTGCAGAGTATTGCACCAGGGTATTGCAGAGTATTGCACCAGAGTATTGCAGAGTATTGCGCAGGGTATTGCAGAGTATTGCACCAGAGTATTGCAGAGTATTTTGCAGGGTATTGCGCAGGGTATTGCAGAGTATTGCGCAGGGTATTGCAGAGTATTGCACCAGAGTATTGCAGAGTATTGCACAGGGTATTGCAGAGTATTGCGCAGGGTCTTGCAGAGTATTGCGCAGGGTATTGCAGAGTATTGCGCAGGGTATTGCACCAGAGTATTGCAGAGTATTGCACAGGGTATTGCAGAGTATTGCGCAGGGTATTGCAGAGTATTGCGCAGGGTATTGCAGAGTATTGCACCAGGGTATTGCAGGGTATTGCGCAGGGTATTGCAGAGTATTGCACCAGAGTATTGCAGAGTATTGCACCAGGGTATTGCAGAGTATTTTGCAGAGTATTGCGCAGGGTATTGCAGAGTATTGCGCAGGGTATTGCAGGGTATTGCGCAGGGTATTGCAGAGTATTGCGCAGGGTATTGCAGAGTATTGCACCAGAGTATTGCAGAGTATTGCGCAGGGTATTGCAGAGTATTGCGCAGGGTATTGCAGAGTATTGCACCAGAGTATTGCAGAGTATTGTGCAGGGTATTGCAGGGTATTGCGCAGGGTATTGCAGAGTATTGCGCAGGGTATTGCAGAGTATTGCACCAGAGTATTGCAGAGTATTGCACCAGGGTATTGCAGAGTATTTTGCAGGGTATTGCGCAGGGTATTGCAGAGTATTGCGCAGGGTATTGCAGAGTATTTTGCAGGGTATTGCACCAGAGTATTGCAGAGTATTGCAGAGTATTGCACCAGGGTATTGCAGAGTATTTTGCAGAGTATTGCGCAGGGTATTGCAGAGTATTTCGCAGGGTATTGCAGAGTATTTTGCAGGGTATTGCAC
The DNA here is from genome assembly GCA_029206835.1 of Rana muscosa. Classification (NCBI taxonomy): domain Eukaryota; kingdom Metazoa; phylum Chordata; class Amphibia; order Anura; family Ranidae; genus Rana; species Rana muscosa. Next base: position 1,401,599 of record JARGYO010000549.1, read on the forward strand.
CAGAGTATTGCAGAGTATTGCACCAGAGTATTGCAGAGTATTGCACCAGGGTATTGCGCAGGGTATTGCAGGGTATTGCGCAGGGTATTGCAGAGTATTGCACCAGGGTATTGCAGAGTATTTTGCAGGGTATTGCGCAGGGTATTGCAGAGTATTGCGCAGGGTATTGCAGGGTATTGCACCAGGGTATTGCAGAGTATTTTGCAGAGTATTGCAGAGTATTGCGCAGGGTATTGCAGAGTATTGCACCAGAGTATTGCACCAGGGTATTGCAGAGTATTGCGCAGGGTATTGCAGAGTATTGCGCAGGGTATTGCAGAGTATTGCGCAGGGTATTGCAGAGTATTGCACCAGGGTATTGCAGAGTATTGCGCAGGGTATTGCAGAGTATTGCACCAGGGTATTGCAGAGTATTGCGCAGGGTATTGCAGGGTATTGCGCAGGGTATTGCAGAGTATTGCGCAGGGTATTGCAGAGTATTGCACCAGAGTATTGCAGAGTATTGCACCAGGGTATTGCAGAGTATTGCGCAGGGTATTGCAGAGTATTGCACCAGGGTATTGCAGAGTATTGCACCAGGGTATTGCAGAGTATTGCACCAGAGTATTGCAGAGTATTGCACCAGAGTATTGCAGAGTATTGCAGAGTATTGCACCAGAGTATTGCAGAGTATTTTGCAGGGTATTGCGCAGGGTATTGCAGAGTATTGCGCAGGGTATTGCAGAGTATTGCACCAGAGTATTGCAGAGTATTGCACAGGGTATTGCAGAGTATTTTGCAGGGTATTGCGCAGGGTATTGCAGAGTATTTTGCAGGGTATTGCAGAGTATTGCGCAGGGTATTGCAGAGTATTGCACCAGGGTATTGCAGAGTATTTTGCAGGGTATTGCGCAGGGTATTGCGCAGGGTATTGCGCAGGGTATTGCAGAGTATTTTGCAGGGTATTGCAGAGTATTGCGCAGGGTATTGCAGAGTATTGCACCAGGGTATTGCAGAGTATTGCACCAGGGTATTGCAGAGTATTGCAGCAGGGTATTGCAGGGTATTGCGCAGGGTATTGCAGAGTATTGCGCAGGGTATTGCAGAGTATTGCACCAGAGTATTGCAGAGTATTGCACCAGGGTATTGCAGAGTATTTTGCAGGGTATTGCGCAGGGTATTGCAGAGTATTGCGCAGGGTATTGCAGAGTATTTTGCAGGGTATTGCACCAGAGTATTGCAGAGTATTGCAGAGTATTGCACCAGGGTATTGCAGAGTATTTTGCAGAGTATTGCGCAGGGTATTGCAGAGTATTTCGCAGGGTATTGCAGAGTATTTTGCAGGGTATTGCACCAGAGTATTGCAGAGTATTGCACCAGAGTATTGCAGAGTATTGCACCAGGGTATTGCGCAGGGTATTGCAGGGTATTGCACAGGGTATTGCAGAGTATTGCACCAGGGTATTGCAGAGTATTTTGCAGGGTATTGCGCAGGGTATTGCAGAGTATTGCGCAGGGTATTGCACCAGGGTATTGCAGAGTATTTTGCAGAGTATTGCAGAGTATTGCACCAGAGTATTGCACCAGGGTATTGCAGAGTATTGCGCAGGGTATTGCAGAGTATTGCGCAGGGTATTGCAGAGTATTGCACCAGGGTATTGCAGAGTATTGCACCAGGGTATTGCAGAGTATTGCAGAGTATTGCACCAGAGTATTGCGCAGGGTATTGCGCAGGGTATTGCAGAGTATTGCACCAGAGTATTGCAGAGTATTTTGCAGGGTATTGCGCAGGGTATTGCAGAGTATTGCGCAGGGTATTGCAGAGTATTGCACCAGAGTATTGCAGAGTATTGCGCAGGGTATTGCAGAGTATTTTGCAGAGTATTGCAGAGTATTGCACCAGAGTATTGCAGAGTATTGCGCAGGGTATTGCAGAGTATTGCGCAGGGTATTGCAGAGTATTGCGCAGGGTATTGCAGAGTATTGCGCAGGGTATTGCAGAGTATTGCACCAGGGTATTGCAGAGTATTTTGCAGGGTATTGCGCAGGGTATTGCAGAGTATTGCGCCAGGGTATTGCAGAGTATTGCACCAGAGTATTGCAGAGTATTGCAGAGTATTGCGCAGGGTATTGCAGGGTATTGCGCAGGGTATTGCAGAGTATTGCGCAGGGTATTGCACCAGGGTATTGCAGAGTATTGCACCAGAGTATTGCAGGGTATTGCGCAGGGTATTGCAGAGTATTGCACCAGGGTATTGCAGAGTATTTTGCAGAGTATTGCGCAGGGTATTGCAGAGTATTGCAGAGTATTGCAGAGTATTGCGCAGGGTATTGCAGAGTATTGCGCAGGGTATTGCAGAGTATTGCACCAGGGTATTGCAGAGTATTTTGCAGGGTATTGCGCAGGGTATTGCAGAGTATTGCACCAGAGTATTGCAGAGTATTGCACAGGGTATTGCAGAGTATTGCGCAGGGTATTGCAGAGTATTGCAGGGTATTGCAGAGTATTGCGCAGGGTATTGCAGAGTATTGCGCAGGGTATTGCAGAGTATTGCACCAGAGTATTGCAGAGTATTGCGCAGGGTATTGCAGGGTATTGCGCAGGGTATTGCAGAGTATTGCGCAGGGTATTGCAGAGTATTGCACCAGAGTATTGCAGAGTATTGCACCAGGGTATTGCAGAGTATTTTGCAGGGTATTGCGCAGGGTATTGCAGAGTATTGCGCAGGGTATTGCACCAGGGTATTGCAGAGTATTGCGCAGGGTATTGCAGAGTATTGCACCAGGGTATTGCAGAGTATTGCGCAGGGTATTGCAGAGTATTGCGCAGGGTATTGCAGAGTATTGCGCAGGGTATTGCAGGGTATTGCACCAGGGTATTGCAGAGTATTGCACCAGAGTATTGCAGAGTATTGCGCAGGGTATTGCAGAGTATTGCGCAGGGTATTGCAGAGTATTGCGCAGGGTATTGCAGAGTATTGCACCAGGGTATTGCAGAGTATTGCACCAGAGTATTGCAGAGTATTGCACCAGGGTATTGCAGAGTATTGCAGCAGGGTATTGCAGGGTATTGCGCAGGGTATTGCAGAGTATTGCGCAGGGTATTGCAGAGTATTGCACCAGAGTATTGCAGAGTATTGCACCAGGGTATTGCAGAGTATTTTGCAGGGTATTGCGCAGGGTATTGCAGAGTATTGCGCAGGGTATTGCAGAGTATTTTGCAGGGTATTGCACCAGAGTATTGCAGAGTATTGCAGAGTATTGCACCAGGGTATTGCAGAGTATTTTGCAGAGTATTGCGCAGGGTATTGCAGAGTATTTCGCAGGGTATTGCAGAGTATTTTGCAGGGTATTGCACCAGAGTATTGCAGAGTATTGCACCAGAGTATTGCAGAGTATTGCACCAGGGTATTGCGCAGGGTATTGCAGGGTATTGCGCAGGGTATTGCAGAGTATTGCACCAGGGTATTGCAGAGTATTTTGCAGGGTATTGCGCAGGGTATTGCAGAGTATTGCGCAGGGTATTGCAGGGTATTGCACCAGGGTATTGCAGAGTATATTGCAGAGTATTGCGCAGGGTATTGCAGAGTATTGCACCAGAGTATTGCGCAGGGTATTGCAGAGTATTGCGCAGGGTATTGCAGAGTATTGCGCAGGGTATTGCAGAGTATTGCACCAGGGTATTGCAGAGTATTGCACCAGGGTATTGCAGAGTATTGCACCAGAGTATTGCAGAGTATTTTGCAGAGTATTGCGCAGGGTATTGCAGAGTATTGCACCAGAGTATTGCACCAGGGTATTGCAGAGTATTGCACCAGGGTATTGCAGAGTATTGCGCAGGGTATTGCAGAGTATTGCACCAGGGTATTGCAGAGTATTGCACCAGGGTATTGCAGAGTATTGCACCAGAGTATTGCAGAGTATTGCACCAGAGTATTGCGCAGGGTATTGCGCAGGGTATTGCAGAGTATTGCACCAGAGTATTGCAGAGTATTTTGCAGGGTATTGCGCAGGGTATTGCAGAGTATTGCGCAGGGTATTGCAGAGTATTGCACCAGAGTATTGCAGAGTATTGCGCAGAGTATTGCAGAGTATTGCACCAGAGTATTGCAGAGTATTGCACCAGGGTATTGCAGAGTATTGCGCAGGGTATTGCAGAGTATTGCGCAGGGTATTGCAGAGTATTGCGCAGGGTATTGCAGAGTATTGCACCAGGGTATTGCAGAGTATTTTGCAGGGTATTGCGCAGGGTATTGCAGAGTATTGCGCCAGGGTATTGCAGAGTATTGCACCAGAGTATTGCAGAGTATTGCAGAGTATTGCGCAGGGTATTGCAGGGTATTGCGCAGGGTATTGCAGAGTATTGCGCAGGGTATTGCACCAGGGTATTGCAGAGTATTGCACCAGAGTATTGCAGGGTATTGCGCAGGGTATTGCAGAGTATTGCACCAGGGTATTGCAGAGTATTTTGCAGAGTATTGCGCAGGGTATTGCAGAGTATTGCAGAGTATTGCAGAATATTGCGCAGGGTATTGCAGAGTATTGCGCAGGGTATTGCAGAGTATTGCACCAGAGTATTGCAGAGTATTGCACAGGGTATTGCAGAGTATTGCGCAGGGTATTGCAGAGTATTGCGCAGGGTATTGCAGGGTATTGCAGAGTATTGCGCAGGGTATTGCAGGGTATTGCGCAGGGTATTGCAGAGTATTGCGCAGGGTATTGCAGAGTATTGCACCAGAGTATTGCAGAGTATTGCACCAGGGTATTGCAGAGTATTTTGCAGGGTATTGCGCAGGGTATTGCAGAGTATTGCGCAGGGTATTGCAGAGTATTGCACCAGAGTATTGCAGAGTATTGCACCAGGGTATTGCAGAGTATTGCGCAGGGTATTGCACCAGGGTATTGCAGAGTATTGCACCAGAGTATTGCAGAGTATTGCGCAGGGTATTGCAGAGTATTGCGCAGGGTATTGCAGAGTATTGCACCAGAGTATTGCAGAGTATTGCACCAGGGTATTGCAGAGTATTTTGCAGGGTATTGCGCAGGGTATTGCAGAGTATTGCGCAGGGTATTGCAGAGTATTTTGCAGGGTATTGCACCAGAGTATTGCAGAGTATTGCAGAGTATTGCACCAGGGTATTGCAGAGTATTTTGCAGAGTATTGCGCAGGGTATTGCAGAGTATTTCGCAGGGTATTGCAGAGTATTTTGCAGGGTATTGCACCAGAGTATTGCAGAGTATTGCACCAGAGTATTGCAGAGTATTGCACCAGGGTATTGCGCAGGGTATTGCAGGGTATTGCGCAGGGTATTGCAGAGTATTGCACCAGGGTATTGCAGAGTATTTTGCAGGGTATTGCGCAGGGTATTGCAGAGTATTGCGCAGGGTATTGCAGGGTATTGCACCAGGGTATTGCAGAGTATTTTGCAGAGTATTGCAGAGTATTGCGCAGGGTATTGCAGAGTATTGCACCAGAGTATTGCACCAGGGTATTGCAGAGTATTGCGCAGGGTATTGCAGAGTATTGCGCAGGGTATTGCAGAGTATTGCGCAGGGTATTGCAGAGTATTGCACCAGGGTATTGCAGAGTATTGCGCAGGGTATTGCAGAGTATTGCACCAGGGTATTGCAGAGTATTGCGCAGGGTATTGCAGGGTATTGCGCAGGGTATTGCAGAGTATTGCGCAGGGTATTGCAGAGTATTGCACCAGAGTATTGCAGAGTATTGCGCAGGGTATTGCAGAGTATTGCACCAGGGTATTGCAGAGTATTGCACCAGGGTATTGCAGAGTATTGCACCAGAGTATTGCAGAGTATTGCACCAGAGTATTGCAGAGTATTGCAGAGTATTGCACCAGAGTATTGCACCAGGGTATTGCAGAGTATTGCGCAGGGTATTGCAGAGTATTGCGCAGGGTATTGCAGAGTATTGCGCAGGGTATTGCAGAGTATTGCACCAGAGTATTGCAGAGTATTGCACAGGGTATTGCAGAGTATTTTGCAGGGTATTGCGCAGGGTATTGCAGAGTATTTTGCAGGGTATTGCAGAGTATTGCGCAGGGTATTGCAGAGTATTGCACCAGGGTATTGCAGAGTATTTTGCAGGGTATTGCGCAGGGTATTGCGCAGGGTATTGCGCAGGGTATCGCAGAGTATTTTGCAGGGTATTGCAGAGTATTGCGCAGGGTATTGCAGAGTATTGCACCAGGGTATTGCAGAGTATTGCACCAGGGTATTGCAGAGTATTGCAGCAGGGTATTGCAGGGTATTGCGCAGGGTATTGCAGAGTATTGCGCAGGGTATTGCAGAGTATTGCACCAGAGTATTGCAGAGTATTGCACCAGGGTATTGCAGAGTATTTTGCAGAGTATTGCGCAGGGTATTGCAGAGTATTTCGCAGGGTATTGCAGAGTATTTTGCAGGGTATTGCACCAGAGTATTGCAGAGTATTGCACCAGAGTATTGCAGAGTATTGCACCAGGGTATTGCGCAGGGTATTGCAGGGTATTGCGCAGGGTATTGCAGAGTATTGCACCAGGGTATTGCAGAGTATTTTGCAGGGTATTGCGCAGGGTATTGCAGAGTATTGCGCAGGGTATTGCACCAGGGTATTGCAGAGTATTTTGCAGAGTATTGCAGAGTATTGCACCAGAGTATTGCACCAGGGTATTGCAGAGTATTGCGCAGGGTATTGCAGAGTATTGCGCAGGGTATTGCAGAGTATTGCACCAGGGTATTGCAGAGTATTGCACCAGGGTATTGCAGAGTATTGCACCAGAGTATTGCGCAGGGTATTGCGCAGGGTATTGCAGAGTATTGCACCAGAGTATTGCAGAGTATTTTGCAGGGTATTGCGCAGGGTATTGCAGAGTATTGTGCAGGGTATTGCAGAGTATTGCACCAGAGTATTGCAGAGTATTGCGCAGGGTATTGCAGAGTATTGCGCAGGGTATTGCAGAGTATTGCGCAGGGTATTGCAGAGTATTGCGCAGGGTATTGCAGAGTATTGCACCAGGGTATTGCAGAGTATTTTGCAGGGTATTGCGCAGGGTATTGCAGAGTATTGCGCCAGGGTATTGCAGAGTATTGCACCAGAGTATTGCAGAGTATTGCAGAGTATTGCGCAGGGTATTGCAGGGTATTGCGCAGGGTATTGCAGAGTATTGCGCAGGGTATTGCACCAGGGTATTGCAGAGTATTGCACCAGAGTATTGCAGGGTATTGCGCAGGGTATTGCAGAGTATTGCACCAGGGTATTGCAGAGTATTTTGCAGAGTATTGCGCAGGGTATTGCAGAGTATTGCAGAGTATTGCAGAGTATTGCGCAGGGTATTGCAGAGTATTGCGCAGGGTATTGCAGAGTATTGCACCAGGGTATTGCAGAGTATTTTGCAGGGTATTGCGCAGGGTATTGCAGAGTATTGCACCAGAGTATTGCAGAGTATTGCACAGGGTATTGCAGAGTATTGCGCAGGGTATTGCAGAGTATTGCAGGGTATTGCAGAGTATTGCGCAGGGTATTGCAGAGTATTGCGCAGGGTATTGCAGAGTATTGCACCAGAGTATTGCAGAGTATTGCGCAGGGTATTGCAGGGTATTGCGCAGGGTATTGCAGAGTATTGCGCAGGGTATTGCAGAGTATTGCACCAGAGTATTGCAGAGTATTGCACCAGGGTATTGCAGAGTATTTTGCAGGGTATTGCGCAGGGTATTGCAGAGTATTGCGCAGGGTATTGCACCAGGGTATTGCAGAGTATTGCGCAGGGTATTGCAGAGTATTGCACCAGGGTATTGCAGAGTATTGCGCAGGGTATTGCAGAGTATTGCGCAGGGTATTGCAGAGTATTGCGCAGGGTATTGCAGGGTATTGCACCAGGGTATTGCAGAGTATTGCACCAGAGTATTGCAGAGTATTGCGCAGGGTATTGCAGAGTATTGCGCAGGGTATTGCAGAGTATTGCGCAGGGTATTGCAGAGTATTGCACCAGGGTATTGCAGAGTATTGCACCAGAGTATTGCAGAGTATTGCACCAGGGTATTGCAGAGTATTGCAGCAGGGTATTGCAGGGTATTGCGCAGGGTATTGCAGAGTATTGCGCAGGGTATTGCAGAGTATTGCACCAGAGTATTGCAGAGTATTGCACCAGGGTATTGCAGAGTATTTTGCAGGGTATTGCGCAGGGTATTGCAGAGTATTGCGCAGGGTATTGCAGAGTATTTTGCAGGGTATTGCACCAGAGTATTGCAGAGTATTGCAGAGTATTGCACCAGGGTATTGCAGAGTATTTTGCAGAGTATTGCGCAGGGTATTGCAGAGTATTTCGCAGGGTATTGCAGAGTATTTTGCAGGGTATTGCACCAGAGTATTGCAGAGTATTGCACCAGAGTATTGCAGAGTATTGCACCAGGGTATTGCGCAGGGTATTGCAGGGTATTGCGCAGGGTATTGCAGAGTATTTTGCAGGGTATTGCGCAGGGTATTGCAGAGTATTGCGCAGGGTATTGCAGGGTATTGCACCAGGGTATTGCAGAGTATATTGCAGAGTATTGCGCAGGGTATTGCAGAGTATTGCACCAGAGTATTGCGCAGGGTATTGCAGAGTATTGCGCAGGGTATTGCAGAGTATTGCGCAGGGTATTGCAGAGTATTGCACCAGGGTATTGCAGAGTATTGCACCAGGGTATTGCAGAGTATTGCACCAGAGTATTGCAGAGTATTTTGCAGAGTATTGCGCAGGGTATTGCAGAGTATTGCACCAGAGTATTGCACCAGGGTATTGCAGAGTATTGCACCAGGGTATTGCAGAGTATTGCGCAGGGTATTGCAGAGTATTGCACCAGGGTATTGCAGAGTATTGCACCAGGGTATTGCAGAGTATTGCACCAGAGTATTGCAGAGTATTGCACCAGAGTATTGCGCAGGGTATTGCGCAGGGTATTGCAGAGTATTGCACCAGAGTATTGCAGAGTATTTTGCAGGGTATTGCGCAGGGTATTGCAGAGTATTGCGCAGGGTATTGCAGAGTATTGCACCAGAGTATTGCAGAGTATTGCGCAGGGTATTGCAGAGTATTTTGCAGAGTATTGCAGAGTATTGCACCAGAGTATTGCAGAGTATTGCACCAGGGTATTGCAGAGTATTGCGCAGGGTATTGCAGAGTATTGCGCAGGGTATTGCAGAGTATTGCGCAGGGTATTGCAGAGTATTGCACCAGGGTATTGCAGAGTATTTTGCAGGGTATTGCGCAGGGTATTGCAGAGTATTGCGCCAGGGTATTGCAGAGTATTGCACCAGAGTATTGCAGAGTATTGCAGAGTATTGCGCAGGGTATTGCAGGGTATTGCGCAGGGTATTGCAGAGTATTGCGCAGGGTATTGCACCAGGGTATTGCAGAGTATTGCACCAGAGTATTGCAGGGTATTGCGCAGGGTATTGCAGAGTATTGCACCAGGGTATTGCAGAGTATTTTGCAGAGTATTGCGCAGGGTATTGCAGAGTATTGCAGAGTATTGCAGAGTATTGCGCAGGGTATTGCAGAGTATTGCGCAGGGTATTGCAGAGTATTGCACCAGAGTATTGCAGAGTATTGCACAGGGTATTGCAGAGTATTGCGCAGGGTATTGCAGAGTATTGCAGGGTATTGCAGAGTATTGTGCAGGGTATTGCAGAGTATTGCGCAGGGTATTGCAGAGTATTGCGCAGGGTATTGCAGAGTATTGCGCAGGGTATTGCAGAGTATTGCACCAGAGTATTGCAGAGTATTGCGCAGGGTATTGCAGAGTATTGCACCAGGGTATTGCAGAGTATTGCACCAGAGTATTGCAGAGTATTGCGCAGGGTATTGCAGGGTATTGCGCAGGGTATTGCAGAGTATTGCACCAGAGTATTGCAGAGTATTGCACCAGGGTATTGCAGAGTATTTTGCAGGGTATTGCGCAGGGTATTGCAGAGTATTGCGCAGGGTATTGCAGAGTATTGCACCAGAGTATTGCAGAGTATTGCACCAGGGTATTGCAGAGTATTTTGCAGGGTATTGCGCAGGGTATTGCAGAGTATTGCGCAGGGTATTGCACCAGGGTATTGCAGAGTATTGCACCAGAGTATTGCAGAGTATTGCGCAGGGTATTGCAGAGTATTGCGCAGGGTATTGCAGAGTATTGCACCAGGGTATTGCAGAGTATTGCACCAGAGTATTGCAGAGTATTGCGCAGGGTATTGCAGAGTATTGCGCAGGGTATTGCAGAGTATTGCACCAGGGTATTGCAGAGTATTGCACCAGAGTATTGCAGAGTATTGCGCAGGGTATTGCAGAGTATTGCGCAGGGTATTGCAGAGTATTGCGCAGGGTATTGCAGAGTATTGCACCAGAGTATTGCAGAGTATTGTGCAGGGTATTGCAGGGTATTGCGCAGGGTATTGCAGAGTATTGCGCAGGGTATTGCAGAGTATTGCACCAGAGTATTGCAGAGTATTGCACCAGGGTATTGCAGAGTATTTTGCAGGGTATTGCGCAGGGTATTGCAGAGTATTGCGCAGGGTATTGCAGAGTATTTTGCAGGGTATTGCACCAGAGTATTGCAGAGTATTGCAGAGTATTGCACCAGGGTATTGCAGAGTATTTTGCAGAGTATTGCGCAGGGTATTGCAGAGTATTTCGCAGGGTATTGCAGAGTATTTTGCAGGGTATTGCACCAGAGTATTGCAGAGTATTGCACCAGAGTATTGCAGAGTATTGCACCAGGGTATTGCGCAGGGTATTGCAGGGTATTGCGCAGGGTATTGCAGAGTATTGCACCAGGGTATTGCAGAGTATTGCGCAGGGTATTGCAGGGTATTGCACCGGGGTATTGCAGAGTATTTTGCAGAGTATTGCAGAGTATTGCGCAGGGTATTGCAGAGTATTGCACCAGAGTATTGCACCAGGGTATTGCAGAGTATTGCGCAGGGTATTGCGCAGGGTATTGCAGAGTATTGCGCAGGGTATTGCAGAGTATTGCACCAGGGTATTGCAGAGTATTGCGCAGGGTATTGCAGAGTATTGCACCAGGGTATTGCAGAGTATTGCGCAGGGTATTGCAGGGTATTGCGCAGGGTATTGCAGAGTATTGCGCATGGTATTGCAGAGTATTGCACCAGAGTATTGCAGAGTATTGCACCAGGGTATTGCAGAGTATTGCGCAGGGTATTGCAGAGTATTGCACCAGGGTATTGCAGAGTATTGCACCAGGGTATTGCAGAGTATTGCACCAGAGTATTGCAGAGTATTGCACCAGAGTATTGCAGAGTATTGCAGAGTATTGCACCAGAGTATTGCAGAGTATTTTGCAGGGTATTGCGCAGGGTATTGCAGAGTATTGCGCAGGGTATTGCAGAGTATTGCACCAGAGTATTGCAGAGTATTGCACAGGGTATTGCAGAGTATTTTGCAGGGTATTGCGCAGGGTATTGCAGAGTATTTTGCAGGGTATTGCAGAGTATTGCGCAGGGTATTGCAGAGTATTGCACCAGGGTATTGCAGAGTATTGCACCAGGGTATTGCAGAGTATTGCAGCAGGGTATTGCAGGGTATTGCGCAGGGTATTGCAGAGTATTGCGCAGGGTATTGCAGAGTATTGCACCAGAGTATTGCAGAGTATTGCACCAGGGTATTGCAGAGTATTTTGCAGGGTATTGCGCAGGGTATTGCAGAGTATTGCGCAGGGTATTGCAGAGTATTGTGCAGGGTATTGCACCAGAGTATTGCAGAGTATTGCAGAGTATTGCACCAGGGTATTGCAGAGTATTTTGCAGAGTATTGCGCAGGGTATTGCAGAGTATTTTGCAGAGTATTTCGCAGGGTATTGCAGAGTATTTTGCAGAGTATTGCACCAGGGTATTGCGCAGGGTATTGCAGGGTATTGCGCAGGGTATTGCAGAGTATTGCACCAGGGTATTGCAGAGTATTTTGCAGGGTATTGCGCAGGGTATTGCAGAGTATTGCGCAGGGTATTGCACCAGGGTATTGCAGAGTATTTTGCAGAGTATTGCAGAGTATTGCGCAGGGTATTGCAGAGTATTGCACCAGAGTATTGCACCAGGGTATTGCAGAGTATTGCGCAGGGTATTGCAGAGTATTGCGCAGGGTATTGCAGAGTATTGCACCAGGGTATTGCAGAGTATTGCACCAGGGTATTGCAGAGTATTGCACCAGAGTATTGCAGAGTATTGCACCAGAGTATTGCGCAGGGTATTGCGCAGGGTATTGCAGAGTATTGCACCAGAGTATTGCAGAGTATTTTGCAGGGTATTGCGCAGGGTATTGCAGAGTATTGCGCAGGGTATTGCAGAGTATTGCGCAGGGTATTGCAGAGTATTGCACCAGGGTATTGCAGAGTATTGCACCAGAGTATTGCAGAGTATTTTGCAGGGTATTGCGCAGGGTATTGCACCAGGGTATTGCAGAGTATTGCACCAGAGTATTGCAGAGTATTGCAGAGTATTGCGCAGGGTATTGCAGAGTATTGCGCAGGGTATTGCAGAGTATTGCGCAGGGTATTGCAGAGTATTGCACCAGGGTATTGCAGAGTATTGCACCAGAGTATTGCAGAGTATTGCGCAGGGTATTGCAGAGTATTGCACCAGGGTATTGCAGAGTATTGCACCAGAGTATTGCAGAGTATTGCAGAGTATTGCGCAGGGTATTGCAGGGTATTGCACCAGGGTATTGCAGAGTATTGCGCAGGGTATTGCAGAGTATTGCGCAGGGTATTGCAGAGTATTGCGCAGGGTATTGCAGAGTATTGCACCAGGGTATTGCAGAGTATTGCACCAGAGTATTGCAGAGTATTGCGCAGGGTATTGCAGAGTATTGCGCAGGGTATTGCAGGGTATTGCACCAGGGTATTGCAGAGTATTGCACCAGAGTATTGCAGAGTATTGCGCAGGGTATTGCAGAGTATTGCGCAGGGTATTGCAGAGTATTGCACCAGAGTATTGCAGAGTATTGTGCAGGGTATTGCAGGGTATTGCGCAGGGTATTGCAGAGTATTGCGCAGGGTATTGCAGAGTATTGCACCAGAGTATTGCAGAGTATTGCACCAGGGTATTGCAGAGTATTTTGCAGGGTATTGCGCAGGGTATTGCAGAGTATTGCGCAGGGTATTGCAGAGTATTGCGCAGGGTATTGCAGAGTATTTTGCAGGGTATTGCACCAGAGTATTGCAGAGTATTGCACCAGAGTATTGCAGAGTATTGCACCAGGGTATTGCGCAGGGTATTGCAGAGTATTTTGCAGGGTATTGCGCAGGGTATTGCAGGGTATTGCACCAGGGTATTGCAGAGTATTTTGCAGAGTATTGCAGAGTATTGCGCAGGGTATTGCAGAGTATTGCACCAGAGTATTGCAGAGTATTGCGCAGGGTATTGCAGAGTATTGCGCAGGGTATTGCAGAGTATTGCGCAGGGTATTGCAGAGTATTGCACCAGGGTATTGCAGAGTATTGCACCAGGGTATTGCAGAGTATTGCACCAGAGTATTGCAGAGTATTGCGCAGGGTATTGCAGGGTATTGCGCAGGGTATTGCAGAGTATTGCACCAGGGTATTGCAGAGTATTGCACCAGGGTATTGCAGAGTATTGCACCAGAGTATTGCAGAGTATTGCACCAGAGTATTGCAGAGTATTTTGCAGGGTATTGCGCAGGGTATTGCAGAGTATTGCGCAGGGTATTGCAGAGTATTGCACCAGAGTATTGCAGAGTATTGCACAGGGTATTGCAGAGTATTTTGCAGGGTATTGCGCAGGGTATTGCAGAGTATTTTGCAGGGTATTGCAGAGTATTGCGCAGGGTATTGCAGAGTATTGCACCAGGGTATTGCAGAGTATTTTGCAGGGTATTGCGCAGGGTATTGCGCAGGGTATTGCGCAGGGTATTGCAGAGTATTGTGCAGGGTATTGCAGGGTATTGCGCAGGGTATTGCAGAGTATTGCGCAGGGTATTGCAGAGTATTGCACCAGAGTATTGCAGAGTATTGCACCAGGGTATTGCAGAGTATTTTGCAGGGTATTGCGCAGGGTATTGCAGAGTATTGCGCAGGGTATTGCAGAGTATTGCGCAGGGTATTGCACCAGAGTATTGCAGAGTATTGCAGAGTATTGCACCAGGGTATTGCAGAGTATTTTGCAGAGTATTGCGCAGGGTATTGCAGAGTATTTCGCAGGGTATTGCAGAGTATTTTGCAGGGTATTGCACCAGAGTATTGCAGAGTATTGCACCAGAGTATTGCAGAGTATTGCACCAGGGTATTGCGCAGGGTATTGCAGGGTATTGCGCAGGGTATTGCAGAGTATTGCACCAGGGTATTGCAGAGTATTTTGCAGGGTATTGCGCAGGGTATTGCAGAGTATTTTGCAGAGTATTGCAGAGTATTGCGCAGGGTATTGCAGAGTATTGCACCAGAGTATTGCGCAGGGTATTGCAGAGTATTGCGCAGGGTATTGCAGAGTATTGCGCAGGGTATTGCAGAGTATTGCACCAGAGTATTGCAGAGTATTGCACAGGGTATTGCAGAGTATTGCGCAGGGTCTTGCAGAGTATTGCGCAGGGTATTGCAGAGTATTGCGCAGGGTATTGCACCAGAGTATTGCAGAGTATTGCACAGGGTATTGCAGAGTATTGCGCAGGGTATTGCAGAGTATTGCGCAGGGTATTGCAGAGTATTGCACCAGGGTATTGCAGGGTATTGCGCAGGGTATTGCAGAGTATTGCGCAGGGTATTGCAGAGTATTGCACCAGAGTATTGCAGAGTATTGCACCAGGGTATTGCAGAGTATTTTGCAGAGTATTGCGCAGGGTATTGCAGAGTATTGCGCAGGGTATTGCAGGGTATTGCGCAGGGTATTGCAGAGTATTGCGCAGGGTATTGCAGAGTATTGCACCAGAGTATTGCAGAGTATTGCGCAGGGTATTGCAGAGTATTGCGCAGGGTATTGCAGAGTATTGCACCAGAGTATTGCAGAGTATTGTGCAGGGTATTGCAGGGTATTGCGCAGGGTATTGCAGAGTATTGCGCAGGGTATTGCAGAGTATTGCACCAGAGTATTGCAGAGTATTGCACCAGGGTATTGCAGAGTAGTTTGCAGGGTATTGCGCAGGGTATTGCAGAGTATTGCGCAGGGTATTGCAGAGTATTTTGCAGGGTATTGCACCAGAGTATTGCAGAGTATTGCAGAGTATTGCACCAGGGTATTGCAGAGTATTTTGCAGAGTATTGCGCAGGGTATTGCAGAGTATTTCGCAGGGTATTGCAGAGTATTTTGCAGGGTATTGCACCAGAGTATTGCAGAGTATTGCACCAGAGTATTGCAGAGTATTGCACCAGGGTATTGCGCAGGGTATTGCAGGGTATTGCGCAGGGTATTGCAGAGTATTGCACCAGGGTATTGCAGAGTATTTTGCAGGGTATTGCGCAGGGTATTGCAGAGTATTGCGCAGGGTATTGCAGGGTATTGCACCAGGGTATTGCAGAGTATTTTGCAGAGTATTGCAGAGTATTGCACCAGGGTATTGCAGAGTATTGCGCAGGGTATTGCAGAGTATTGCGCAGGGTATTGCAGAGTATTGCGCAGGGTATTGCAGAGTATTGCACCAGGGTATTGCAGAGTATTGCGCAGGGTATTGCAGAGTATTGCACCAGGGTATTGCAGAGTATTGCGCAGGGTATTGCAGGGTATTGCGCAGGGTATTGCAGAGTATTGCGCAGGGTATTGCAGAGTATTGCACCAGAGTATTGCAGAGTATTGCACCAGGGTATTGCAGAGTATTGCGCAGGGTATTGCAGAGTATTGCACCAGGGTATTGCAGAGTATTGCACCAGGGTATTGCAGAGTATTGCACCAGAGTATTGCAGAGTATTGCACCAGAGTATTGCAGAGTATTGCAGAGTATTGCACCAGAGTATTGCAGAGTATTTTGCAGGGTATTGTGCAGGGTATTGCAGAGTATTGCGCAGGGTATTGCAGAGTATTGCACCAGAGTATTGCAGAGTATTGCACAGGGTATTGCAGAGTATTTTGCAGGGTATTGCGCAGGGTATTGCAGAGTATTTTGCAGGGTATTGCAGAGTATTGCGCAGGGTATTGCAGAGTATTGCACCAGGGTATTGCAGAGTATTTTGCAGGGTATTGCGCAGGGTATTGCGCAGGGTATTGCAGAGTATTTTGCAGGGTATTGCAGAGTATTGCGCAGGGTATTGCAGAGTATTGCACCAGGGTATTGCAGAGTATTGCACCAGGGTATTGCAGAGTATTGCAGCAGGGTATTGCAGGGTATTGCGCAGGGTATTGCAGAGTATTGCGCAGGGTATTGCAGAGTATTGCACCAGAGTATTGCAGGGTATTGCAGAGTATTGCACCAGGGTATTGCAGAGTATTGCAGCAGGGTATTGCAGGGTATTGCGCAGGGTATTGCAGAGTATTGCGCAGGGTATTGCAGAGTATTGCACCAGAGTATTGCAGAGTATTGCACCAGGGTATTGCAGAGTATTGCGCAGGGTATTGCAGAGTATTTTGCAGGGTATTGCACCAGAGTATTGCAGAGTATTGCAGAGTATTGCACCAGGGTATTGCAGAGTATTTTGCAGAGTATTGCGCAGGGTATTGCAGAGTATTTCGCAGGGTATTGCAGAGTATTTTGCAGGGTATTGCACCAGAGTATTGCAGAGTATTGCACCAGAGTATTGCAGAGTATTGCACCAGGGTATTGCGCAGGGTATTGCAGGGTATTGCGCAGGGTATTGCAGAGTATTGCACCAGGGTATTGCAGAGTATTTTGCAGGGTATTGCGCAGGGTATTGCAGAGTATTGCGCAGGGTATTGCACCAGGGTATTGCAGAGTATTTTGCAGAGTATTGCAGAGTATTGCACCAGAGTATTGCACCAGGGTATTGCAGAGTATTGCGCAGGGTATTGCAGAGTATTGCGCAGGGTATTGCAGAGTATTGCACCAGGGTATTGCAGAGTATTGCACCAGGGTATTGCAGAGTATTGCACCAGAGTATTGCAGAGTATTGCACCAGAGTATTGCGCAGGGTATTGCGCAGGGTATTGCAGAGTATTGCACCAGAGTATTGCAGAGTATTTTGCAGGGTATTGCGCAGGGTATTGCAGAGTATTGCGCAGGGTATTGCAGAGTATTGCACCAGAGTATTGCAGAGTATTGCGCAGGGTATTGCAGAGTATTTTGCAGAGTATTGCAGAGTATTGCACCAGAGTATTGCAGAGTATTGCGCAGGGTATTGCAGAGTATTGCGCAGGGTATTGCAGAGTATTGCACCAGGGTATTGCAGAGTATTTTGCAGGGTATTGCGCAGGGTATTGCAGAGTATTGCGCCAGGGTATTGCAGAGTATTGCACCAGAGTATTGCAGAGTATTGCAGAGTATTGCGCAGGGTATTGCAGGGTATTGCGCAGGGTATTGCAGAGTATTGCGCAGGGTATTGCACCAGGGTATTGCAGAGTATTGCACCAGAGTATTGCAGGGTATTGCGCAGGGTATTGCAGAGTATTGCACCAGGGTATTGCAGAGTATTTTGCAGAGTATTGCGCAGGGTATTGCAGAGTATTGCAGAGTATTGCAGAGTATTGCGCAGGGTATTGCAGAGTATTGCGCAGGGTATTGCAGAGTATTGCACCAGGGTATTGCAGAGTATTTTGCAGGGTATTGCGCAGGGTATTGCAGAGTATTGCACCAGAGTATTGCAGAGTATTGCACAGGGTATTGCAGAGTATTGCGCAGGGTATTGCAGAGTATTGCAGGGTATTGCAGAGTATTGCGCAGGGTATTGCAGAGTATTGCGCAGGGTATTGCAGAGTATTGCACCAGAGTATTGCAGAGTATTGCGCAGGGTATTGCAGGGTATTGCGCAGGGTATTGCAGAGTATTGCGCAGGGTATTGCAGAGTATTGCACCAGAGTATTGCAGAGTATTGCACCAGGGTATTGCAGAGTATTTTGCAGGGTATTGCGCAGGGTATTGCAGAGTATTGCGCAGGGTATTGCACCAGGGTATTGCAGAGTATTGCGCAGGGTATTGCAGAGTATTGCACCAGGGTATTGCAGAGTATTGCGCAGGGTATTGCAGAGTATTGCGCAGGGTATTGCAGAGTATTGCACCAGGGTATTGCAGAGTATTGCACCAGAGTATTGCAGAGTATTGCGCAGGGTATTGCAGAGTATTGCGCAGGGTATTGCAGAGTATTGCGCAGGGTATTGCAGAGTATTGCACCAGGGTATTGCAGAGTATTGCACCAGAGTATTGCAGAGTATTGCACCAGGGTATTGCAGAGTATTGCAGCAGGGTATTGCAGGGTATTGCGCAGGGTATTGCAGAGTATTGCGCAGGGTATTGCAGAGTATTGCACCAGAGTATTGCAGAGTATTGCACCAGGGTATTGCAGAGTATTTTGCAGGGTATTGCGCAGGGTATTGCAGAGTATTGCGCAGGGTATTGCAGAGTATTTTGCAGGGTATTGCACCAGAGTATTGCAGAGTATTGCAGAGTATTGCACCAGGGTATTGCAGAGTATTTTGCAGAGTATTGCGCAGGGTATTGCAGAGTATTTCGCAGGGTATTGCAGAGTATTTTGCAGGGTATTGCACCAGAGTATTGCAGAGTATTGCACCAGAGTATTGCAGAGTATTGCACCAGGGTATTGCGCAGGGTATTGCAGGGTATTGCGCAGGGTATTGCAGAGTATTGCACCAGGGTATTGCAGAGTATTTTGCAGGGTATTGCGCAGGGTATTGCAGAGTATTGCGCAGGGTATTGCAGGGTATTGCACCAGGGTATTGCAGAGTATATTGCAGAGTATTGCGCAGGGTATTGCAGAGTATTGCACCAGAGTATTGCGCAGGGTATTGCAGAGTATTGCGCAGGGTATTGCAGAGTATTGCGCAGGGTATTGCAGAGTATTGCACCAGGGTATTGCAGAGTATTGCACCAGGGTATTGCAGAGTATTGCACCAGAGTATTGCAGAGTATTTTGCAGAGTATTGCGCAGGGTATTGCAGAGTATTGCACCAGAGTATTGCACCAGGGTATTGCAGAGTATTGCACCAGGGTATTGCAGAGTATTGCGCAGGGTATTGCAGAGTATTGCACCAGGGTATTGCAGAGTATTGCACCAGGGTATTGCAGAGTATTGCACCAGAGTATTGCAGAGTATTGCACCAGAGTATTGCGCAGGGTATTGCGCAGGGTATTGCAGAGTATTGCACCAGAGTATTGCAGAGTATTTTGCAGGGTATTGCGCAGGGTATTGCAGAGTATTGCGCAGAGTATTGCAGAGTATTGCACCAGAGTATTGCAGAGTATTGCACCAGGGTATTGCGCAGGGTATTGCAGGGTATTGCGCAGGGTATTGCAGAGTATTGCACCAGGGTATTGCAGAGTATTTTGCAGGGTATTGCGCAGGGTATTGCAGAGTATTGCGCAGGGTATTGCAGGGTATTGCACCAGGGTATTGCAGAGTATATTGCAGAGTATTGCGCAGGGTATTGCAGAGTATTGCACCAGAGTATTGCGCAGGGTATTGCAGAGTATTGCGCAGGGTATTGCAGAGTATTGCGCAGGGTATTGCAGAGTATTGCACCAGGGTATTGCAGAGTATTGCACCAGGGTATTGCAGAGTATTGCACCAGAGTATTGCAGAGTATTTTGCAGAGTATTGCGCAGGGTATTGCAGAGTATTGCACCAGAGTATTGCACCAGGGTATTGCAGAGTATTGCACCAGGGTATTGCAGAGTATTGCGCAGGGTATTGCAGAGTATTGCACCAGGGTATTGCAGAGTATTGCACCAGGGTATTGCAGAGTATTGCACCAGAGTATTGCAGAGTATTGCACCAGAGTATTGCGCAGGGTATTGCGCAGGGTATTGCAGAGTATTGCACCAGAGTATTGCAGAGTATTTTGCAGGGTATTGCGCAGGGTATTGCAGAGTATTGCGCAGGGTATTGCAGAGTATTGCACCAGAGTATTGCAGAGTATTGCGCAGGGTATTGCAGAGTATTTTGCAGAGTATTGCAGAGTATTGCACCAGAGTATTGCAGAGTATTGCACCAGGGTATTGCAGAGTATTGCGCAGGGTATTGCAGAGTATTGCGCAGGGTATTGCAGAGTATTGCGCAGGGTATTGCAGAGTATTGCACCAGGGTATTGCAGAGTATTTTGCAGGGTATTGCGCAGGGTATTGCAGAGTATTGCGCCAGGGTATTGCAGAGTATTGCACCAGAGTATTGCAGAGTATTGCGCAGGGTATTGCAGGGTATTGCGCAGGGTATTGCAGAGTATTGCGCAGGGTATTGCACCAGGGTATTGCAGAGTATTGCACCAGAGTATTGCAGGGTATTGCGCAGGGTATTGCAGAGTATTGCACCAGGGTATTGCAGAGTATTGCAGAGTATTGCAGAGTATTGCGCAGGGTATTGCAGAGTATTGCGCAGGGTATTGCAGAGTATTGCACCAGAGTATTGCAGAGTATTGCACAGGGTATTGCAGAGTATTGCGCAGGGTATTGCAGAGTATTGCAGGGTATTGCAGAGTATTGTGCAGGGTATTGCAGAGTATTGCGCAGGGTATTGCAGAGTATTGCGCAGGGTATT
Source organism: Rana muscosa (assembly GCA_029206835.1). NCBI lineage: Eukaryota > Metazoa > Chordata > Amphibia > Anura > Ranidae > Rana > Rana muscosa. The sequence goes on from JARGYO010000549.1 coordinate 1,422,218, forward strand.
GCAGAGTATTGCGCAGGGTATTGCAGAGTATTGCACCAGAGTATTGCAGAGTATTGCGCAGGGTATTGCAGAGTATTGCACCAGGGTATTGCAGAGTATTGCACCAGAGTATTGCAGAGTATTGCGCAGGGTATTGCAGGGTATTGCGCAGGGTATTGCAGAGTATTGCACCAGAGTATTGCAGAGTATTGCACCAGGGTATTGCAGAGTATTTTGCAGGGTATTGCGCAGGGTATTGCAGAGTATTGCGCAGGGTATTGCACCAGGGTATTGCAGAGTATTGCACCAGAGTATTGCAGAGTATTGCGCAGGGTATTGCAGAGTATTGCGCAGGGTATTGCAGAGTATTGCACCAGGGTATTGCAGAGTATTGCACCAGAGTATTGCAGAGTATTGCGCAGGGTATTGCAGAGTATTGCGCAGGGTATTGCAGAGTATTGCGCAGGGTATTGCAGGGTATTGCACCAGGGTATTGCAGAGTATTGCGCAGGGTATTGCAGAGTATTGCGCAGGGTATTGCAGAGTATTGCGCAGGGTATTGCAGAGTATTGCACCAGAGTATTGCAGAGTATTGTGCAGGGTATTGCAGGGTATTGCGCAGGGTATTGCAGAGTATTGCGCAGGGTATTGCAGAGTATTGCACCAGAGTATTGCAGAGTATTGCACCAGGGTATTGCAGAGTATTTTGCAGGGTATTGCGCAGGGTATTGCAGAGTATTGCGCAGGGTATTGCAGAGTATTTTGCAGGGTATTGCACCAGAGTATTGCAGAGTATTGCAGAGTATTGCACCAGGGTATTGCAGAGTATTTTGCAGAGTATTGCGCAGGGTATTGCAGAGTATTTCGCAGGGTATTGCAGAGTATTTTGCAGGGTATTGCACCAGAGTATTGCAGAGTATTGCACCAGAGTATTGCAGAGTATTGCACCAGGGTATTGCGCAGGGTATTGCAGGGTATTGCGCAGGGTATTGCAGAGTATTGCACCAGGGTATTGCAGAGTATTGCGCAGGGTATTGCAGGGTATTGCACCAGGGTATTGCAGAGTATTTTGCAGAGTATTGCAGAGTATTGCGCAGGGTATTGCAGAGTATTGCACCAGAGTATTGCACCAGGGTATTGCAGAGTATTGCGCAGGGTATTGCGCAGGGTATTGCAGAGTATTGCGCAGGGTATTGCAGAGTATTGCACCAGGGTATTGCAGAGTATTGCGCAGGGTATTGCAGAGTATTGCACCAGGGTATTGCAGAGTATTGCGCAGGGTATTGCAGGGTATTGCGCAGGGTATTGCAGAGTATTGCGCAGGGTATTGCAGAGTATTGCACCAGAGTATTGCAGAGTATTGCACCAGGGTATTGCAGAGTATTGCGCAGGGTATTGCAGAGTATTGCACCAGGGTATTGCAGAGTATTGCACCAGGGTATTGCAGAGTATTGCACCAGAGTATTGCAGAGTATTGCACCAGAGTATTGCAGAGTATTGCAGAGTATTGCACCAGAGTATTGCAGAGTATTTTGCAGGGTATTGCGCAGGGTATTGCAGAGTATTGCGCAGGGTATTGCAGAGTATTGCACCAGAGTATTGCAGAGTATTGCACAGGGTATTGCAGAGTATTTTGCAGGGTATTGCGCAGGGTATTGCAGAGTATTGCACCAGGGTATTGCAGAGTATTTTGCAGGGTATTGCGCAGGGTATTGCGCAGGGTATTGCGCAGGGTATTGCAGAGTATTTTGCAGGGTATTGCAGAGTATTGCGCAGGGTATTGCAGAGTATTGCACCAGGGTATTGCAGAGTATTGCAGCAGGGTATTGCAGGGTATTGCGCAGGGTATTGCAGAGTATTGCGCAGGGTATTGCAGAGTATTGCACCAGAGTATTGCAGAGTATTGCACCAGGGTATTGCAGAGTATTTTGCAGGGTATTGCGCAGGGTATTGCAGAGTATTGCGCAGGGTATTGCAGAGTATTTTGCAGGGTATTGCACCAGAGTATTGCAGAGTATTGCAGAGTATTGCACCAGGGTATTGCAGAGTATTTTGCAGAGTATTGCGCAGGGTATTGCAGAGTATTTTGCAGAGTATTTCGCAGGGTATTGCAGAGTATTTTGCAGAGTATTGCACCAGGGTATTGCGCAGGGTATTGCAGGGTATTGCGCAGGGTATTGCAGAGTATTGCACCAGGGTATTGCAGAGTATTGCACCAGGGTATTGCAGAGTATTGCACCAGAGTATTGCAGAGTATTGCACCAGAGTATTGCGCAGGGTATTGCGCAGGGTATTGCAGAGTATTGCACCAGAGTATTGCAGAGTATTTTGCAGGGTATTGCGCAGGGTATTGCAGAGTATTGCGCAGGGTATTGCAGAGTATTGCACCAGAGTATTGCAGAGTATTGCGCAGGGTATTGCAGAGTATTTTGCAGAGTATTGCAGAGTATTGCACCAGAGTATTGCAGAGTATTGCGCAGGGTATTGCAGAGTATTGCGCAGGGTATTGCAGAGTATTGCGCAGGGTATTGCAGAGTATTGCGCAGGGTATTGCAGAGTATTGCACCAGGGTATTGCAGAGTATTTTGCAGGGTATTGCGCAGGGTATTGCAGAGTATTGCGCCAGGGTATTGCAGAGTATTGCACCAGAGTATTGCAGAGTATTGCAGAGTATTGCGCAGGGTATTGCAGGGTATTGCGCAGGGTATTGCAGAGTATTGCGCAGGGTATTGCACCAGGGTATTGCAGAGTATTGCACCAGAGTATTGCAGGGTATTGCGCAGGGTATTGCAGAGTATTGCACCAGGGTATTGCAGAGTATTTTGCAGAGTATTGCGCAGGGTATTGCAGAGTATTGCAGAGTATTGCAGAGTATTGCGCAGGGTATTGCAGAGTATTGCGCAGGGTATTGCAGAGTATTGCACCAGGGTATTGCAGAGTATTTTGCAGGGTATTGCGCAGGGTATTGCAGAGTATTGCACCAGAGTATTGCAGAGTATTGCACAGGGTATTGCAGAGTATTGCGCAGGGTATTGCAGAGTATTGCAGGGTATTGCAGAGTATTGCGCAGGGTATTGCAGAGTATTGCGCAGGGTATTGCAGAGTATTGCGCAGGGTATTGCAGAGTATTGCACCAGAGTATTGCAGAGTATTGCGCAGGGTATTGCAGGGTATTGCGCAGGGTATTGCAGAGTATTGCACCAGAGTATTGCAGAGTATTGCACCAGGGTATTGCAGAGTATTTTGCAGGGTATTGCGCAGGGTATTGCAGAGTATTGCGCAGGGTATTGCACCAGGGTATTGCAGAGTATTGCGCAGGGTATTGCAGAGTATTGCACCAGGGTATTGCAGAGTATTGCGCAGGGTATTGCAGAGTATTGCGCAGGGTATTGCAGAGTATTGCGCAGGGTATTGCAGGGTATTGCACCAGGGTATTGCAGAGTATTGCACCAGAGTATTGCAGAGTATTGCGCAGGGTATTGCAGAGTATTGCGCAGGGTATTGCAGAGTATTGCGCAGGGTATTGCACCAGGGTATTGCAGAGTATTGCACCAGAGTATTGCAGAGTATTGCACCAGGGTATTGCAGAGTATTGCAGCAGGGTATTGCAGGGTATTGCGCAGGGTATTGCAGAGTATTGCGCAGGGTATTGCAGAGTATTGCACCAGAGTATTGCAGAGTATTGCACCAGGGTATTGCAGAGTATTTTGCAGGGTATTGCGCAGGGTATTGCAGAGTATTGCGCAGGGTATTGCAGAGTATTTTGCAGGGTATTGCACCAGAGTATTGCAGAGTATTGCAGAGTATTGCACCAGGGTATTGCAGAGTATTTTGCAGAGTATTGCGCAGGGTATTGCAGAGTATTTCGCAGGGTATTGCAGAGTATTTTGCAGGGTATTGCACCAGAGTATTGCAGAGTATTGCACCAGAGTATTGCAGAGTATTGCACCAGGGTATTGCGCAGGGTATTGCAGGGTATTGCGCAGGGTATTGCAGAGTATTGCACCAGGGTATTGCAGAGTATTTTGCAGGGTATTGCGCAGGGTATTGCAGAGTATTGCGCAGGGTATTGCAGGGTATTGCACCAGGGTATTGCAGAGTATATTGCAGAGTATTGCGCAGGGTATTGCAGAGTATTGCACCAGAGTATTGCGCAGGGTATTGCAGAGTATTGCGCAGGGTATTGCAGAGTATTGCGCAGGGTATTGCAGAGTATTGCGCAGGGTATTGCAGAGTATTGCACCAGGGTATTGCAGAGTATTGCACCAGGGTATTGCAGAGTATTGCACCAGAGTATTGCAGAGTATTTTGCAGAGTATTGCGCAGGGTATTGCAGAGTATTGCACCAGAGTATTGCACCAGGGTATTGCAGAGTATTGCACCAGGGTATTGCAGAGTATTGCGCAGGGTATTGCAGAGTATTGCACCAGGGTATTGCAGAGTATTGCACCAGGGTATTGCAGAGTATTGCACCAGAGTATTGCAGAGTATTGCACCAGAGTATTGCGCAGGGTATTGCGCAGGGTATTGCAGAGTATTGCACCAGAGTATTGCAGAGTATTTTGCAGGGTATTGCGCAGGGTATTGCAGAGTATTGCGCAGGGTATTGCAGAGTATTGCACCAGAGTATTGCAGAGTATTGCGCAGGGTATTGCAGAGTATTTTGCAGAGTATTGCAGAGTATTGCACCAGAGTATTGCAGAGTATTGCACCAGGGTATTGCAGAGTATTGCGCAGGGTATTGCAGAGTATTGCGCAGGGTATTGCAGAGTATTGCGCAGGGTATTGCAGAGTATTGCACCAGGGTATTGCAGAGTATTTTGCAGGGTATTGCGCAGGGTATTGCAGAGTATTGCGCCAGGGTATTGCAGAGTATTGCACCAGAGTATTGCAGAGTATTGCAGAGTATTGCGCAGGGTATTGCAGGGTATTGCGCAGGGTATTGCAGAGTATTGCGCAGGGTATTGCACCAGGGTATTGCAGAGTATTGCACCAGAGTATTGCAGAGTATTGCGCAGGGTATTGCAGAGTATTGCACCAGAGTATTGCACCAGAGTATTGCACCAGGGTATTGCAGAGTATTGCACCAGGGTATTGCAGAGTATTGCGCAGGGTATTGCAGAGTATTGCACCAGGGTATTGCAGAGTATTGCACCAGGGTATTGCAGAGTATTGCACCAGAGTATTGCAGAGTATTGCACCAGAGTATTGCGCAGGGTATTGCGCAGGGTATTGCAGAGTATTGCACCAGAGTATTGCAGAGTATTTTGCAGGGTATTGCGCAGGGTATTGCAGAGTATTGCGCAGGGTATTGCAGAGTATTGCACCAGAGTATTGCAGAGTATTGCGCAGGGTATTGCAGAGTATTTTGCAGAGTATTGCAGAGTATTGCACCAGAGTATTGCAGAGTATTGCACCAGGGTATTGCAGAGTATTGCGCAGGGTATTGCAGAGTATTGCGCAGGGTATTGCAGAGTATTGCGCAGGGTATTGCAGAGTATTGCACCAGGGTATTGCAGAGTATTTTGCAGGGTATTGCGCAGGGTATTGCAGAGTATTGCGCCAGGGTATTGCAGAGTATTGCACCAGAGTATTGCAGAGTATTGCAGAGTATTGCGCAGGGTATTGCAGGGTATTGCGCAGGGTATTGCAGAGTATTGCGCAGGGTATTGCACCAGGGTATTGCAGAGTATTGCACCAGAGTATTGCAGGGTATTGCGCAGGGTATTGCAGAGTATTGCACCAGGGTATTGCAGAGTATTTTGCAGAGTATTGCGCAGGGTATTGCAGAGTATTGCAGAGTATTGCAGAGTATTGCGCAGGGTATTGCAGAGTATTGCGCAGGGTATTGCAGAGTATTGCACCAGAGTATTGCAGAGTATTGCACAGGGTATTGCAGAGTATTGCGCAGGGTATTGCAGAGTATTGCAGGGTATTGCAGAGTATTGTGCAGGGTATTGCAGAGTATTGCGCAGGGTATTGCAGAGTATTGCGCAGGGTATTGCAGAGTATTGCACCAGAGTATTGCAGAGTATTGCGCAGGGTATTGCAGAGTATTGCACCAGGGTATTGCAGAGTATTGCACCAGAGTATTGCAGAGTATTGCGCAGGGTATTGCAGGGTATTGCGCAGGGTATTGCAGAGTATTGCACCAGGGTATTGCAGAGTATTTTGCAGGGTATTGCGCAGGGTATTGCAGAGTATTGCGCAGGGTATTGCACCAGGGTATTGCAGAGTATTGCACCAGAGTATTGCAGAGTATTGCGCAGGGTATTGCAGAGTATTGCGCAGGGTATTGCAGAGTATTGCACCAGGGTATTGCAGAGTATTGCACCAGAGTATTGCAGAGTATTGCGCAGGGTATTGCAGAGTATTGCGCAGGGTATTGCAGAGTATTGCGCAGGGTATTGCAGGGTATTGCACCAGGGTATTGCAGAGTATTGCACCAGAGTATTGCAGAGTATTGCGCAGGGTATTGCAGAGTATTGCGCAGGGTATTGCAGAGTATTGCGCAGGGTATTGCAGAGTATTGCACCAGAGTATTGCAGAGTATTGCACCAGGGTATTGCAGAGTATTTTGCAGGGTATTGCGCAGGGTATTGCAGAGTATTGCGCAGGGTATTGCAGAGTATTTTGCAGGGTATTGCACCAGAGTATTGCAGAGTATTGCAGAGTATTGCACCAGGGTATTGCAGAGTATTTTGCAGAGTATTGCGCAGGGTATTGCAGAGTATTTCGCAGGGTATTGCAGAGTATTGCACCAGGGTATTGCAGAGTATTGCACCAGGGTATTGCAGAGTATTGCACCAGAGTATTGCAGAGTATTGCACCAGGGTATTGCGCAGGGTATTGCGCAGGGTATTGCAGAGTATTGCACCAGGGTATTGCAGAGTATTGCGCAGGGTATTGCAGGGTATTGCACCAGGGTATTGCAGAGTATTTTGCAGAGTATTGCAGAGTATTGCGCAGGGTATTGCAGAGTATTGCACCAGAGTATTGCACCAGGGTATTGCAGAGTATTGCGCAGGGTATTGCGCAGGGTATTGCAGAGTATTGCGCAGGGTATTGCAGAGTATTGCACCAGGGTATTGCAGAGTATTGCGCAGGGTATTGCAGAGTATTGCACCAGGGTATTGCAGAGTATTGCGCAGGGTATTGCAGGGTATTGCGCAGGGTATTGCAGAGTATTGCGCAGGGTATTGCAGAGTATTGCACCAGAGTATTGCAGAGTATTGCGCAGGGTATTGCAGAGTATTTTGCAGAGTATTGCAGAGTATTGCACCAGAGTATTGCAGAGTATTGCACCAGGGTATTGCAGAGTATTGCACCAGGGTATTGCAGAGTATTGCGCAGGGTATTGCAGAGTATTGCGCAGGGTATTGCAGAGTATTGCGCAGGGTATTGCAGAGTATTGCACCAGGGTATTGCAGAGTATTTTGCAGGGTATTGCGCAGGGTATTGCAGAGTATTGCGCCAGGGTATTGCAGAGTATTGCACCAGAGTATTGCAGAGTATTGCGCAGGGTATTGCAGGGTATTGCGCAGGGTATTGCAGAGTATTGCGCAGGGTATTGCACCAGGGTATTGCAGAGTATTGCACCAGAGTATTGCACCAGGGTATTGCAGAGTATTGCACCAGGGTATTGCAGAGTATTGCACCAGAGTATTGCAGAGTATTGCACCAGAGTATTGCAGAGTATTTTGCAGGGTATTGTGCAGGGTATTGCAGAGTATTGCGCAGGGTATTGCAGAGTATTGCACCAGAGTATTGCAGAGTATTGCGCAGGGTATTGCAGAGTATTTTGCAGAGTATTGCAGAGTATTGCACCAGAGTATTGCAGAGTATTGCACCAGGGTATTGCAGAGTATTGCGCAGGGTATTGCAGAGTATTGCGCAGGGTATTGCAGAGTATTGCGCAGGGTATTGCAGAGTATTGCACCAGGGTATTGCAGAGTATTTTGCAGGGTATTGCGCAGGGTATTGCAGAGTATTGCGCCAGGGTATTGCAGAGTATTGCACCAGAGTATTGCAGAGTATTGCAGAGTATTGCGCAGGGTATTGCAGGGTATTGCGCAGGGTATTGCAGAGTATTGCGCAGGGTATTGCACCAGGGTATTGCAGAGTATTGCACCAGAGTATTGCAGGGTATTGCGCAGGGTATTGCAGAGTATTGCACCAGGGTATTGCAGAGTATTTTGCAGAGTATTGCGCAGGGTATTGCAGAGTATTGCAGAGTATTGCAGAGTATTGCGCAGGGTATTGCAGAGTATTGCGCAGGGTATTGCAGAGTATTGCACCAGAGTATTGCAGAGTATTGCACAGGGTATTGCAGAGTATTGCGCAGGGTATTGCAGAGTATTGCAGGGTATTGCAGAGTATTGTGCAGGGTATTGCAGAGTATTGCGCAGGGTATTGCAGAGTATTGCGCAGGGTATTGCAGAGTATTGCGCAGGGTATTGCAGAGTATTGCACCAGAGTATTGCAGAGTATTGCGCAGGGTATTGCAGAGTATTGCACCAGGGTATTGCAGAGTATTGCACCAGAGTATTGCAGAGTATTGCGCAGGGTATTGCAGGGTATTGCGCAGGGTATTGCAGAGTATTGCACCAGGGTATTGCAGAGTATTTTGCAGGGTATTGCGCAGGGTATTGCAGAGTATTGCGCAGGGTATTGCAGAGTATTGCACCAGAGTATTGCAGAGTATTGCACCAGGGTATTGCAGAGTATTTTGCAGGGTATTGCGCAGGGTATTGCAGAGTATTGCGCAGGGTATTGCACCAGGGTATTGCAGAGTATTGCACCAGAGTATTGCAGAGTATTGCGCAGGGTATTGCAGAGTATTGCGCAGGGTATTGCAGAGTATTGCACCAGGGTATTGCAGAGTATTGCACCAGAGTATTGCAGAGTATTGCGCAGGGTATTGCAGAGTATTGCGCAGGGTATTGCAGAGTATTGCGCAGGGTATTGCAGGGTATTGCACCAGGGTATTGCAGAGTATTGCACCAGAGTATTGCAGAGTATTGCGCAGGGTATTGCAGAGTATTGCGCAGGGTATTGCAGAGTATTGCGCAGGGTATTGCAGAGTATTGCGCAGGGTATTGCAGAGTATTGCGCAGGGTATTGCAGAGTATTGCACCAGAGTATTGCAGAGTATTGTGCAGGGTATTGCAGGGTATTGCGCAGGGTATTGCAGAGTATTGCGCAGGGTATTGCAGAGTATTGCACCAGAGTATTGCAGAGTATTGCACCAGGGTATTGCAGAGTATTTTGCAGAGTATTGCGCAGGGTATTGCAGAGTATTTCGCAGGGTATTGCAGAGTATTTTGCAGGGTATTGCACCAGAGTATTGCAGAGTATTGCACCAGAGTATTGCAGAGTATTGCACCAGGGTATTGTGCAGGGTATTGCAGGGTATTGCGCAGGGTATTGCAGAGTATTGCACCAGGGTATTGCAGAGTATTGCGCAGGGTATTGCAGGGTATTGCACCAGGGTATTGCAGAGTATTTTGCAGAGTATTGCAGAGTATTGCGCAGGGTATTGCAGAGTATTGCACCAGAGTATTGCACCAGGGTATTGCAGAGTATTGCGCAGGGTATTGCGCAGGGTATTGCAGAGTATTGCGCAGGGTATTGCAGAGTATTGCACCAGGGTATTGCAGAGTATTGCGCAGGGTATTGCAGAGTATTGCACCAGGGTATTGCAGAGTATTGCGCAGGGTATTGCAGGGTATTGCGCAGGGTATTGCAGAGTATTGCACCAGAGTATTGCAGAGTATTGCACCAGGGTATTGCAGAGTATTGCGCAGGGTATTGCAGAGTATTGCACCAGGGTATTGCAGAGTATTGCACCAGGGTATTGCAGAGTATTGCACCAGAGTATTGCAGAGTATTGCACCAGAGTATTGCAGAGTATTGCAGAGTATTGCACAGGGTATTGCAGAGTATTTTGCAGGGTATTGCGCAGGGTATTGCAGAGTATTTTGCAGGGTATTGCAGAGTATTGCGCAGGGTATTGCAGAGTATTGCACCAGGGTATTGCAGAGTATTTTGCAGGGTATTGCGCAGGGTATTGCGCAGGGTATTGCGCAGGGTATTGCAGAGTATTTTGCAGGGTATTGCAGAGTATTGCGCAGGGTATTGCAGAGTATTGCACCAGGGTATTGCAGAGTATTGCACCAGGGTATTGCAGAGTATTGCAGCAGGGTATTGCAGGGTATTGCGCAGGGTATTGCAGAGTATTGCGCAGGGTATTGCAGAGTATTGCACCAGAGTATTGCAGAGTATTGCACCAGGGTATTGCAGAGTATTTTGCAGGGTATTGCGCAGGGTATTGCAGAGTATTGCGCAGGGTATTGCACCAGGGTATTGCAGAGTATTTTGCAGAGTATTGCAGAGTATTGTGCAGGGTATTGCAGAGTATTGCGCAGGGTATTGCAGAGTATTGCACCAGGGTATTGCAGAGTATTGCACCAGGGTATTGCAGAGTATTGCACCAGAGTATTGCAGAGTATTGCACCAGAGTATTGCGCAGGGTATTGCGCAGGGTATTGCAGAGTATTGCACCAGAGTATTGCAGAGTATTTTGCAGGGTATTGCGCAGGGTATTGCAGAGTATTGCGCAGGGTATTGCAGAGTATTCCGCAGGGTATTGCAGAGTATTGCACCAGGGTATTGCAGAGTATTGCACCAGAGTATTGCAGAGTATTTTGCAGGGTATTGCACAGGGTATTGCACCAGGGTATTGCAGAGTATTGCACCAGAGTATTGCAGAGTATTGCGCAGGGTATTGCAGAGTATTGCGCAGGGTATTGCAGAGTATTGCACCAGGGTATTGCAGAGTATTGCACCAGAGTATTGCAGAGTATTGCAGAGTATTGCGCAGGGTATTGCAGGGTATTGCACCAGGGTATTGCAGAGTATTGCGCAGGGTATTGCAGAGTATTGCGCAGGGTATTGCAGAGTATTGCGCAGGGTATTGCAGAGTATTGCACCAGGGTATTGCAGAGTATTGCGCAGGGTATTGCAGAGTATTGCGCAGGGTATTGCAGGGTATTGCACCAGGGTATTGCAGAGTATTGCACCAGAGTATTGCAGAGTATTGCGCAGGGTATTGCAGAGTATTGCACCAGAGTATTGCAGAGTATTGTGCAGGGTATTGCAGGGTATTGCGCAGGGTATTGCAGGGTATTGCGCAGGGTATTGCAGAGTATTGCACCAGAGTATTGCAGAGTATTGCACCAGGGTATTGCAGAGTATTTTGCAGGGTATTGCGCAGGGTATTGCAGAGTATTGCGCAGGGTATTGCAGAGTATTGCGCAGGGTATTGCAGAGTATTTTGCAGGGTATTGCACCAGAGTATTGCAGAGTATTGCAGAGTATTGCACCAGGGTATTGCAGAGTATTTTGCAGAGTATTGCGCAGGGTATTGCAGAGTATTTCGCAGGGTATTGCAGAGTATTTTGCAGGGTATTGCACCAGAGTATTGCAGAGTATTGCACCAGAGTATTGCAGAGTATTGCACCAGGGTATTGCGCAGGGTATTGCAGGGTATTGCGCAGGGTATTGCAGAGTATTGCACCAGGGTATTGCAGAGTATTTTGCAGGGTATTGCGCAGGGTATTGCAGAGTATTTTGCAGAGTATTGCAGAGTATTGCGCAGGGTATTGCAGAGTATTGCACCAGAGTATTGCAGAGTATTGCGCAGGGTATTGCAGAGTATTGCGCAGGGTATTGCAGAGTATTGCGCAGGGTATTGCAGAGTATTGCACCAGGGTATTGCAGAGTATTGCACCAGGGTATTGCAGAGTATTGCACCAGAGTATTGCAGAGTATTGCGCAGGGTATTGCAGGGTATTGCGCAGGGTATTGCAGAGTATTGCACCAGGGTATTGCAGAGTATTGCACCAGGGTATTGCAGAGTATTGCACCAGAGTATTGCAGAGTATTGCACCAGAGTATTGCAGAGTATTTTGCAGGGTATTGCGCAGGGTATTGCAGAGTATTGCGCAGGGTATTGCAGAGTATTGCACCAGAGTATTGCAGAGTATTGCACAGGGTATTGCAGAGTATTTTGCAGGGTATTGCGCAGGGTATTGCAGAGTATTTTGCAGGGTATTGCAGAGTATTGCGCAGGGTATTGCAGAGTATTGCGCAGGGTATTGCAGAGTATTGCACCAGGGTATTGCAGAGTATTTTGCAGGGTATTGCGCAGGGTATTGCGCAGGGTATTGCGCAGGGTATTGCAGAGTATTGTGCAGGGTATTGCAGGGTATTGCGCAGGGTATTGCAGAGTATTGCGCAGGGTATTGCAGAGTATTGCACCAGAGTATTGCAGAGTATTGCACCAGGGTATTGCAGAGTATTTTGCAGGGTATTGCGCAGGGTATTGCAGAGTATTGCGCAGGGTATTGCAGAGTATTGCGCAGGGTATTGCACCAGAGTATTGCAGAGTATTGCAGAGTATTGCACCAGGGTATTGCAGAGTATTTTGCAGAGTATTGCGCAGGGTATTGCAGAGTATTTCGCAGGGTATTGCAGAGTATTTCGCAGGGTATTGCAGAGTATTTTGCAGGGTATTGCACCAGAGTATTGCAGAGTATTGCACCAGAGTATTGCAGAGTATTGCACCAGGGTATTGCGCAGGGTATTGCAGGGTATTGCGCAGGGTATTGCAGAGTATTTTGCAGAGTATTGCGCAGGGTATTGCAGGGTATTGCACCAGGGTATTGCAGAGTATTTTGCAGAGTATTGCAGAGTATTGCGCAGGGTATTGCAGAGTATTGCACCAGAGTATTGCGCAGGGTATTGCAGAGTATTGCGCAGGGTATTGCAGAGTATTGCGCAGGGTATTGCAGAGTATTGCGCAGGGTATTGCAGAGTATTGCACCAGGGTATTGCAGAGTATTGCACCAGGGTATTGCAGAGTATTGCACCAGAGTATTGCAGAGTATTGCGCAGGGTATTGCAGAGTATTGCACCAGAGTATTGCAGAGTATTTTGCAGGGTATTGCGCAGGGTATTGCAGAGTATTGCGCAGGGTATTGCAGAGTATTGCACCAGAGTATTGCAGAGTATTGCACAGGGTATTGCAGAGTATTGCGCAGGGTCTTGCAGAGTATTGCGCAGGGTATTGCAGAGTATTGCGCAGGGTATTGCACCAGAGTATTGCAGAGTATTGCACAGGGTATTGCAGAGTATTGCGCAGGGTATTGCAGAGTATTGCGCAGGGTATTGCAGAGTATTGCACCAGGGTATTGCAGAGTATTTTGCAGGGTATTGCGCAGGGTATTGCGCAGGGTATTGCGCAGGGTATTGCAGAGTATTGTGCAGGGTATTGCAGGGTATTGCGCAGGGTATTGCAGAGTATTGCGCAGGGTATTGCAGAGTATTGCACCAGAGTATTGCAGAGTATTGCACCAGGGTATTGCAGAGTATTTTGCAGGGTATTGCGCAGGGTATTGCAGAGTATTGCGCAGGGTATTGCAGAGTATTGCGCAGGGTATTGCACCAGAGTATTGCAGAGTATTGCAGAGTATTGCACCAGGGTATTGCAGAGTATTTTGCAGAGTATTGCGCAGGGTATTGCAGAGTATTTCGCAGGGTATTGCAGAGTATTTTGCAGGGTATTGCACCAGAGTATTGCAGAGTATTGCACCAGAGTATTGCAGAGTATTGCACCAGGGTATTGCGCAGGGTATTGCAGGGTATTGCGCAGGGTATTGCAGAGTATTGCACCAGAGTATTGCAGAGTATTGCACCAGGGTATTGCAGAGTATTTTGCAGGGTATTGCGCAGGGTATTGCAGAGTATTGCGCAGGGTATTGCAGGGTATTGCACCAGGGTATTGCAGAGTATTTTGCAGAGTATTGCAGAGTATTGCGCAGGGTATTGCAGAGTATTGCGCAGGGTATTGCAGAGTATTGCGCAGGGTATTGCAGAGTATTGCACCAGAGTATTGCAGAGTATTGCGCAGGGTATTGCAGAGTATTGCACCAGGGTATTGCAGAGTATTGCACCAGAGTATTGCAGAGTATTGCGCAGGGTATTGCAGGGTATTGCGCAGGGTATTGCAGAGTATTGCACCAGAGTATTGCAGAGTATTGCACCAGGGTATTGCAGAGTATTTTGCAGGGTATTGCGCAGGGTATTGCAGAGTATTGCGCAGGGTATTGCAGAGTATTGCACCAGAGTATTGCAGAGTATTGCACCAGGGTATTGCAGAGTATTTTGCAGGGTATTGCGCAGGGTATTGCAGAGTATTGCACCAGAGTATTGCAGAGTATTGCGCAGGGTATTGCAGAGTATTGCGCAGGGTATTGCAGAGTATTGCACCAGGGTATTGCAGAGTATTGCACCAGAGTATTGCAGAGTATTGCGCAGGGTATTGCAGAGTATTGCGCAGGGTATTGCAGAGTATTGCACCAGGGTATTGCAGAGTATTGCACCAGAGTATTGCAGAGTATTGCGCAGGGTATTGCAGAGTATTGCGCAGGGTATTGCAGAGTATTGCGCAGGGTATTGCAGAGTATTGCACCAGAGTATTGCAGAGTATTGTGCAGGGTATTGCAGGGTATTGCGCAGGGTATTGCAGAGTATTGCGCAGGGTATTGCAGAGTATTGCACCAGAGTATTGCAGAGTATTGCACCAGGGTATTGCAGAGTATTTTGCAGGGTATTGCGCAGGGTATTGCAGAGTATTGCGCAGGGTATTGCAGAGTATTTTGCAGGGTATTGCACCAGAGTATTGCAGAGTATTGCAGAGTATTGCACCAGGGTATTGCAGAGTATTTTGCAGAGTATTGCGCAGGGTATTGCAGAGTATTTCGCAGGGTATTGCAGAGTATTTTGCAGGGTATTGCACCAGAGTATTGCAGAGTATTGCACCAGAGTATTGCAGAGTATTGCACCAGGGTATTGCGCAGGGTATTGCAGGGTATTGCGCAGGGTATTGCAGAGTATTGCACCAGGGTATTGCAGAGTATTGCGCAGGGTATTGCAGGGTATTGCACCAGGGTATTGCAGAGTATTTTGCAGAGTATTGCAGAGTATTGCGCAGGGTATTGCAGAGTATTGCACCAGAGTATTGCACCAGGGTATTGCAGAGTATTGCGCAGGGTATTGCGCAGGGTATTGCAGAGTATTGCGCAGGGTATTGCAGAGTATTGCACCAGGGTATTGCAGAGTATTGCGCAGGGTATTGCAGAGTATTGCACCAGGGTATTGCAGAGTATTGCGCAGGGTATTGCAGGGTATTGCGCAGGGTATTGCAGAGTATTGCGCAGGGTATTGCAGAGTATTGCACCAGAGTATTGCAGAGTATTGCACCAGGGTATTGCAGAGTATTGCGCAGGGTATTGCAGAGTATTGCACCAGGGTATTGCAGAGTATTGCACCAGGGTATTGCAGAGTATTGCACCAGAGTATTGCAGAGTATTGCACCAGAGTATTGCAGAGTATTGCAGAGTATTGCACCAGAGTATTGCAGAGTATTTTGCAGGGTATTGCGCAGGGTATTGCAGAGTATTGCGCAGGGTATTGCAGAGTATTGCACCAGAGTATTGCAGAGTATTGCACAGGGTATTGCAGAGTATTTTGCAGGGTATTGCGCAGGGTATTGCAGAGTATTTTGCAGGGTATTGCAGAGTATTGCGCAGGGTATTGCAGAGTATTGCACCAGGGTATTGCAGAGTATTTTGCAGGGTATTGCGCAGGGTATTGCGCAGGGTATTGCGCAGGGTATTGCAGAGTATTTTGCAGGGTATTGCAGAGTATTGCGCAGGGTATTGCAGAGTATTGCACCAGGGTATTGCAGAGTATTGCACCAGGGTATTGCAGAGTATTGCAGCAGGGTATTGCAGGGTATTGCGCAGGGTATTGCAGAGTATTGCGCAGGGTATTGCAGAGTATTGCACCAGAGTATTGCAGAGTATTGCACCAGGGTATTGCAGAGTATTTTGCAGGGTATTGCGCAGGGTATTGCACCAGAGTATTGCAGAGTATTGCGCAGGGTATTGCACCAGAGTATTGCAGAGTATTGCAGAGTATTGCGCAGGGTATTGCAGAGTATTTTGCAGAGTATTTCGCAGGGTATTGCAGAGTATTTTGCAGAGTATTGCACCAGGGTATTGCGCAGGGTATTGCAGGGTATTGCGCAGGGTATTGCAGAGTATTGCACCAGGGTATTGCAGAGTATTTTGCAGAGTATTGCACCAGGGTATTGCGCAGGGTATTGCAGAGTATTGCGCAGGGTATTGCAGAGTATTGCACCAGAGTATTGCAGAGTATTGCACCAGGGTATTGCAGAGTATTTTGCAGGGTATTGCGCAGGGTATTGCAGAGTATTGCGCAGGGTATTGCAGAGTATTGCGCAGGGTATTGCACCAGAGTATTGCAGAGTATTGCAGAGTATTGCGCAGGGTATTGCAGAGTATTTTGCAGAGTATTTCGCAGGGTATTGCAGAGTATTTTGCAGAGTATTGCACCAGGGTATTGCGCAGGGTATTGCAGGGTATTGCGCAGGGTATTGCAGAGTATTGCACCAGGGTATTGCAGAGTATTTTGCAGGGTATTGCGCAGGGTATTGCAGAGTATTGCGCAGGGTATTGCACCAGGGTATTGCAGAGTATTTTGCAGAGTATTGCAGAGTATTGCGCAGGGTATTGCAGAGTATTGCACCAGAGTATTGCACCAGGGTATTGCAGAGTATTGCGCAGGGTATTGCAGAGTATTGCGCAGGGTATTGCAGAGTATTGCACCAGGGTATTGCAGAGTATTGCACCAGGGTATTGCAGAGTATTGCACCAGAGTATTGCAGAGTATTGCACCAGAGTATTGCGCAGGGTATTGCGCAGGGTATTGCAGAGTATTGCACCAGAGTATTGCAGAGTATTTTGCAGGGTATTGCGCAGGGTATTGCAGAGTATTGCGCAGGGTATTGCAGAGTATTGCGCAGGGTATTGCAGAGTATTGCACCAGGGTATTGCAGAGTATTGCACCAGAGTATTGCAGAGTATTTTGCAGGGTATTGCGCAGGGTATTGCACCAGGGTATTGCAGAGTATTGCACCAGAGTATTGCAGAGTATTGCAGAGTATTGCGCAGGGTATTGCAGAGTATTGCGCAGGGTATTGCAGAGTATTGCGCAGGGTATTGCAGAGTATTGCACCAGGGTATTGCAGAGTATTGCACCAGAGTATTGCAGAGTATTGCGCAGGGTATTGCAGAGTATTGCACCAGGGTATTGCAGAGTATTGCACCAGAGTATTGCAGAGTATTGCAGAGTATTGCGCAGGGTATTGCAGGGTATTGCACCAGGGTATTGCAGAGTATTGCGCAGGGTATTGCAGAGTATTGCGCAGGGTATTGCAGAGTATTGCGCAGGGTATTGCAGAGTATTGCACCAGGGTATTGCAGAGTATTGCACCAGAGTATTGCAGAGTATTGCGCAGGGTATTGCAGAGTATTGCGCAGGGTATTGCAGGGTATTGCACCAGGGTATTGCAGAGTATTGCACCAGAGTATTGCAGAGTATTGCGCAGGGTATTGCAGAGTATTGCGCAGGGTATTGCAGAGTATTGCACCAGAGTATTGCAGAGTATTGTGCAGGGTATTGCAGGGTATTGCGCAGGGTATTGCAGAGTATTGCGCAGGGTATTGCAGAGTATTGCACCAGAGTATTGCAGAGTATTGCACCAGGGTATTGCAGAGTATTTTGCAGGGTATTGCGCAGGGTATTGCAGAGTATTGCGCAGGGTATTGCAGAGTATTGCGCAGGGTATTGCAGAGTATTTTGCAGGGTATTGCACCAGAGTATTGCAGAGTATTGCAGAGTATTGCACCAGGGTATTGCAGAGTATTTTGCAGAGTATTGCGCAGGGTATTGCAGAGTATTTCGCAGGGTATTGCAGAGTATTTTGCAGGGTATTGCACCAGAGTATTGCAGAGTATTGCACCAGAGTATTGCAGAGTATTGCACCAGGGTATTGCGCAGGGTATTGCAGAGTATTTTGCAGGGTATTGCGCAGGGTATTGCAGGGTATTGCACCAGGGTATTGCAGAGTATTTTGCAGAGTATTGCAGAGTATTGCGCAGGGTATTGCAGAGTATTGCACCAGAGTATTGCAGAGTATTGCGCAGGGTATTGCAGAGTATTGCGCAGGGTATTGCAGAGTATTGCGCAGGGTATTGCAGAGTATTGCACCAGGGTATTGCAGAGTATTGCACCAGGGTATTGCAGAGTATTGCACCAGAGTATTGCAGAGTATTGCGCAGGGTATTGCAGGGTATTGCGCAGGGTATTGCAGAGTATTGCACCAGGGTATTGCAGAGTATTGCACCAGGGTATTGCAGAGTATTGCACCAGAGTATTGCAGAGTATTGCACCAGAGTATTGCAGAGTATTTTGCAGGGTATTGCGCAGGGTATTGCAGAGTATTGCGCAGGGTATTGCAGAGTATTGCACCAGAGTATTGCAGAGTATTGCACAGGGTATTGCAGAGTATTTTGCAGGGTATTGCGCAGGGTATTGCAGAGTATTTTGCAGGGTATTGCAGAGTATTGCGCAGGGTATTGCAGAGTATTGCACCAGGGTATTGCAGAGTATTTTGCAGGGTATTGCGCAGGGTATTGCGCAGGGTATTGCGCAGGGTATTGCAGAGTATTGTGCAGGGTATTGCAGGGTATTGCGCAGGGTATTGCAGAGTATTGCGCAGGGTATTGCAGAGTATTGCACCAGAGTATTGCAGAGTATTGCACCAGGGTATTGCAGAGTATTTTGCAGGGTATTGCGCAGGGTATTGCAGAGTATTGCGCAGGGTATTGCAGAGTATTGCGCAGGGTATTGCACCAGAGTATTGCAGAGTATTGCAGAGTATTGCGCAGGGTATTGCAGAGTATTTCGCAGGGTATTGCAGAGTATTTTGCAGGGTATTGCACCAGAGTATTGCAGAGTATTGCACCAGAGTATTGCAGAGTATTGCACCAGGGTATTGCGCAGGGTATTGCAGGGTATTGCGCAGGGTATTGCAGAGTATTGCACCAGGGTATTGCAGAGTATTTTGCAGGGTATTGCGCAGGGTATTGCAGAGTATTGTGCAGGGTATTGCAGGGTATTGCACCAGGGTATTGCAGAGTATTTTGCAGAGTATTGCAGAGTATTGCGCAGGGTATTGCAGAGTATTGCACCAGAGTATTGCGCAGGGTATTGCAGAGTATTGCGCAGGGTATTGCAGAGTATTGCGCAGGGTATTGCAGAGTATTGCGCAGGGTATTGCAGAGTATTGCACCAGGGTATTGCAGAGTATTGCACCAGGGTATTGCAGAGTATTGCACCAGAGTATTGCAGAGTATTGCGCAGGGTATTGCAGAGTATTGCACCAGAGTATTGCAGAGTATTTTGCAGGGTATTGCGCAGGGTATTGCAGAGTATTGCACCAGAGTATTGCAGAGTATTGCACAGGGTATTGCAGAGTATTGCGCAGGGTCTTGCAGAGTATTGCGCAGGGTATTGCAGAGTATTGCGCAGGGTATTGCACCAGAGTATTGCAGAGTATTGCACAGGGTATTGCAGAGTATTGCGCAGGGTATTGCAGAGTATTGCGCAGGGTATTGCAGAGTATTGCACCAGGGTATTGCAGGGTATTGCGCAGGGTATTGCAGAGTATTGCGCAGGGTATTGCAGAGTATTGCACCAGAGTATTGCAGAGTATTGCACCAGGGTATTGCAGAGTATTTTGCAGAGTATTGCGCAGGGTATTGCAGAGTATTGCGCAGGGTATTGCAGGGTATTGCGCAGGGTATTGCAGAGTATTGCGCAGGGTATTGCAGAGTATTGCACCAGAGTATTGCAGAGTATTGCGCAGGGTATTGCAGAGTATTGCGCAGGGTATTGCAGAGTATTGCACCAGAGTATTGCAGAGTATTGTGCAGGGTATTGCAGGGTATTGCGCAGGGTATTGCAGAGTATTGCGCAGGGTATTGCAGAGTATTGCACCAGAGTATTGCAGAGTATTGCACCAGGGTATTGCAGAGTATTTTGCAGGGTATTGCGCAGGGTATTGCAGAGTATTGCGCAGGGTATTGCAGAGTATTTTGCAGGGTATTGCACCAGAGTATTGCAGAGTATTGCAGAGTATTGCACCAGGGTATTGCAGAGTATTTTGCAGAGTATTGCGCAGGGTATTGCAGAGTATTTCGCAGGGTATTGCAGAGTATTTTGCAGGGTATTGCACCAGAGTATTGCAGAGTATTGCACCAGAGTATTGCAGAGTATTGCACCAGGGTATTGCGCAGGGTATTGCAGGGTATTGCGCAGGGTATTGCAGAGTATTGCACCAGGGTATTGCAGAGTATTTTGCAGGGTATTGCGCAGGGTATTGCAGAGTATTGCGCAGGGTATTGCAGGGTATTGCACCAGGGTATTGCAGAGTATTTTGCAGAGTATTGCAGAGTATTGCGCAGGGTATTGCAGAGTATTGCACCAGAGTATTGCACCAGGGTATTGCAGAGTATTGCGCAGGGTATTGCAGAGTATTGCGCAGGGTATTGCAGAGTATTGCGCAGGGTATTGCAGAGTATTGCACCAGGGTATTGCAGAGTATTGCGCAGGGTATTGCAGAGTATTGCACCAGGGTATTGCAGAGTATTGCGCAGGGTATTGCAGGGTATTGCGCAGGGTATTGCAGAGTATTGCACCAGAGTATTGCAGAGTATTGCACCAGGGTATTGCAGAGTATTGCGCAGGGTATTGCAGAGTATTGCACCAGGGTATTGCAGAGTATTGCACCAGGGTATTGCAGAGTATTGCACCAGAGTATTGCAGAGTATTGCACCAGAGTATTGCAGAGTATTGCAGAGTATTGCACCAGAGTATTGCAGAGTATTTTGCAGGGTATTGCGCAGGGTATTGCAGAGTATTGCGCAGGGTATTGCAGAGTATTGCACCAGAGTATTGCAGAGTATTGCACAGGGTATTGCAGAGTATTTTGCAGGGTATTGCGCAGGGTATTGCAGAGTATTTTGCAGGGTATTGCAGAGTATTGCGCAGGGTATTGCAGAGTATTGCACCAGGGTATTGCAGAGTATTTTGCAGGGTATTGCGCAGGGTATTGCGCAGGGTATTGCAGAGTATTTTGCAGGGTATTGCAGAGTATTGCGCAGGGTATTGCAGAGTATTGCACCAGGGTATTGCAGAGTATTGCACCAGGGTATTGCAGAGTATTGCAGCAGGGTATTGCAGGGTATTGCGCAGGGTATTGCAGAGTATTGCGCAGGGTATTGCAGAGTATTGCACCAGAGTATTGCAGGGTATTGCAGAGTATTGCACCAGGGTATTGCAGAGTATTGCAGCAGGGTATTGCAGGGTATTGCGCAGGGTATTGCAGAGTATTGCGCAGGGTATTGCAGAGTATTGCACCAGAGTATTGCAGAGTATTGCACCAGGGTATTGCAGAGTATTGCGCAGGGTATTGCAGAGTATTTTGCAGGGTATTGCACCAGAGTATTGCAGAGTATTGCAGAGTATTGCACCAGGGTATTGCAGAGTATTTTGCAGAGTATTGCGCAGGGTATTGCAGAGTATTTCGCAGGGTATTGCAGAGTATTTTGCAGGGTATTGCACCAGAGTATTGCAGAGTATTGCACCAGAGTATTGCAGAGTATTGCACCAGGGTATTGCGCAGGGTATTGCAGGGTATTGCGCAGGGTATTGCAGAGTATTGCACCAGGGTATTGCAGAGTATTTTGCAGGGTATTGCGCAGGGTATTGCAGAGTATTGCGCAGGGTATTGCACCAGGGTATTGCAGAGTATTTTGCAGAGTATTGCAGAGTATTGCACCAGAGTATTGCACCAGGGTATTGCAGAGTATTGCGCAGGGTATTGCAGAGTATTGCGCAGGGTATTGCAGAGTATTGCACCAGGGTATTGCAGAGTATTGCACCAGGGTATTGCAGAGTATTGCACCAGAGTATTGCAGAGTATTGCACCAGAGTATTGCGCAGGGTATTGCGCAGGGTATTGCAGAGTATTGCGCAGGGTATTGCAGAGTATTGCACCAGAGTATTGCAGAGTATTGCGCAGGGTATTGCAGAGTATTTTGCAGAGTATTGCAGAGTATTGCACCAGAGTATTGCAGAGTATTGCGCAGGGTATTGCAGAGTATTGCGCAGGGTATTGCAGAGTATTGCGCAGGGTATTGCAGAGTATTGCACCAGGGTATTGCAGAGTATTTTGCAGGGTATTGCGCAGGGTATTGCAGAGTATTGCGCCAGGGTATTGCAGAGTATTGCACCAGAGTATTGCAGAGTATTGCAGAGTATTGCGCAGGGTATTGCAGGGTATTGCGCAGGGTATTGCAGAGTATTGCGCAGGGTATTGCACCAGGGTATTGCAGAGTATTGCACCAGAGTATTGCAGGGTATTGCGCAGGGTATTGCAGAGTATTGCACCAGGGTATTGCAGAGTATTTTGCAGAGTATTGCGCAGGGTATTGCAGAGTATTGCAGAGTATTGCAGAGTATTGCGCAGGGTATTGCAGAGTATTGCGCAGGGTATTGCAGAGTATTGCACCAGGGTATTGCAGAGTATTTTGCAGGGTATTGCGCAGGGTATTGCAGAGTATTGCACCAGAGTATTGCAGAGTATTGCACAGGGTATTGCAGAGTATTGCGCAGGGTATTGCAGAGTATTGCGCAGGGTATTGCAGAGTATTGCACCAGAGTATTGCAGAGTATTGCGCAGGGTATTGCAGGGTATTGCGCAGGGTATTGCAGAGTATTGCGCAGGGTATTGCAGAGTATTGCACCAGAGTATTGCAGAGTATTGCACCAGGGTATTGCAGAGTATTTTGCAGGGTATTGCGCAGGGTATTGCAGAGTATTGCGCAGGGTATTGCACCAGGGTATTGCAGAGTATTGCGCAGGGTATTGCAGAGTATTGCACCAGGGTATTGCAGAGTATTGCGCAGGGTATTGCAGAGTATTGCGCAGGGTATTGCAGAGTATTGCACCAGGGTATTGCAGAGTATTGCACCAGAGTATTGCAGAGTATTGCGCAGGGTATTGCAGAGTATTGCGCAGGGTATTGCAGAGTATTGCGCAGGGTATTGCAGAGTATTGCACCAGGGTATTGCAGAGTATTGCACCAGAGTATTGCAGAGTATTGCACCAGGGTATTGCAGAGTATTGCAGCAGGGTATTGCAGGGTATTGCGCAGGGTATTGCAGAGTATTGCGCAGGGTATTGCAGAGTATTGCACCAGAGTATTGCAGAGTATTGCACCAGGGTATTGCAGAGTATTTTGCAGGGTATTGCGCAGGGTATTGCAGAGTATTGCGCAGGGTATTGCAGAGTATTTTGCAGGGTATTGCACCAGAGTATTGCAGAGTATTGCAGAGTATTGCACCAGGGTATTGCAGAGTATTTTGCAGAGTATTGCGCAGGGTATTGCAGAGTATTTCGCAGGGTATTGCAGAGTATTTTGCAGGGTATTGCACCAGAGTATTGCAGAGTATTGCACCAGAGTATTGCAGAGTATTGCACCAGGGTATTGCGCAGGGTATTGCAGGGTATTGCGCAGGGTATTGCAGAGTATTGCACCAGGGTATTGCAGAGTATTTTGCAGGGTATTGCGCAGGGTATTGCAGAGTATTGCGCAGGGTATTGCAGGGTATTGCACCAGGGTATTGCAGAGTATATTGCAGAGTATTGCGCAGGGTATTGCAGAGTATTGCACCAGAGTATTGCGCAGGGTATTGCAGAGTATTGCGCAGGGTATTGCAGAGTATTGCGCAGGGTATTGCAGAGTATTGCACCAGGGTATTGCAGAGTATTGCACCAGGGTATTGCAGAGTATTGCACCAGAGTATTGCAGAGTATTTTGCAGAGTATTGCGCAGGGTATTGCAGAGTATTGCACCAGAGTATTGCACCAGGGTATTGCAGAGTATTGCACCAGGGTATTGCAGAGTATTGCGCAGGGTATTGCAGAGTATTGCACCAGGGTATTGCAGAGTATTGCACCAGGGTATTGCAGAGTATTGCACCAGAGTATTGCAGAGTATTGCACCAGAGTATTGCGCAGGGTATTGCGCAGGGTATTGCAGATTATTGCACCAGAGTATTGCAGAGTATTTTGCAGGGTATTGCGCAGGGTATTGCAGAGTATTGCACCAGAGTATTGCAGAGTATTGCACCAGAGTATTGCAGAGTATTGCGCAGGGTATTGCAGAGTATTTTGCAGAGTATTGCAGAGTATTGCACCAGAGTATTGCAGAGTATTGCACCAGGGTATTGCAGAGTATTGCGCAGGGTATTGCAGAGTATTGCGCAGGGTATTGCAGAGTATTGCGCAGGGTATTGCAGAGTATTGCACCAGGGTATTGCAGAGTATTTTGCAGGGTATTGCGCAGGGTATTGCAGAGTATTGCGCCAGGGTATTGCAGAGTATTGCACCAGAGTATTGCAGAGTATTGCAGAGTATTGCGCAGGGTATTGCAGGGTATTGCGCAGGGTATTGCAGAGTATTGCGCAGGGTATTGCACCAGGGTATTGCAGAGTATTGCA
The DNA here is from genome assembly GCA_029206835.1 of Rana muscosa. Taxonomy (NCBI): domain Eukaryota; kingdom Metazoa; phylum Chordata; class Amphibia; order Anura; family Ranidae; genus Rana; species Rana muscosa. The sequence continues at coordinate 1,446,754 of JARGYO010000549.1, forward strand.
CCAGAGTATTGCAGGGTATTGCGCAGGGTATTGCAGAGTATTGCACCAGGGTATTGCAGAGTATTTTGCAGAGTATTGCGCAGGGTATTGCAGAGTATTGCAGAGTATTGCAGAGTATTGCGCAGGGTATTGCAGAGTATTGCGCAGGGTATTGCAGAGTATTGCACCAGAGTATTGCAGAGTATTGCACAGGGTATTGCAGAGTATTGCGCAGGGTATTGCAGAGTATTGCAGGGTATTGCAGAGTATTGTGCAGGGTATTGCAGAGTATTGCGCAGGGTATTGCAGAGTATTGCGCAGGGTATTGCAGAGTATTGCACCAGAGTATTGCAGAGTATTGCGCAGGGTATTGCAGAGTATTGCACCAGGGTATTGCAGAGTATTGCACCAGAGTATTGCAGAGTATTGCGCAGGGTATTGCAGGGTATTGCGCAGGGTATTGCAGAGTATTGCACCAGAGTATTGCAGAGTATTGCACCAGGGTATTGCAGAGTATTTTGCAGGGTATTGCGCAGGGTATTGCAGAGTATTGCGCAGGGTATTGCAGAGTATTGCACCAGAGTATTGCAGAGTATTGCACCAGGGTATTGCAGAGTATTTTGCAGGGTATTGCGCAGGGTATTGCAGAGTATTGCGCAGGGTATTGCACCAGGGTATTGCAGAGTATTGCACCAGAGTATTGCAGAGTATTGCGCAGGGTATTGCAGAGTATTGCGCAGGGTATTGCAGAGTATTGCACCAGGGTATTGCAGAGTATTGCACCAGAGTATTGCAGAGTATTGCGCAGGGTATTGCAGAGTATTGCGCAGGGTATTGCAGAGTATTGCGCAGGGTATTGCAGGGTATTGCACCAGGGTATTGCAGAGTATTGCGCAGGGTATTGCAGAGTATTGCGCAGGGTATTGCAGAGTATTGCGCAGGGTATTGCAGAGTATTGCACCAGAGTATTGCAGAGTATTGTGCAGGGTATTGCAGGGTATTGCGCAGGGTATTGCAGAGTATTGCACCAGAGTATTGCAGAGTATTGCACCAGGGTATTGCAGAGTATTTTGCAGGGTATTGCGCAGGGTATTGCAGAGTATTGCGCAGGGTATTGCAGAGTATTTTGCAGGGTATTGCACCAGAGTATTGCAGAGTATTGCAGAGTATTGCACCAGGGTATTGCAGAGTATTTTGCAGAGTATTGCGCAGGGTATTGCAGAGTATTTCGCAGGGTATTGCAGAGTATTTTGCAGGGTATTGCACCAGAGTATTGCAGAGTATTGCACCAGAGTATTGCAGAGTATTGCACCAGGGTATTGCGCAGGGTATTGCAGGGTATTGCGCAGGGTATTGCAGAGTATTGCACCAGGGTATTGCAGAGTATTGCGCAGGGTATTGCAGGGTATTGCACCAGGGTATTGCAGAGTATTTTGCAGAGTATTGCAGAGTATTGCGCAGGGTATTGCAGAGTATTGCACCAGGGTATTGCAGAGTATTGCGCAGGGTATTGCAGAGTATTGCACCAGGGTATTGCAGAGTATTGCGCAGGGTATTGCAGGGTATTGCGCAGGGTATTGCAGAGTATTGCGCAGGGTATTGCAGAGTATTGCACCAGAGTATTGCAGAGTATTGCACCAGGGTATTGCAGAGTATTGCGCAGGGTATTGCAGAGTATTGCACCAGGGTATTGCAGAGTATTGCACCAGGGTATTGCAGAGTATTGCACCAGAGTATTGCAGAGTATTGCACCAGAGTATTGCAGAGTATTGCAGAGTATTGCACCAGAGTATTGCAGAGTATTTTGCAGGGTATTGCGCAGAGTATTGCAGAGTATTGCACAGGGTATTGCAGAGTATTTTGCAGGGTATTGCGCAGGGTATTGCAGAGTATTGCACCAGGGTATTGCAGAGTATTTTGCAGGGTATTGCGCAGGGTATTGCGCAGGGTATTGCGCAGGGTATTGCAGAGTATTTTGCAGGGTATTGCAGAGTATTGCGCAGGGTATTGCAGAGTATTGCACCAGGGTATTGCAGAGTATTGCAGCAGGGTATTGCAGGGTATTGCGCAGGGTATTGCAGAGTATTGCGCAGGGTATTGCAGAGTATTGCACCAGAGTATTGCAGAGTATTGCACCAGGGTATTGCAGAGTATTTTGCAGGGTATTGCGCAGGGTATTGCAGAGTATTGCGCAGGGTATTGCAGAGTATTTTGCAGGGTATTGCACCAGAGTATTGCAGAGTATTGCAGAGTATTGCACCAGGGTATTGCAGAGTATTTTGCAGAGTATTGCGCAGGGTATTGCAGAGTATTTTGCAGAGTATTTCGCAGGGTATTGCAGAGTATTTTGCAGAGTATTGCAGAGTATTGCGCAGGGTATTGCAGGGTATTGCGCAGGGTATTGCACCAGGGTATTGCAGAGTATTGCACCAGGGTATTGCAGAGTATTGCACCAGAGTATTGCAGGGTATTGCGCAGGGTATTGCAGAGTATTGCACCAGGGTATTGCAGAGTATTTTGCAGAGTATTGCGCAGGGTATTGCAGAGTATTGCAGAGTATTGCAGAGTATTGCGCAGGGTATTGCAGAGTATTGCGCAGGGTATTGCAGAGTATTGCACCAGGGTATTGCAGAGTATTTTGCAGGGTATTGCGCAGGGTATTGCAGAGTATTGCACCAGAGTATTGCAGAGTATTGCACAGGGTATTGCAGAGTATTGCGCAGGGTATTGCAGAGTATTGCAGGGTATTGCAGAGTATTGCGCAGGGTATTGCAGAGTATTGCACCAGAGTATTGCAGAGTATTGCGCAGGGTATTGCAGGGTATTGCGCAGGGTATTGCAGAGTATTGCGCAGGGTATTGCAGAGTATTGCACCAGAGTATTGCAGAGTATTGCACCAGGGTATTGCAGAGTATTTTGCAGGGTATTGCGCAGGGTATTGCAGAGTATTGCGCAGGGTATTGCACCAGGGTATTGCAGAGTATTGCGCAGGGTATTGCAGAGTATTGCACCAGGGTATTGCAGAGTATTGCGCAGGGTATTGCAGAGTATTGCGCAGGGTATTGCAGAGTATTGCGCAGGGTATTGCAGGGTATTGCACCAGGGTATTGCAGAGTATTGCACCAGAGTATTGCAGAGTATTGCGCAGGGTATTGCAGAGTATTGCGCAGGGTATTGCAGAGTATTGCGCAGGGTATTGCAGAGTATTGCACCAGGGTATTGCAGAGTATTGCACCAGAGTATTGCAGAGTATTGCGCAGGGTATTGCAGAGTATTGCGCAGGGTATTGCAGAGTATTGCACCAGAGTATTGCAGAGTATTGCACCAGGGTATTGCAGAGTATTTTGCAGGGTATTGCACCAGAGTATTGCAGAGTATTGCAGAGTATTGCACCAGGGTATTGCAGAGTATTTTGCAGAGTATTGCGCAGGGTATTGCAGAGTATTTCGCAGGGTATTGCAGAGTATTTTGCAGGGTATTGCACCAGAGTATTGCAGAGTATTGCACCAGAGTATTGCAGAGTATTGCACCAGGGTATTGCGCAGGGTATTGCAGAGTATTGCACCAGGGTATTGCAGAGTATTTTGCAGGGTATTGCGCAGGGTATTGCAGAGTATTGCGCAGGGTATTGCAGGGTATTGCACCAGGGTATTGCAGAGTATATTGCAGAGTATTGCGCAGGGTATTGCAGAGTATTGCACCAGAGTATTGCGCAGGGTATTGCAGAGTATTGCGCAGGGTATTGCAGAGTATTGCGCAGGGTATTGCAGAGTATTGCGCAGGGTATTGCAGAGTATTGCACCAGGGTATTGCAGAGTATTGCACCAGGGTATTGCAGAGTATTGCACCAGAGTATTGCAGAGTATTTTGCAGAGTATTGCGCAGGGTATTGCAGAGTATTGCACCAGAGTATTGCACCAGGGTATTGCAGAGTATTGCACCAGGGTATTGCAGAGTATTGCGCAGGGTATTGCAGAGTATTGCACCAGGGTATTGCAGAGTATTGCACCAGAGTATTGCAGAGTATTGCACCAGAGTATTGCGCAGGGTATTGCGCAGGGTATTGCAGAGTATTGCACCAGAGTATTGCAGAGTATTTTGCAGGGTATTGCGCAGGGTATTGCAGAGTATTGCGCAGGGTATTGCAGAGTATTGCACCAGAGTATTGCAGAGTATTGCGCAGGGTATTGCAGAGTATTTTGCAGAGTATTGCAGAGTATTGCACCAGAGTATTGCAGAGTATTGCACCAGGGTATTGCAGAGTATTGCGCAGGGTATTGCAGAGTATTGCGCAGGGTATTGCAGAGTATTGCGCAGGGTATTGCAGAGTATTGCACCAGGGTATTGCAGAGTATTTTGCAGGGTATTGCGCAGGGTATTGCAGAGTATTGCGCCAGGGTATTGCAGAGTATTGCACCAGAGTATTGCAGAGTATTGCAGAGTATTGCGCAGGGTATTGCAGGGTATTGCGCAGGGTATTGCAGAGTATTGCGCAGGGTATTGCACCAGGGTATTGCAGAGTATTGCACCAGAGTATTGCAGAGTATTGCGCAGGGTATTGCAGAGTATTGCACCAGAGTATTGCACCAGAGTATTGCACCAGGGTATTGCAGAGTATTGCACCAGGGTATTGCAGAGTATTGCGCAGGGTATTGCAGAGTATTGCACCAGGGTATTGCAGAGTATTGCACCAGGGTATTGCAGAGTATTGCACCAGAGTATTGCAGAGTATTGCACCAGAGTATTGCGCAGGGTATTGCGCAGGGTATTGCAGAGTATTGCACCAGAGTATTGCAGAGTATTTTGCAGGGTATTGCGCAGGGTATTGCAGAGTATTGCGCAGGGTATTGCAGAGTATTGCACCAGAGTATTGCAGAGTATTGCGCAGGGTATTGCAGAGTATTTTGCAGAGTATTGCAGAGTATTGCACCAGAGTATTGCAGAGTATTGCACCAGGGTATTGCAGAGTATTGCGCAGGGTATTGCAGAGTATTGCGCAGGGTATTGCAGAGTATTGCGCAGGGTATTGCAGAGTATTGCACCAGGGTATTGCAGAGTATTTTGCAGGGTATTGCGCAGGGTATTGCAGAGTATTGCGCCAGGGTATTGCAGAGTATTGCACCAGAGTATTGCAGAGTATTGCAGAGTATTGCGCAGGGTATTGCAGGGTATTGCGCAGGGTATTGCAGAGTATTGCGCAGGGTATTGCACCAGGGTATTGCAGAGTATTGCACCAGAGTATTGCAGGGTATTGCGCAGGGTATTGCAGAGTATTGCACCAGGGTATTGCAGAGTATTTTGCAGAGTATTGCGCAGGGTATTGCAGAGTATTGCAGAGTATTGCAGAGTATTGCGCAGGGTATTGCAGAGTATTGCACCAGAGTATTGCAGAGTATTGCACAGGGTATTGCAGAGTATTGCGCAGGGTATTGCAGAGTATTGCAGGGTATTGCAGAGTATTGTGCAGGGTATTGCAGAGTATTGCGCAGGGTATTGCAGAGTATTGCGCAGGGTATTGCAGAGTATTGCGCAGGGTATTGCAGAGTATTGCACCAGAGTATTGCAGAGTATTGCGCAGGGTATTGCAGAGTATTGCACCAGGGTATTGCAGAGTATTGCACCAGAGTATTGCAGAGTATTGCGCAGGGTATTGCAGGGTATTGCGCAGGGTATTGCAGAGTATTGCACCAGGGTATTGCAGAGTATTTTCCAGGGTATTGCGCAGGGTATTGCAGAGTATTGCGCAGGGTATTGCAGAGTATTGCACCAGAGTATTGCAGAGTATTGCACCAGGGTATTGCAGAGTATTGCGCAGGGTATTGCACCAGGGTATTGCAGAGTATTGCACCAGAGTATTGCAGAGTATTGCGCAGGGTATTGCAGAGTATTGCGCAGGGTATTGCAGAGTATTGCACCAGGGTATTGCAGAGTATTGCACCAGAGTATTGCAGAGTATTGCGCAGGGTATTGCAGAGTATTGCGCAGGGTATTGCAGGGTATTGCACCAGGGTATTGCAGAGTATTGCACCAGAGTATTGCAGAGTATTGCGCAGGGTATTGCAGAGTATTGCGCAGGGTATTGCAGAGTATTGTGCAGGGTATTGCAGAGTATTGCACCAGAGTATTGCAGAGTATTGTGCAGGGTATTGCAGGGTATTGCGCAGGGTATTGCAGAGTATTGCGCAGGGTATTGCAGAGTATTGCACCAGAGTATTGCAGAGTATTGCGCAGGGTATTGCAGAGTATTTTGCAGGGTATTGCACCAGAGTATTGCAGAGTATTGCAGAGTATTGCACCAGGGTATTGCAGAGTATTTTGCAGAGTATTGCGCAGGGTATTGCAGAGTATTTCGCAGGGTATTGCAGAGTATTTTGCAGGGTATTGCACCAGAGTATTGCAGAGTATTGCACCAGAGTATTGCAGAGTATTGCACCAGGGTATTGCGCAGGGTATTGCAGGGTATTGCGCAGGGTATTGCAGAGTATTGCACCAGGGTATTGCAGAGTATTGCGCAGGGTATTGCAGGGTATTGCACCAGGGTATTGCAGAGTATTTTGCAGAGTATTGCAGAGTATTGCGCAGGGTATTGCAGAGTATTGCACCAGAGTATTGCACCAGGGTATTGCAGAGTATTGCGCAGGGTATTGCGCAGGGTATTGCAGAGTATTGCGCAGGGTATTGCAGAGTATTGCACCAGGGTATTGCAGAGTATTGCGCAGGGTATTGCAGAGTATTGCACCAGGGTATTGCAGAGTATTGCGCAGGGTATTGCAGAGTATTTTGCAGAGTATTGCAGAGTATTGCACCAGAGTATTGCAGAGTATTGCACCAGGGTATTGCAGAGTATTGCGCAGGGTATTGCAGAGTATTGCGCAGGGTATTGCAGAGTATTGCGCAGGGTATTGCAGAGTATTGCACCAGGGTATTGCAGAGTATTTTGCAGGGTATTGCGCAGGGTATTGCAGAGTATTGCGCCAGGGTATTGCAGAGTATTGCACCAGAGTATTGCAGAGTATTGCGCAGGGTATTGCAGGGTATTGCGCAGGGTATTGCAGAGTATTGCGCAGGGTATTGCACCAGGGTATTGCAGAGTATTGCACCAGAGTATTGCACCAGGGTATTGCAGAGTATTGCACCAGGGTATTGCAGAGTATTGCGCAGGGTATTGCAGAGTATTGCACCAGGGTATTGCAGAGTATTGCACCAGGGTATTGCAGAGTATTGCACCAGAGTATTGCAGAGTATTGCACCAGGGTATTGCAGAGTATTGCACCAGAGTATTGCAGAGTATTGCACCAGAGTATTGCAGAGTATTTTGCAGGGTATTGCGCAGGGTATTGCAGAGTATTGCGCAGGGTATTGCAGAGTATTGCACCAGAGTATTGCAGAGTATTGCGCAGGGTATTGCAGAGTATTTTGCAGAGTATTGCAGAGTATTGCACCAGAGTATTGCAGAGTATTGCACCAGGGTATTGCAGAGTATTGCGCAGGGTATTGCAGAGTATTGCGCAGGGTATTGCAGAGTATTGCGCAGGGTATTGCAGAGTATTGCACCAGGGTATTGCAGAGTATTTTGCAGGGTATTGCGCAGGGTATTGCAGAGTATTGCGCCAGGGTATTGCAGAGTATTGCACCAGAGTATTGCAGAGTATTGCAGAGTATTGCGCAGGGTATTGCAGGGTATTGCGCAGGGTATTGCAGAGTATTGCGCAGGGTATTGCACCAGGGTATTGCAGAGTATTGCACCAGGGTATTGCAGAGTATTTTGCAGAGTATTGCGCAGGGTATTGCAGAGTATTGCAGAGTATTGCGCAGGGTATTGCAGAGTATTGCGCAGGGTATTGCAGAGTATTGCACCAGGGTATTGCAGAGTATTGCGCAGGGTATTGCAGAGTATTGCACCAGGGTATTGCAGAGTATTGCGCAGGGTATTGCAGAGTATTTTGCAGAGTATTGCAGAGTATTGCACCAGAGTATTGCAGAGTATTGCACAGGGTATTGCAGAGTATTGCGCAGGGTATTGCAGAGTATTGCAGGGTATTGCAGAGTATTGTGCAGGGTATTGCAGAGTATTGCGCAGGGTATTGCAGAGTATTGCGCAGGGTATTGCAGAGTATTGCGCAGGGTATTGCAGAGTATTGCACCAGAGTATTGCAGAGTATTGCGCAGGGTATTGCAGAGTATTGCACCAGGGTATTGCAGAGTATTGCACCAGAGTATTGCAGAGTATTGCGCAGGGTATTGCAGGGTATTGCGCAGGGTATTGCAGAGTATTGCACCAGGGTATTGCAGAGTATTTTGCAGGGTATTGCGCAGGGTATTGCAGAGTATTGCGCAGGGTATTGCAGAGTATTGCACCAGAGTATTGCAGAGTATTGCACCAGGGTATTGCAGAGTATTTTGCAGGGTATTGCGCAGGGTATTGCAGAGTATTGCGCAGGGTATTGCACCAGGGTATTGCAGAGTATTGCACCAGAGTATTGCAGAGTATTGCGCAGGGTATTGCAGAGTATTGCGCAGGGTATTGCAGAGTATTGCACCAGGGTATTGCAGAGTATTGCACCAGAGTATTGCAGAGTATTGCGCAGGGTATTGCAGAGTATTGCGCAGGGTATTGCAGAGTATTGCGCAGGGTATTGCAGGGTATTGCACCAGGGTATTGCAGAGTATTGCACCAGAGTATTGCAGAGTATTGCGCAGGGTATTGCAGAGTATTGCGCAGGGTATTGCAGAGTATTGCGCAGGGTATTGCAGAGTATTGCACCAAAGTATTGCAGAGTATTGTGCAGGGTATTGCAGGGTATTGCGCAGGGTATTGCAGAGTATTGCGCAGGGTATTGCAGAGTATTGCACCAGAGTATTGCAGAGTATTGCACCAGGGTATTGCAGAGTATTTTGCAGGGTATTGCGCAGGGTATTGCAGAGTATTGCGCAGGGTATTGCAGAGTATTTTGCAGGGTATTGCACCAGAGTATTGCAGAGTATTGCAGAGTATTGCACCAGGGTATTGCAGAGTATTTTGCAGAGTATTGCGCAGGGTATTGCAGAGTATTTCGCAGGGTATTGCAGAGTATTTTGCAGGGTATTGCACCAGAGTATTGCAGAGTATTGCACCAGAGTATTGCAGAGTATTGCACCAGGGTATTGCGCAGGGTATTGCAGGGTATTGCGCAGGGTATTGCAGAGTATTGCACCAGGGTATTGCAGAGTATTGCGCAGGGTATTGCAGGGTATTGCACCAGGGTATTGCAGAGTATTTTGCAGAGTATTGCAGAGTATTGCGCAGGGTATTGCAGAGTATTGCACCAGAGTATTGCACCAGGGTATTGCAGAGTATTGCGCAGGGTATTGCGCAGGGTATTGCAGAGTATTGCGCAGGGTATTGCAGAGTATTGCACCAGGGTATTGCAGAGTATTGCGCAGGGTATTGCAGAGTATTGCACCAGGGTATTGCAGAGTATTGCGCAGGGTATTGCAGAGTATTTTGCAGAGTATTGCAGAGTATTGCACCAGAGTATTGCAGAGTATTGCACCAGGGTATTGCAGAGTATTGCGCAGGGTATTGCAGGGTATTGCGCAGGGTATTGCAGAGTATTGCGCAGGGTATTGCAGAGTATTGCACCAGAGTATTGCAGAGTATTGCGCAGGGTATTGCAGAGTATTTTGCAGAGTATTGCAGAGTATTGCACCAGAGTATTGCAGAGTATTGCACCAGGGTATTGCAGAGTATTGCGCAGGGTATTGCAGAGTATTGCGCAGGGTATTGCAGAGTATTGCACCAGGGTATTGCAGAGTATTTTGCAGGGTATTGCGCAGGGTATTGCAGAGTATTGCGCCAGGGTATTGCAGAGTATTGCACCAGAGTATTGCAGAGTATTGCGCAGGGTATTGCAGGGTATTGCGCAGGGTATTGCAGAGTATTGCGCAGGGTATTGCACCAGGGTATTGCAGAGTATTGCACCAGAGTATTGCACCAGGGTATTGCAGAGTATTGCACCAGGGTATTGCAGAGTATTGCGCAGGGTATTGCAGAGTATTGCACCAGGGTATTGCAGAGTATTGCACCAGGGTATTGCAGAGTATTGCACCAGAGTATTGCAGAGTATTGCACCAGGGTATTGCAGAGTATTGCACCAGAGTATTGCAGAGTATTGCACCAGAGTATTGCAGAGTATTTTGCAGGGTATTGCGCAGGGTATTGCAGAGTATTGCGCAGGGTATTGCAGAGTATTGCACCAGAGTATTGCAGAGTATTGCGCAGGGTATTGCAGAGTATTTTGCAGAGTATTGCAGAGTATTGCACCAGAGTATTGCAGAGTATTGCACCAGGGTATTGCAGAGTATTGCGCAGGGTATTGCAGAGTATTGCGCAGGGTATTGCAGAGTATTGCGCAGGGTATTGCAGAGTATTGCACCAGGGTATTGCAGAGTATTTTGCAGGGTATTGCGCAGGGTATTGCAGAGTATTGCGCCAGGGTATTGCAGAGTATTGCACCAGAGTATTGCAGAGTATTGCAGAGTATTGCGCAGGGTATTGCAGGGTATTGCGCAGGGTATTGCAGAGTATTGCGCAGGGTATTGCACCAGGGTATTGCAGAGTATTGCACCAGAGTATTGCAGGGTATTGCGCAGGGTATTGCAGAGTATTGCACCAGGGTATTGCAGAGTATTTTGCAGAGTATTGCGCAGGGTATTGCAGAGTATTGCAGAGTATTGCAGAGTATTGCGCAGGGTATTGCAGAGTATTGCACCAGAGTATTGCAGAGTATTGCACAGGGTATTGCAGAGTATTGCGCAGGGTATTGCAGAGTATTGCAGGGTATTGCAGAGTATTGTGCAGGGTATTGCAGAGTATTGCGCAGGGTATTGCAGAGTATTGCGCAGGGTATTGCAGAGTATTGCGCAGGGTATTGCAGAGTATTGCACCAGAGTATTGCAGAGTATTGCGCAGGGTATTGCAGAGTATTGCACCAGGGTATTGCAGAGTATTGCACCAGAGTATTGCAGAGTATTGCGCAGGGTATTGCAGGGTATTGCGCAGGGTATTGCAGAGTATTGCACCAGGGTATTGCAGAGTATTTTGCAGGGTATTGCGCAGGGTATTGCAGAGTATTGCGCAGGGTATTGCAGAGTATTGCACCAGAGTATTGCAGAGTATTGCACCAGGGTATTGCAGAGTATTTTGCAGGGTATTGCGCAGGGTATTGCAGAGTATTGCGCAGGGTATTGCACCAGGGTATTGCAGAGTATTGCACCAGAGTATTGCAGAGTATTGCGCAGGGTATTGCAGAGTATTGCGCAGGGTATTGCAGAGTATTGCACCAGGGTATTGCAGAGTATTGCACCAGAGTATTGCAGAGTATTGCGCAGGGTATTGCAGAGTATTGCGCAGGGTATTGCAGAGTATTGCGCAGGGTATTGCAGGGTATTGCACCAGGGTATTGCAGAGTATTGCACCAGAGTATTGCAGAGTATTGCGCAGGGTATTGCAGAGTATTGCGCAGGGTATTGCAGAGTATTGCAGAGTATTGCGCAGGGTATTGCAGAGTATTGCGCAGGGTATTGCAGAGTATTGCACCAGAGTATTGCAGAGTATTGTGCAGGGTATTGCAGGGTATTGCGCAGGGTATTGCAGAGTATTGCGCAGGGTATTGCAGAGTATTGCACCAGAGTATTGCAGAGTATTGCACCAGGGTATTGCAGAGTATTTTGCAGGGTATTGCGCAGGGTATTGCAGAGTATTGCGCAGGGTATTGCAGAGTATTTTGCAGGGTATTGCACCAGAGTATTGCAGAGTATTGCAGAGTATTGCACCAGGGTATTGCAGAGTATTTTGCAGAGTATTGCGCAGGGTATTGCAGAGTATTTCGCAGGGTATTGCAGAGTATTTTGCAGGGTATTGCACCAGAGTATTGCAGAGTATTGCACCAGAGTATTGCAGAGTATTGCACCAGGGTATTGCGCAGGGTATTGCGCAGGGTATTGCAGGGTATTGCACCAGGGTATTGCAGAGTATTTTGCAGAGTATTGCAGAGTATTGCACCAGAGTATTGCACCAGGGTATTGCAGAGTATTGCGCAGGGTATTGTGCAGGGTATTGCAGAGTATTGCGCAGGGTATTGCAGAGTATTGCACCAGGGTATTGCAGAGTATTGCGCAGGGTATTGCAGAGTATTGCACCAGGGTATTGCAGAGTATTGCGCAGGGTATTGCAGGGTATTGCGCAGGGTATTGCAGAGTATTGCGCAGGGTATTGCAGAGTATTGCACCAGAGTATTGCAGAGTATTGCGCAGGGTATTGCAGAGTATTTTGCAGAGTATTGCAGAGTATTGCACCAGAGTATTGCAGAGTATTGCACCAGGGTATTGCAGAGTATTGCGCAGGGTATTGCAGAGTATTGCGCAGGGTATTGCAGAGTATTGCGCAGGGTATTGCAGAGTATTGCACCAGGGTATTGCAGAGTATTTTGCAGGGTATTGCGCAGGGTATTGCAGAGCATTGCGCCAGGGTATTGCAGAGTATTGCACCAGAGTATTGCAGAGTATTGCGCAGGGTATTGCAGGGTATTGCGCAGGGTATTGCAGAGTATTGCGCAGGGTATTGCACCAGGGTATTGCAGAGTATTGCACCAGAGTATTGCACCAGGGTATTGCAGAGTATTGCACCAGGGTATTGCAGAGTATTGCGCAGGGTATTGCAGAGTATTGCACCAGGGTATTGCAGAGTATTGCACCAGGGTATTGCAGAGTATTGCACCAGAGTATTGCAGAGTATTGCACCAGGGTATTGCAGAGTATTGCACCAGAGTATTGCAGAGTATTGCACCAGAGTATTGCAGAGTATTTTGCAGGGTATTGCGCAGGGTATTGCAGGGTATTGCGCAGGGTATTGCAGAGTATTGCACCAGAGTATTGCAGAGTATTGCGCAGGGTATTGCAGAGTATTTTGCAGGGTATTGCAGAGTATTGCACCAGAGTATTGCAGAGTATTGCACCAGGGTATTGCAGAGTATTGCGCAGGGTATTGCAGAGTATTGCGCAGGGTATTGCAGAGTATTGCGCAGGGTATTGCAGAGTATTGCACCAGGGTATTGCAGAGTATTTTGCAGGGTATTGCGCAGGGTATTGCAGAGTATTGCGCCAGGGTATTGCAGAGTATTGCACCAGAGTATTGCAGAGTATTGCAGAGTATTGCGCAGGGTATTGCAGGGTATTGCGCAGGGTATTGCAGAGTATTGCGCAGGGTATTGCACCAGGGTATTGCAGAGTATTGCACCAGAGTATTGCAGGGTATTGCGCAGGGTATTGCAGAGTATTGCACCAGGGTATTGCAGAGTATTTTGCAGAGTATTGCGCAGGGTATTGCAGAGTATTGCAGAGTATTGCAGAGTATTGCGCAGGGTATTGCAGAGTATTGCGCAGGGTATTGCAGAGTATTGCACCAGAGTATTGCAGAGTATTGCACAGGGTATTGCAGAGTATTGCGCAGGGTATTGCAGAGTATTGCAGGGTATTGCAGAGTATTGTGCAGGGTATTGCAGAGTATTGCGCAGGGTATTGCAGAGTATTGCGCAGGGTATTGCAGAGTATTGCGCAGGGTATTGCAGAGTATTGCACCAGAGTATTGCAGAGTATTGCGCAGGGTATTGCAGAGTATTGCACCAGGGTATTGCAGAGTATTGCACCAGAGTATTGCAGAGTATTGCGCAGGGTATTGCAGGGTATTGCGCAGGGTATTGCAGAGTATTGCACCAGGGTATTGCAGAGTATTTTGCAGGGTATTGCGCAGGGTATTGCAGAGTATTGCGCAGGGTATTGCAGAGTATTGCACCAGAGTATTGCAGAGTATTGCACCAGGGTATTGCAGAGTATTTTGCAGGGTATTGCGCAGGGTATTGCAGAGTATTGCGCAGGGTATTGCACCAGGGTATTGCAGAGTATTGCACCAGAGTATTGCAGAGTATTGCGCAGGGTATTGCAGAGTATTGCGCAGGGTATTGCAGAGTATTGCACCAGGGTATTGCAGAGTATTGCACCAGAGTATTGCAGAGTATTGCGCAGGGTATTGCAGAGTATTGCGCAGGGTATTGCAGAGTATTGCGCAGGGTATTGCAGGGTATTGCACCAGGGTATTGCAGAGTATTGCACCAGAGTATTGCAGAGTATTGCGCAGGGTATTGCAGAGTATTGCGCAGGGTATTGCAGAGTATTGCGCAGGGTATTGCAGAGTATTGCACCAGAGTATTGCAGAGTATTGTGCAGGGTATTGCAGGGTATTGCGCAGGGTATTGCAGAGTATTGCGCAGGGTATTGCAGAGTATTGCACCAGAGTATTGCAGAGTATTGCACCAGGGTATTGCAGAGTATTTTGCAGAGTATTGCGCAGGGTATTGCAGAGTATTTCGCAGGGTATTGCAGAGTATTTTGCAGGGTATTGCACCAGAGTATTGCAGAGTATTGCACCAGAGTATTGCAGAGTATTGCACCAGGGTATTGCGCAGGGTATTGCAGGGTATTGCGCAGGGTATTGCAGAGTATTGCACCAGGGTATTGCAGAGTATTGCGCAGGGTATTGCAGGGTATTGCACCAGGGTATTGCAGAGTATTTTGCAGAGTATTGCAGAGTATTGCGCAGGGTATTGCAGAGTATTGCACCAGAGTATTGCACCAGGGTATTGCAGAGTATTGCGCAGGGTATTGCGCAGGGTATTGCAGAGTATTGCGCAGGGTATTGCAGAGTATTGCACCAGGGTATTGCAGAGTATTGCGCAGGGTATTGCAGAGTATTGCACCAGGGTATTGCAGAGTATTGCGCAGGGTATTGCAGGGTATTGCGCAGGGTATTGCAGAGTATTGCGCAGGGTATTGCAGAGTATTGCACCAGAGTATTGCAGAGTATTGCACCAGGGTATTGCAGAGTATTGCGCAGGGTATTGCAGAGTATTGCACCAGGGTATTGCAGAGTATTGCACCAGGGTATTGCAGAGTATTGCACCAGAGTATTGCAGAGTATTGCAGAGTATTGCACCAGGGTATTGCAGAGTATTTTGCAGGGTATTGCGCAGGGTATTGCAGAGTATTGCGCAGGGTATTGCAGAGTATTGCACCAGAGTATTGCAGAGTATTGCACCAGGGTATTGCAGAGTATTTTGCAGGGTATTGCGCAGGGTATTGCAGAGTATTGCGCAGGGTATTGCACCAGGGTATTGCAGAGTATTGCACCAGAGTATTGCAGAGTATTGCGCAGGGTATTGCAGAGTATTGCGCAGGGTATTGCAGAGTATTGCACCAGGGTATTGCAGAGTATTGCACCAGAGTATTGCAGAGTATTGCGCAGGGTATTGCAGAGTATTGCGCAGGGTATTGCAGAGTATTGCGCAGGGTATTGCAGGGTATTGCACCAGGGTATTGCAGAGTATTGCACCAGAGTATTGCAGAGTATTGCGCAGGGTATTGCAGAGTATTGCGCAGGGTATTGCAGAGTATTGCACCAGAGTATTGCAGAGTATTGTGCAGGGTATTGCAGGGTATTGCGCAGGGTATTGCAGAGTATTGCGCAGGGTATTGCAGAGTATTGCACCAGAGTATTGCAGAGTATTGCACCAGGGTATTGCAGAGTATTTTGCAGGGTATTGCGCAGGGTATTGCAGAGTATTGCGCAGGGTATTGCAGAGTATTTTGCAGGGTATTGCACCAGAGTATTGCAGAGTATTGCAGAGTATTGCACCAGGGTATTGCAGAGTATTTTGCAGAGTATTGCGCAGGGTATTGCAGAGTATTTCGCAGGGTATTGCAGAGTATTTTGCAGGGTATTGCACCAGAGTATTGCAGAGTATTGCACCAGAGTATTGCAGAGTATTGCACAAGGGTATTGCGCAGGGTATTGCAGGGTATTGCGCAGGGTATTGCAGAGTATTGCACCAGGGTATTGCAGAGTATTGCGCAGGGTATTGCAGGGTATTGCACCAGGGTATTGCAGAGTATTTTGCAGAGTATTGCAGAGTATTGCGCAGGGTATTGCAGAGTATTGCACCAGAGTATTGCACCAGGGTATTGCAGAGTATTGCGCAGGGTATTGCGCAGGGTATTGCAGAGTATTGCGCAGGGTATTGCAGAGTATTGCACCAGGGTATTGCAGAGTATTGCGCAGGGTATTGCAGAGTATTGCACCAGGGTATTGCAGAGTATTGCGCAGGGTATTGCAGAGTATTTTGCAGAGTATTGCAGAGTATTGCACCAGAGTATTGCAGAGTATTGCACCAGGGTATTGCAGAGTATTGCGCAGGGTATTGCAGGGTATTGCGCAGGGTATTGCAGAGTATTGCGCAGGGTATTGCAGAGTATTGCACCAGAGTATTGCAGAGTATTGCGCAGGGTATTGCAGAGTATTTTGCAGAGTATTGCAGAGTATTGCACCAGAGTATTGCAGAGTATTGCACCAGGGTATTGCAGAGTATTGCGCAGGGTATTGCAGAGTATTGCGCAGGGTATTGCAGAGTATTGCACCAGGGTATTGCAGAGTATTTTGCAGGGTATTGCGCAGGGTATTGCAGAGTATTGCGCCAGGGTATTGCAGAGTATTGCACCAGAGTATTGCAGAGTATTGCGCAGGGTATTGCAGGGTATTGCGCAGGGTATTGCAGAGTATTGCGCAGGGTATTGCACCAGGGTATTGCAGAGTATTGCACCAGAGTATTGCACCAGGGTATTGCAGAGTATTGCACCAGGGTATTGCAGAGTATTGCGCAGGGTATTGCAGAGTATTGCACCAGGGTATTGCAGAGTATTGCACCAGGGTATTGCAGAGTATTGCACCAGAGTATTGCAGAGTATTGCACCAGGGTATTGCAGAGTATTGCACCAGAGTATTGCAGAGTATTGCACCAGAGTATTGCAGAGTATTTTGCAGGGTATTGCGCAGGGTATTGCAGAGTATTGCGCAGGGTATTGCAGAGTATTGCACCAGAGTATTGCAGAGTATTGCGCAGGGTATTGCAGAGTATTTTGCAGAGTATTGCAGAGTATTGCACCAGAGTATTGCAGAGTATTGCACCAGGGTATTGCAGAGTATTGCGCAGGGTATTGCAGAGTATTGCGCAGGGTATTGCAGAGTATTGCGCAGGGTATTGCAGAGTATTGCACCAGGGTATTGCAGAGTATTTTGCAGGGTATTGCGCAGGGTATTGCAGAGTATTGCGCCAGGGTATTGCAGAGTATTGCACCAGAGTATTGCAGAGTATTGCAGAGTATTGCGCAGGGTATTGCAGGGTATTGCGCAGGGTATTGCAGAGTATTGCGCAGGGTATTGCACCAGGGTATTGCAGAGTATTGCACCAGAGTATTGCAGGGTATTGCGCAGGGTATTGCAGAGTATTGCACCAGGGTATTGCAGAGTATTTTGCAGAGTATTGCGCAGGGTATTGCAGAGTATTGCAGAGTATTGCAGAGTATTGCGCAGGGTATTGCAGAGTATTGCACCAGAGTATTGCAGAGTATTGCACAGGGTATTGCAGAGTATTGCGCAGGGTATTGCAGAGTATTGCAGGGTATTGCAGAGTATTGTGCAGGGTATTGCAGAGTATTGCGCAGGGTATTGCAGAGTATTGCGCAGGGTATTGCAGAGTATTGCACCAGAGTATTGCAGAGTATTGCGCAGGGTATTGCAGAGTATTGCACCAGGGTATTGCAGAGTATTGCACCAGAGTATTGCAGAGTATTGTGCAGGGTATTGCAGGGTATTGCGCAGGGTATTGCAGAGTATTGCACCAGGGTATTGCAGAGTATTTTGCAGGGTATTGCGCAGGGTATTGCAGAGTATTGCGCAGGGTATTGCAGAGTATTGCACCAGAGTATTGCAGAGTATTGCACCAGGGTATTGCAGAGTATTTTGCAGGGTATTGCGCAGGGTATTGCAGAGTATTGCGCAGGGTATTGCACCAGGGTATTGCAGAGTATTGCACCAGAGTATTGCAGAGTATTGCGCAGGGTATTGCAGAGTATTGCGCAGGGTATTGCAGAGTATTGCACCAGGGTATTGCAGAGTATTGCACCAGAGTATTGCAGAGTATTGCGCAGGGTATTGCAGAGTATTGCGCAGGGTATTGCAGGGTATTGCACCAGGGTATTGCAGAGTATTGCACCAGAGTATTGCAGAGTATTGCGCAGGGTATTGCAGAGTATTGCGCAGGGTATTGCAGAGTATTGCGCAGGGTATTGCAGAGTATTGCACCAGAGTATTGCAGAGTATTGTGCAGGGTATTGCAGGGTATTGCGCAGGGTATTGCAGAGTATTGCGCAGGGTATTGCAGAGTATTGCACCAGAGTATTGCAGAGTATTGCACCAGGGTATTGCAGAGTATTTTGCAGGGTATTGCGCAGGGTATTGCAGAGTATTGCGCAGGGTATTGCAGAGTATTTTGCAGGGTATTGCACCAGAGTATTGCAGAGTATTGCAGAGTATTGCACCAGGGTATTGCAGAGTATTTTGCAGAGTATTGCGCAGGGTATTGCAGAGTATTTCGCAGGGTATTGCAGAGTATTTTGCAGGGTATTGCACCAGAGTATTGCAGAGTATTGCACCAGAGTATTGCAGAGTATTGCACCAGGGTATTGCGCAGGGTATTGCGCAGGGTATTGCAGGGTATTGCACCAGGGTATTGCAGAGTATTTTGCAGAGTATTGCAGAGTATTGCACCAGAGTATTGCACCAGGGTATTGCAGAGTATTGCGCAGGGTATTGTGCAGGGTATTGCAGAGTATTGCGCAGGGTATTGCAGAGTATTGCACCAGGGTATTGCAGAGTATTGCGCAGGGTATTGCAGGGTATTGCGCAGGGTATTGCAGAGTATTGCGCAGGGTATTGCAGAGTATTGCACCAGAGTATTGCAGAGTATTGCGCAGGGTATTGCAGAGTATTTTGCAGAGTATTGCAGAGTATTGCACCAGAGTATTGCAGAGTATTGCACCAGGGTATTGCAGAGTATTGCGCAGGGTATTGCAGAGTATTGCGCAGGGTATTGCAGAGTATTGCGCAGGGTATTGCAGAGTATTGCACCAGGGTATTGCAGAGTATTTTGCAGGGTATTGCGCAGGGTATTGCAGAGTATTGCGCCAGGGTATTGCAGAGTATTGCACCAGAGTATTGCAGAGTATTGCGCAGGGTATTGCAGGGTATTGCGCAGGGTATTGCAGAGTATTGCGCAGGGTATTGCACCAGGGTATTGCAGAGTATTGCACCAGAGTATTGCACCAGGGTATTGCAGAGTATTGCACCAGGGTATTGCAGAGTATTGCGCAGGGTATTGCAGAGTATTGCACCAGGGTATTGCAGAGTATTGCACCAGGGTATTGCAGAGTATTGCACCAGAGTATTGCAGAGTATTGCACCAGGGTATTGCAGAGTATTGCACCAGAGTATTGCAGAGTATTTTGCAGGGTATTGCGCAGGGTATTGCAGGGTATTGCGCAGGGTATTGCAGGGTATTGCACCAGAGTATTGCAGAGTATTGCGCAGGGTATTGCAGAGTATTTTGCAGGGTATTGCAGAGTATTGCACCAGAGTATTGCAGAGTATTGCACCAGGGTATTGCAGAGTATTGCGCAGGGTATTGCAGAGTATTGCGCAGGGTATTGCAGAGTATTGCGCAGGGTATTGCAGAGTATTGCACCAGGGTATTGCAGAGTATTTTGCAGGGTATTGCGCAGGGTATTGCAGAGTATTGCGCCAGGGTATTGCAGAGTATTGCACCAGAGTATTGCAGAGTATTGCAGAGTATTGCGCAGGGTATTGCAGGGTATTGCGCAGGGTATTGCAGAGTATTGCGCAGGGTATTGCACCAGGGTATTGCAGAGTATTGCACCAGAGTATTGCAGGGTATTGCGCAGGGTATTGCAGAGTATTGCACCAGGGTATTGCAGAGTATTTTGCAGAGTATTGCGCAGGGTATTGCAGAGTATTGCAGAGTATTGCAGAGTATTGCGCAGGGTATTGCAGAGTATTGCGCAGGGTATTGCAGAGTATTGCACCAGAGTATTGCAGAGTATTGCACAGGGTATTGCAGAGTATTGCGCAGGGTATTGCAGAGTATTGCAGGGTATTGCAGAGTATTGCGCAGGGTATTGCAGAGTATTGCGCAGGGTATTGCAG
The DNA here is from genome assembly GCA_029206835.1 of Rana muscosa. Lineage (NCBI taxonomy): Eukaryota > Metazoa > Chordata > Amphibia > Anura > Ranidae > Rana > Rana muscosa. The sequence continues at coordinate 1,466,879 of JARGYO010000549.1, forward strand.
AGTATTGCGCAGGGTATTGCAGAGTATTGCACCAGAGTATTGCAGAGTATTGCGCAGGGTATTGCAGAGTATTGCACCAGGGTATTGCAGAGTATTGCACCAGAGTATTGCAGAGTATTGCGCAGGGTATTGCAGGGTATTGCGCAGGGTATTGCAGAGTATTGCACCAGGGTATTGCAGAGTATTTTGCAGGGTATTGCGCAGGGTATTGCAGAGTATTGCGCAGGGTATTGCAGAGTATTGCACCAGAGTATTGCAGAGTATTGCACCAGGGTATTGCAGAGTATTTTGCAGGGTATTGCGCAGGGTATTGCAGAGTATTGCGCAGGGTATTGCACCAGGGTATTGCAGAGTATTGCACCAGAGTATTGCAGAGTATTGCGCAGGGTATTGCAGAGTATTGCGCAGGGTATTGCAGAGTATTGCACCAGAGTATTGCAGAGTATTGCGCAGGGTATTGCAGAGTATTGCGCAGGGTATTGCAGAGTATTGCGCAGGGTATTGCAGGGTATTGCACCAGGGTATTGCAGAGTATTGCACCAGAGTATTGCAGAGTATTGCGCAGGGTATTGCAGAGTATTGCGCAGGGTATTGCAGAGTATTGCGCAGGGTATTGCAGAGTATTGCACCAGAGTATTGCAGAGTATTGTGCAGGGTATTGCAGGGTATTGCGCAGGGTATTGCAGAGTATTGCGCAGGGTATTGCAGAGTATTGCACCAGAGTATTGCAGAGTATTGCACCAGGGTATTGCAGAGTATTGCGCAGGGTATTGCAGAGTATTTCGCAGGGTATTGCAGAGTATTTTGCAGGGTATTGCACCAGAGTATTGCAGAGTATTGCACCAGAGTATTGCAGAGTATTGCACCAGGGTATTGCGCAGGGTATTGCAGGGTATTGCGCAGGGTATTGCAGAGTATTGCACCAGGGTATTGCAGAGTATTGCGCAGGGTATTGCAGGGTATTGCACCAGGGTATTGCAGAGTATTTTGCAGAGTATTGCAGAGTATTGCGCAGGGTATTGCAGAGTATTGCACCAGAGTATTGCACCAGGGTATTGCAGAGTATTGCGCAGGGTATTTCGCAGGGTATTGCAGAGTATTGCGCAGGGTATTGCAGAGTATTGCACCAGGGTATTGCAGAGTATTGCGCAGGGTATTGCAGAGTATTGCACCAGGGTATTGCAGAGTATTGCGCAGGGTATTGCAGGGTATTGCGCAGGGTATTGCAGAGTATTGCGCAGGGTATTGCAGAGTATTGCACCAGAGTATTGCAGAGTATTGCACCAGGGTATTGCAGAGTATTGCGCAGGGTATTGCAGAGTATTGCACCAGGGTATTGCAGAGTATTGCACCAGGGTATTGCAGAGTATTGCACCAGAGTATTGCAGAGTATTGCACCAGAGTATTGCAGAGTATTGCAGAGTATTGCACCAGAGTATTGCAGAGTATTTTGCAGGGTATTGCGCAGGGTATTGCAGAGTATTGCGCAGGGTATTGCAGAGTATTGCACCAGAGTATTGCAGAGTATTGCACAGGGTATTGCAGAGTATTTTGCAGGGTATTGCGCAGGGTATTGCAGAGTATTTTGCAGGGTATTGCAGAGTATTGCGCAGGGTATTGCAGAGTATTGCACCAGGGTATTGCAGAGTATTTTGCAGGGTATTGCGCAGGGTATTGCGCAGGGTATTGCGCAGGGTATTGCAGAGTATTTTGCAGGGTATTGCAGAGTATTGCACCAGGGTATTGCAGAGTATTGCACCAGGGTATTGCAGAGTATTGCAGCAGGGTATTGCAGCAGGGTATTGCAGGGTATTGCGCAGGGTATTGCAGAGTATTGCGCAGGGTATTGCAGAGTATTGCACCAGAGTATTGCAGAGTATTGCACCAGGGTATTGCAGAGTATTTTGCAGGGTATTGCGCAGGGTATTGCAGAGTATTGCGCAGGGTATTGCACCAGGGTATTGCAGAGTATTTTGCAGAGTATTGCAGAGTATTGCGCAGGGTATTGCAGAGTATTGCACCAGAGTATTGCACCAGGGTATTGCAGAGTATTGCGCAGGGTATTGCAGAGTATTGCGCAGGGTATTGCAGAGTATTGCACCAGGGTATTGCAGAGTATTGCACCAGGGTATTGCAGAGTATTGCACCAGAGTATTGCAGAGTATTGCACCAGAGTATTGCGCAGGGTATTGCAGAGTATTGCACCAGAGTATTGCAGAGTATTTTGCAGGGTATTGCGCAGGGTATTGCAGAGTATTGCGCAGGGTATTGCAGAGTATTGCGCAGGGTATTGCAGAGTATTGCACCAGGGTATTGCAGAGTATTGCACCAGAGTATTGCAGAGTATTTTGCAGGGTATTGCGCAGGGTATTGCACCAGGGTATTGCAGAGTATTGCACCAGAGTATTGCAGAGTATTGCGCAGGGTATTGCAGAGTATTGCGCAGGGTATTGCAGAGTATTGCACCAGGGTATTGCAGAGTATTGCACCAGAGTATTGCAGAGTATTGCAGAGTATTGCGCAGGGTATTGCAGGGTATTGCACCAGGGTATTGCAGAGTATTGCGCAGGGTATTGCAGAGTATTGCGCAGGGTATTGCAGAGTATTGCGCAGGGTATTGCAGAGTATTGCACCAGGGTATTGCAGAGTATTGCGCAGGGTATTGCAGAGTATTGCGCAGGGTATTGCAGGGTATTGCACCAGGGTATTGCAGAGTATTGCACCAGAGTATTGCAGAGTATTGCGCAGGGTATTGCAGAGTATTGCACCAGAGTATTGCAGAGTATTGTGCAGGGTATTGCAGGGTATTGCGCAGGGTATTGCAGGGTATTGCGCAGGGTATTGCAGAGTATTGCACCAGAGTATTGCAGAGTATTGCACCAGGGTATTGCAGAGTATTTTGCAGGGTATTGCGCAGGGTATTGCAGAGTATTGCGCAGGGTATTGCAGAGTATTGCGCAGGGTATTGCAGAGTATTTTGCAGGGTATTGCACCAGAGTATTGCAGAGTATTGCAGAGTATTGCACCAGGGTATTGCAGAGTATTTTGCAGAGTATTGCGCAGGGTATTGCAGAGTATTTCGCAGGGTATTGCAGAGTATTTTGCAGGGTATTGCACCAGAGTATTGCAGAGTATTGCACCAGAGTATTGCAGAGTATTGCACCAGGGTATTGCGCAGGGTATTGCAGGGTATTGCGCAGGGTATTGCAGAGTATTGCACCAGGGTATTGCAGAGTATTTTGCAGGGTATTGCGCAGGGTATTGCGCAGGGTATTGCACCAGGGTATTGCAGAGTATTTTGCAGAGTATTGCAGAGTATTGCGCAGGGTATTGCAGAGTATTGCACCAGAGTATTGCAGAGTATTGCGCAGGGTATTGCAGAGTATTGCGCAGGGTATTGCAGAGTATTGCGCAGGGTATTGCAGAGTATTGCACCAGGGTATTGCAGAGTATTGCACCAGGGTATTGCAGAGTATTGCACCAGAGTATTGCAGAGTATTGCGCAGGGTATTGCAGGGTATTGCGCAGGGTATTGCAGAGTATTGCACCAGGGTATTGCAGAGTATTGCACCAGGGTATTGCAGAGTATTGCACCAGAGTATTGCAGAGTATTTTGCAGGGTATTGCGCAGGGTATTGCAGAGTATTGCGCAGGGTATTGCAGAGTATTGCACCAGAGTATTGCAGAGTATTGCACAGGGTATTGCAGAGTATTTTGCAGGGTATTGCGCAGGGTATTGCAGAGTATTGCGCAGGGTATTGCAGAGTATTGCGCAGGGTATTGCAGAGTATTGCACCAGGGTATTGCAGAGTATTTTGCAGGGTATTGTGCAGGGTATTGCGCAGGGTATTGCGCAGGGTATTGCAGAGTATTGTGCAGGGTATTGCAGGGTATTGCGCAGGGTATTGCAGAGTATTGCGCAGGGTATTGCAGAGTATTGCACCAGAGTATTGCAGAGTATTGCACCAGGGTATTGCAGAGTATTTTGCAGGGTATTGCGCAGGGTATTGCAGAGTATTGCGCAGGGTATTGCAGAGTATTGCGCAGGGTATTGCACCAGAGTATTGCAGAGTATTGCACCAGGGTATTGCAGAGTATTTTGCAGAGTATTGCGCAGGGTATTGCAGAGTATTTCGCAGGGTATTGCAGAGTATTTTGCAGGGTATTGCACCAGAGTATTGCAGAGTATTGCACCAGAGTATTGCAGAGTATTGCACCAGGGTATTGCGCAGGGTATTGCAGGGTATTGCGCAGGGTATTGCAGAGTATTGCACCAGGGTATTGCAGAGTATTTTGCAGAGTATTGCGCAGGGTATTGCAGGGTATTGCACCAGGGTATTGCAGAGTATTTTGCAGAGTATTGCAGAGTATTGCGCAGGGTATTGCAGAGTATTGCACCAGAGTATTGCGCAGGGTATTGCAGAGTATTGCGCAGGGTATTGCAGAGTATTGCGCAGGGTATTGCAGAGTATTGCGCAGGGTATTGCAGAGTATTGCACCAGGGTATTGCAGAGTATTGCACCAGGGTATTGCAGAGTATTGCACCAGAGTATTGCAGAGTATTGCGCAGGGTATTGCAGAGTATTGCACCAGAGTATTGCAGAGTATTTTGCAGGGTATTGCGCAGGGTATTGCAGAGTATTGCGCAGGGTATTGCAGAGTATTGCACCAGAGTATTGCAGAGTATTGCGCAGGGTATTGCAGAGTATTGCACCAGAGTATTGCAGAGTATTGCGCAGGGTCTTGCAGAGTATTGCGCAGGGTATTGCAGAGTATTGCGCAGGGTATTGCACCAGAGTATTGCAGAGTATTGCACAGGGTATTGCAGAGTATTGCGCAGGGTATTGCAGAGTATTGCGCAGGGTATTGCAGAGTATTGCACCAGGGTATTGCAGAGTATTTTGCAGGGTATTGCGCAGGGTATTGCGCAGGGTATTGCGCAGGGTATTGCAGAGTATTGTGCAGGGTATTGCAGGGTATTGCGCAGGGTATTGCAGAGTATTGCGCAGGGTATTGCAGAGTATTGCACCAGAGTATTGCAGAGTATTGCACCAGGGTATTGCAGAGTATTTTGCAGGGTATTGTGCAGGGTATTGCAGAGTATTGCGCAGGGTATTGCAGAGTATTGCGCAGGGTATTGCACCAGAGTATTGCAGAGTATTGCAGAGTATTGCACCAGGGTATTGCAGAGTATTTTGCAGAGTATTGCGCAGGGTATTGCAGAGTATTTCGCAGGGTATTGCAGAGTATTTTGCAGGGTATTGCACCAGAGTATTGCAGAGTATTGCACCAGAGTATTGCAGAGTATTGCACCAGGGTATTGCGCAGGGTATTGCAGGGTATTGCGCAGGGTATTGCAGAGTATTGCACCAGGGTATTGCAGAGTATTTTGCAGGGTATTGCGCAGGGTATTGCAGAGTATTGCGCAGGGTATTGCAGGGTATTGCGCAGGGTATTGCAGAGTATTGCGCAGGGTATTGCACCAGAGTATTGCAGAGTATTGCGCAGGGTATTGCAGAGTATTGCGCAGGGTATTGCAGAGTATTGCACCAGGGTATTGCAGGGTATTGCGCAGGGTATTGCAGAGTATTGCACCAGAGTATTGCAGAGTATTGCACCAGGGTATTGCAGAGTATTGCGCAGGGTATTGCAGAGTATTGCACCAGAGTATTGCAGAGTATTGCACCAGGGTATTGCAGAGTATTTTGCAGAGTATTGCGCAGGGTATTGCAGGGTATTGCGCAGGGTATTGCAGAGTATTGCGCAGGGTATTGCAGAGTATTGCACCAGAGTATTGCAGAGTATTGCACAGGGTATTGCAGAGTATTTTGCAGGGTATTGCGCAGGGTATTGCAGAGTATTTTGCAGGGTATTGCAGAGTATTGCGCAGGGTATTGCAGAGTATTGCACCAGGGTATTGCAGAGTATTTTGCAGGGTATTGCGCAGGGTATTGCGCAGGGTATTGCGCAGGGTATTGCAGAGTATTTTGCAGGGTATTGCAGAGTATTGCGCAGGGTATTGCAGAGTATTGCACCAGGGTATTGCAGAGTATTGCACCAGGGTATTGCAGAGTATTGCAGCAGGGTATTGCAGGGTATTGCGCAGGGTATTGCAGAGTATTGCGCAGGGTATTGCAGAGTATTGCACCAGAGTATTGCAGAGTATTGCACCAGGGTATTGCAGAGTATTTTGCAGGGTATTGCGCAGGGTATTGCAGAGTATTGCGCAGGGTATTGCAGAGTATTTTGCAGAGTATTGCGCAGGGTATTGCAGAGTATTTTGCAGAGTATTTCGCAGGGTATTGCAGAGTATTTTGCAGAGTATTGCACCAGGGTATTGCGCAGGGTATTGCAGGGTATTGCGCAGGGTATTGCAGAGTATTGCACCAGGGTATTGCAGAGTATTTTGCAGGGTATTGCGCAGGGTATTGCGCAGGGTATTGCGCAGGGTATTGCAGAGTATTTTGCAGAGTATTGCAGAGTATTGCGCAGGGTATTGCAGAGTATTGCACCAGAGTATTGCACCAGGGTATTGCAGAGTATTGCGCAGGGTATTGCAGAGTATTGCGCAGGGTATTGCAGAGTATTGCACCAGGGTATTGCAGAGTATTGCACCAGAGTATTGCAGAGTATTGCACCAGAGTATTTTGCAGGGTATTGCGCAGGGTATTGCAGAGTATTGCGCAGGGTATTGCAGAGTATTGCGCAGGGTATTGCACCAGGGTATTGCAGAGTATTGCACCAGAGTATTGCAGAGTATTTTGCAGGGTATTGCGCAGGGTATTGCACCAGGGTATTGCAGAGTATTGCACCAGAGTATTGCAGAGTATTGCGCAGGGTATTGCAGAGTATTGCGCAGGGTATTGCAGAGTATTGCACCAGGGTATTGCAGAGTATTGCACCAGAGTATTGCAGAGTATTGCAGAGTATTGCGCAGGGTATTGCAGGGTATTGCACCAGGGTATTGCAGAGTATTGCGCAGGGTATTGCAGAGTATTGCGCAGGGTATTGCAGAGTATTGCGCAGGGTATTGCAGAGTATTGCACCAGGGTATTGCAGAGTATTGCGCAGGGTATTGCAGGGTATTGCACCAGGGTATTGCAGAGTATTGCACCAGAGTATTGCAGAGTATTGCGCAGGGTATTGCAGAGTATTGCACCAGAGTATTGCAGAGTATTGTGCAGGGTATTGCAGGGTATTGCGCAGGGTATTGCAGAGTATTGCGCAGGGTATTGCAGAGTATTGCACCAGAGTATTGCAGAGTATTGCACCAGGGTATTGCAGAGTATTTTGCAGGGTATTGCGCAGGGTATTGCAGAGTATTGCGCAGGGTATTGCAGAGTATTGCGCAGGGTATTGCAGAGTATTTTGCAGGGTATTGCACCAGAGTATTGCAGAGTATTGCAGAGTATTGCACCAGGGTATTGCAGAGTATTTTGCAGAGTATTGCGCAGGGTATTGCAGAGTATTTCGCAGGGTATTGCAGAGTATTTTGCAGGGTATTGCACCAGAGTATTGCAGAGTATTGCACCAGAGTATTGCAGAGTATTGCACCAGGGTATTGCGCAGGGTATTGCAGGGTATTGCGCAGGGTATTGCAGAGTATTGCACCAGGGTATTGCAGAGTATTTTGCAGGGTATTGCAGGGTATTGCAGGGTATTGCACCAGGGTATTGCAGAGTATTTTGCAGAGTATTGCAGAGTATTGCGCAGGGTATTGCAGAGTATTGCGCAGGGTATTGCAGAGTATTGCACCAGAGTATTGCGCAGGGTATTGCAGAGTATTGCGCAGGGTATTGCAGAGTATTGCGCAGGGTATTGCAGAGTATTGCACCAGAGTATTGCAGAGTATTGCACCAGGGTATTGCAGAGTATTTTGCAGGGTATTGCGCAGGGTATTGCAGAGTATTGCGCAGGGTATTGCAGAGTATTGCGCAGGGTATTGCAGAGTATTTTGCAGGGTATTGCACCAGAGTATTGCAGAGTATTGCAGAGTATTGCACCATGGTATTGCAGAGTATTTTGCAGAGTATTGCGCAGGGTATTGCAGAGTATTTCGCAGGGTATTGCAGAGTATTTTGCAGGGTATTGCACCAGAGTATTGCAGAGTATTGCACCAGAGTATTGCAGAGTATTGCACCAGGGTATTGCGCAGGGTATTGCAGGGTATTGCGCAGGGTATTGCAGAGTATTGCACCAGGGTATTGCAGAGTATTTTGCAGGGTATTGCGCAGGGTATTGCAGAGTATTGCGCAGGGTATTGCAGAGTATTGCACCAGAGTATTGCGCAGGGTATTGCAGAGTATTGCGCAGGGTATTGCAGAGTATTGCGCAGGGTATTGCAGAGTATTGCGCAGGGTATTGCAGAGTATTGCACCAGGGTATTGCAGAGTATTGCACCAGAGTATTGCAGAGTATTGCGCAGGGTATTGCAGAGTATTGCACCAGAGTATTGCAGAGTATTTTGCAGGGTATTGCGCAGGGTATTGCAGAGTATTGCGCAGGGTATTGCAGAGTATTGCACCAGAGTATTGCAGAGTATTGCACAGGGTATTGCAGAGTATTGCGCAGGGTCTTGCAGAGTATTGCGCAGGGTATTGCAGAGTATTGCGCAGGGTATTGCACCAGAGTATTGCAGAGTATTGCGCAGGGTATTGCAGAGTATTGCGCAGGGTATTGCAGAGTATTGCACCAGGGTATTGCAGGGTATTGCGCAGGGTATTGCAGAGTATTGCGCAGGGTATTGCAGAGTATTGCACCAGAGTATTGCAGAGTATTGCACCAGGGTATTGCAGAGTATTTTGCAGAGTATTGCGCAGGGTATTGCAGAGTATTGCGCAGGGTATTGCAGGGTATTGCGCAGGGTATTGCAGAGTATTGCGCAGGGTATTGCAGAGTATTGCACCAGAGTATTGCAGAGTATTGCACAGGGTATTGCAGAGTATTTTGCAGGGTATTGCGCAGGGTATTGCAGAGTATTTTGCAGGGTATTGCAGAGTATTGCGCAGGGTATTGCAGAGTATTGCACCAGGGTATTGCAGAGTATTTTGCAGGGTATTGCGCAGGGTATTGCGCAGGGTATTGCGCAGGGTATTGCAGAGTATTTTGCAGGGTATTGCAGAGTATTGCGCAGGGTATTGCAGAGTATTGCACCAGGGTATTGCAGAGTATTGCACCAGGGTATTGCAGAGTATTGCAGCAGGGTATTGCAGGGTATTGCGCAGGGTATTGCAGAGTATTGCGCAGGGTATTGCAGAGTATTGCACCAGAGTATTGCAGAGTATTGCACCAGGGTATTGCAGAGTATTTTGCAGGGTATTGCGCAGGGTATTGCAGAGTATTGCGCAGGGTATTGCAGAGTATTTTGCAGAGTATTGCGCAGGGTATTGCAGAGTATTTTGCAGAGTATTTCGCAGGGTATTGCAGAGTATTTTGCAGAGTATTGCACCAGGGTATTGCGCAGGGTATTGCAGGGTATTGCGCAGGGTATTGCAGAGTATTGCACCAGGGTATTGCAGAGTATTTTGCAGGGTATTGCGCAGGGTATTGCAGAGTATTGCGCAGGGTATTGCACCAGGGTATTGCAGAGTATTTTGCAGAGTATTGCAGAGTATTGCGCAGGGTATTGCAGAGTATTGCACCAGAGTATTGCACCAGGGTATTGCAGAGTATTGCGCAGGGTATTGCAGAGTATTGCGCAGGGTATTGCAGAGTATTGCACCAGGGTATTGCAGAGTATTGCACCAGAGTATTGCAGAGTATTGCACCAGAGTATTGCGCAGGGTATTGCGCAGGGTATTGCAGAGTATTGCACCAGAGTATTGCAGAGTATTTTGCAGGGTATTGCGCAGGGTATTGCAGAGTATTGCGCAGGGTATTGCAGAGTATTGCGCAGGGTATTGCAGAGTATTGCACCAGGGTATTGCAGAGTATTGCACCAGAGTATTGCAGAGTATTTTGCAGGGTATTGCGCAGGGTATTGCACCAGGGTATTGCAGAGTATTGCACCAGAGTATTGCAGAGTATTGCGCAGGGTATTGCAGAGTATTGCGCAGGGTATTGCAGAGTATTGCACCAGAGTATTGCAGAGTATTGCAGAGTATTGCGCAGGGTATTGCAGGGTATTGCGCAGGGTATTGCAGAGTATTGCGCAGGGTATTGCAGAGTATTGCGCAGGGTATTGCAGAGTATTGCGCAGGGTATTGCAGAGTATTGCACCAGGGTATTGTAGAGTATTGCGCAGGGTATTGCAGGGTATTGCACCAGGGTATTGCAGAGTATTGCACCAGAGTATTGCAGAGTATTGCGCAGGGTATTGCAGAGTATTGCACCAGAGTATTGCAGAGTATTGTGCAGGGTATTGCAGGGTATTGCGCAGGGTATTGCAGAGTATTGCGCAGGGTATTGCAGAGTATTGCACCAGAGTATTGCAGAGTATTGCACCAGGGTATTGCAGAGTATTTTGCAGGGTATTGCGCAGGGTATTGCAGAGTATTGCGCAGGGTATTGCAGAGTATTGCGCAGGGTATTGCAGAGTATTTTGCAGGGTATTGCACCAGAGTATTGCAGAGTATTGCAGAGTATTGCACCAGGGTATTGCAGAGTATTTTGCAGAGTATTGCGCAGGGTATTGCAGAGTATTTCGCAGGGTATTGCAGAGTATTTTGCAGGGTATTGCACCAGAGTATTGCAGAGTATTGCACCAGAGTATTGCAGAGTATTGCACCAGGGTATTGCGCAGGGTATTGCAGGGTATTGCGCAGGGTATTGCAGAGTATTGCACCAGGGTATTGCAGAGTATTTTGCAGGGTATTGCGCAGGGTATTGCAGGGTATTGCACCAGGGTATTGCAGAGTATTTTGCAGAGTATTGCAGAGTATTGCGCAGGGTATTGCAGAGTATTGCACCAGAGTATTGCAGAGTATTGCGCAGGGTATTGCAGAGTATTGCGCAGGGTATTGCAGAGTATTGCGCAGGGTATTGCAGAGTATTGCGCAGGGTATTGCAGAGTATTGCACCAGGGTATTGCAGAGTATTGCACCAGAGTATTGCAGAGTATTGCACCAGAGTATTGCAGAGTATTTTGCAGGGTATTGCGCAGGGTATTGCAGAGTATTGCGCAGGGTATTGCAGAGTATTGCACCAGAGTATTGCAGAGTATTGCACAGGGTATTGCAGAGTATTTTGCAGGGTATTGCGCAGGGTATTGCAGAGTATTTTGCAGGGTATTGCAGAGTATTGCGCAGGGTATTGCAGAGTATTGCGCAGGGTATTGCAGAGTATTGCGCAGGGTATTGCAGAGTATTGCACCAGGGTATTGCAGAGTATTTTGCAGGGTATTGCGCAGGGTATTGCAGAGTATTGTGCAGGGTATTGCAGGGTATTGCGCAGGGTATTGCAGAGTATTGCGCAGGGTATTGCAGAGTATTGCACCAGAGTATTGCAGAGTATTGCACCAGGGTATTGCAGAGTATTTTGCAGGGTATTGCGCAGGGTATTGCAGAGTATTGCGCAGGGTATTGCAGAGTATTGCGCAGGGTATTGCACCAGAGTATTGCAGAGTATTGCAGAGTATTGCACCAGGGTATTGCAGAGTATTTTGCAGAGTATTGCGCAGGGTATTGCAGAGTATTTCGCAGGGTATTGCAGAGTATTTTGCAGGGTATTGCACCAGAGTATTGCAGAGTATTGCACCAGAGTATTGCAGAGTATTGCACCAGGGTATTGCGCAGGGTATTGCAGGGTATTGCGCAGGGTATTGCAGAGTATTGCACCAGGGTATTGCAGAGTATTTTGCAGAGTATTGCGCAGGGTATTGCAGGGTATTGCACCAGGGTATTGCAGAGTATTTTGCAGAGTATTGCAGAGTATTGCGCAGGGTATTGCAGAGTATTGCACCAGGGTATTGCAGAGTATTGCACCAGAGTATTGCAGAGTATTGCGCAGGGTATTGCAGAGTATTGCACCAGAGTATTGCAGAGTATTTTGCAGGGTATTGCGCAGGGTATTGCAGAGTATTGCGCAGGGTATTGCAGAGTATTGCACCAGAGTATTGCAGAGTATTGCACAGGGTATTGCAGAGTATTGCGCAGGGTCTTGCAGAGTATTGCGCAGGGTATTGCAGAGTATTGCGCAGGGTATTGCACCAGAGTATTGCAGAGTATTGCACAGGGTATTGCAGAGTATTGCGCAGGGTATTGCAGAGTATTGCGCAGGGTATTGCAGAGTATTGCACCAGGGTATTGCAGAGTATTTTGCAGGGTATTGCGCAGGGTATTGCGCAGGGTATTGCGCAGGGTATTGCAGAGTATTGCGCAGGGTATTGCACCAGAGTATTGCAGAGTATTGCAGAGTATTGCACCAGGGTATTGCAGAGTATTTTGCAGAGTATTGCGCAGGGTATTGCAGAGTATTTCGCAGGGTATTGCAGAGTATTTTGCAGGGTATTGCACCAGAGTATTGCAGAGTATTGCACCAGAGTATTGCAGAGTATTGCACCAGGGTATTGCGCAGGGTATTGCAGGGTATTGCGCAGGGTATTGCAGAGTATTGCACCAGGGTATTGCAGAGTATTTTGCAGGGTATTGCGCAGGGTATTGCAGAGTATTGCGCAGGGTATTGCAGGGTATTGCACCAGGGTATTGCAGAGTATTTTGCAGAGTATTGCAGAGTATTGCGCAGGGTATTGCAGAGTATTGCACCAGAGTATTGCGCAGGGTATTGCAGAGTATTGCGCAGGGTATTGCAGAGTATTGCGCAGGGTATTGCAGAGTATTGCGCAGGGTATTGCAGAGTATTGCACCAGGGTATTGCAGAGTATTGCACCAGGGTATTGCAGAGTATTGCACCAGGGTATTGCAGAGTATTGCGCAGGGTATTGCAGAGTATTGCACCAGAGTATTGCAGAGTATTTTGCAGGGTATTGCGCAGGGTATTGCAGAGTATTGCGCAGGGTATTGCAGAGTATTGCACCAGAGTATTGCAGAGTATTGCACAGGGTATTGCAGAGTATTGCGCAGGGTCTTGCAGAGTATTGCGCAGGGTATTGCAGAGTATTGCGCAGGGTATTGCACCAGAGTATTGCAGAGTATTGCACAGGGTATTGCAGAGTATTGCGCAGGGTATTGCAGAGTATTGCGCAGGGTATTGCAGAGTATTGCACCAGGGTATTGCAGGGTATTGCGCAGGGTATTGCAGAGTATTGCGCAGGGTATTGCAGAGTATTGCACCAGAGTATTGCAGAGTATTGCACCAGGGTATTGCAGAGTATTTTGCAGAGTATTGCGCAGGGTATTGCAGAGTATTGCGCAGGGTATTGCAGGGTATTGCGCAGGGTATTGCAGAGTATTGCGCAGGGTATTGCAGAGTATTGCACCAGAGTATTGCAGAGTATTGCACCAGGGTATTGCAGAGTATTTTGCAGGGTATTGCGCAGGGTATTGCAGAGTATTGCGCAGGGTATTGCAGAGTATTGCGCAGGGTATTGCAGAGTATTGCACCAGAGTATTGCAGAGTATTGCGCAGGGTATTGCAGAGTATTGCGCAGGGTATTGCAGAGTATTGCACCAGAGTATTGCAGAGTATTGCACAGGGTATTGCAGAGTATTGCGCAGGGTATTGCAGAGTATTGCAGGGTATTGCAGAGTATTGTGCAGGGTATTGCAGAGTATTGCGCAGGGTATTGCAGAGTATTGCGCAGGGTATTGCAGAGTATTGCGCAGGGTATTGCAGAGTATTGCACCAGAGTATTGCAGAGTATTGCGCAGGGTATTGCAGAGTATTGCACCAGGGTATTGCAGAGTATTGCACCAGAGTATTGCAGAGTATTGCGCAGGGTATTGCAGGGTATTGCGCAGGGTATTGCAGAGTATTGCACCAGGGTATTGCAGAGTATTTTGCAGGGTATTGCGCAGGGTATTGCAGAGTATTGCGCAGGGTATTGCAGAGTATTGCACCAGAGTATTGCAGAGTATTGCACCAGGGTATTGCAGAGTATTTTGCAGGGTATTGCGCAGGGTATTGCAGAGTATTGCGCAGGGTATTGCACCAGGGTATTGCAGAGTATTGCACCAGAGTATTGCAGAGTATTGCGCAGGGTATTGCAGAGTATTGCGCAGGGTATTGCAGAGTATTGCACCAGGGTATTGCAGAGTATTGCACCAGAGTATTGCAGAGTATTGCGCAGGGTATTGCAGAGTATTGCGCAGGGTATTGCAGAGTATTGCGCAGGGTATTGCAGGGTATTGCACCAGGGTATTGCAGAGTATTGCACCAGAGTATTGCAGAGTATTGCGCAGGGTATTGCAGAGTATTGCGCAGGGTATTGCAGAGTATTGCGCAGGGTATTGCAGAGTATTGCACCAGAGTATTGCAGAGTATTGTGCAGGGTATTGCAGGGTATTGCGCAGGGTATTGCAGAGTATTGCGCAGGGTATTGCAGAGTATTGCACCAGAGTATTGCAGAGTATTGCACCAGGGTATTGCAGAGTATTTTGCAGAGTATTGCGCAGGGTATTGCAGAGTATTTCGCAGGGTATTGCAGAGTATTTTGCAGGGTATTGCACCAGAGTATTGCAGAGTATTGCACCAGAGTATTGCAGAGTATTGCACCAGGGTATTGCGCAGGGTATTGCAGGGTATTGCGCAGGGTATTGCAGAGTATTGCACCAGGGTATTGCAGAGTATTGCGCAGGGTATTGCAGGGTATTGCACCAGGGTATTGCAGAGTATTTTGCAGAGTATTGCAGAGTATTGCGCAGGGTATTGCAGAGTATTGCACCAGAGTATTGCACCAGGGTATTGCAGAGTATTGCGCAGGGTATTGCGCAGGGTATTGCAGAGTATTGCGCAGGGTATTGCAGAGTATTGCACCAGGGTATTGCAGAGTATTGCGCAGGGTATTGCAGAGTATTGCACCAGGGTATTGCAGAGTATTGCGCAGGGTATTGCAGGGTATTGCGCAGGGTATTGCAGAGTATTGCGCAGGGTATTGCAGAGTATTGCACCAGAGTATTGCAGAGTATTGCACCAGGGTATTGCAGAGTATTGCGCAGGGTATTGCAGAGTATTGCACCAGGGTATTGCAGAGTATTGCACCAGGGTATTGCAGAGTATTGCACCAGAGTATTGCAGAGTATTGCAGAGTATTGCACCAGGGTATTGCAGAGTATTTTGCAGGGTATTGCGCAGGGTATTGCAGAGTATTGCGCAGGGTATTGCAGAGTATTGCACCAGAGTATTGCAGAGTATTGCACCAGGGTATTGCAGAGTATTTTGCAGGGTATTGCGCAGGGTATTGCAGAGTATTGCGCAGGGTATTGCACCAGGGTATTGCAGAGTATTGCACCAGAGTATTGCAGAGTATTGCGCAGGGTATTGCAGAGTATTGCGCAGGGTATTGCAGAGTATTGCACCAGGGTATTGCAGAGTATTGCACCAGAGTATTGCAGAGTATTGCGCAGGGTATTGCAGAGTATTGCGCAGGGTATTGCAGAGTATTGCGCAGGGTATTGCAGGGTATTGCACCAGGGTATTGCAGAGTATTGCACCAGAGTATTGCAGAGTATTGCGCAGGGTATTGCAGAGTATTGCGCAGGGTATTGCAGAGTATTGCGCAGGGTATTGCAGAGTATTGCACCAGAGTATTGCAGAGTATTGTGCAGGGTATTGCAGGGTATTGCGCAGGGTATTGCAGAGTATTGCGCAGGGTATTGCAGAGTATTGCACCAGAGTATTGCAGAGTATTGCACCAGAGTATTGCAGAGTATTGCGCAGGGTATTGCAGAGTATTGCGCAGGGTATTGCAGAGTATTGCGCAGGGTATTGCAGAGTATTGCACCAGAGTATTGCAGAGTATTGTGCAGGGTATTGCAGGGTATTGCGCAGGGTATTGCAGAGTATTGCGCAGGGTATTGCAGAGTATTTTGCAGGGTATTGCACCAGAGTATTGCAGAGTATTGCAGAGTATTGCACCAGGGTATTGCAGAGTATTTTGCAGAGTATTGCGCAGGGTATTGCAGAGTATTTCGCAGGGTATTGCAGAGTATTTTGCAGGGTATTGCACCAGAGTATTGCAGAGTATTGCACCAGAGTATTGCAGAGTATTGCACAAGGGTATTGCGCAGGGTATTGCAGGGTATTGCGCAGGGTATTGCAGAGTATTGCACCAGGGTATTGCAGAGTATTGCGCAGGGTATTGCAGGGTATTGCACCAGGGTATTGCAGAGTATTTTGCAGAGTATTGCAGAGTATTGCGCAGGGTATTGCAGAGTATTGCACCAGAGTATTGCACCAGGGTATTGCAGAGTATTGCGCAGGGTATTGCGCAGGGTATTGCAGAGTATTGCGCAGGGTATTGCAGAGTATTGCACCAGGGTATTGCAGAGTATTGCGCAGGGTATTGCAGAGTATTGCACCAGGGTATTGCAGAGTATTGCGCAGGGTATTGCAGAGTATTTTGCAGAGTATTGCAGAGTATTGCACCAGAGTATTGCAGAGTATTGCACCAGGGTATTGCAGAGTATTGCGCAGGGTATTGCAGGGTATTGCGCAGGGTATTGCAGAGTATTGCGCAGGGTATTGCAGAGTATTGCGCAGAGTATTGCAGAGTATTGCGCAGGGTATTGCAGAGTATTTTGCAGAGTATTGCAGAGTATTGCACCAGAGTATTGCAGAGTATTGCACCAGGGTATTGCAGAGTATTGCGCAGGGTATTGCAGAGTATTGCGCAGGGTATTGCAGAGTATTGCACCAGGGTATTGCAGAGTATTTTGCAGGGTATTGCGCAGGGTATTGCAGAGTATTGCGCCAGGGTATTGCAGAGTATTGCACCAGAGTATTGCAGAGTATTGCGCAGGGTATTGCAGGGTATTGCGCAGGGTATTGCAGAGTATTGCACCAGAGTATTGCACCAGGGTATTGCAGAGTATTGCACCAGGGTATTGCAGAGTATTGCGCAGGGTATTGCAGAGTATTGCACCAGGGTATTGCAGAGTATTGCACCAGGGTATTGCAGAGTATTGCACCAGAGTATTGCAGAGTATTGCACCAGGGTATTGCAGAGTATTGCACCAGAGTATTGCAGAGTATTGCACCAGAGTATTGCAGAGTATTTTGCAGGGTATTGCGCAGGGTATTGCAGAGTATTGCGCAGGGTATTGCAGAGTATTGCACCAGAGTATTGCAGAGTATTGCGCAGGGTATTGCAGAGTATTTTGCAGAGTATTGCAGAGTATTGCACCAGAGTATTGCAGAGTATTGCACCAGGGTATTGCAGAGTATTGCGCAGGGTATTGCAGAGTATTGCGCAGGGTATTGCAGAGTATTGCGCAGGGTATTGCAGAGTATTGCACCAGGGTATTGCAGAGTATTTTGCAGGGTATTGCGCAGGGTATTGCAGAGTATTGCGCCAGGGTATTGCAGAGTATTGCACCAGAGTATTGCAGAGTATTGCAGAGTATTGCGCAGGGTATTGCAGGGTATTGCGCAGGGTATTGCAGAGTATTGCGCAGGGTATTGCACCAGGGTATTGCAGAGTATTGCACCAGAGTATTGCAGGGTATTGCGCAGGGTATTGCAGAGTATTGCACCAGGGTATTGCAGAGTATTTTGCAGAGTATTGCGCAGGGTATTGCAGAGTATTGCAGAGTATTGCAGAGTATTGCAGAGTATTGCGCAGGGTATTGCAGAGTATTGCACCAGAGTATTGCAGAGTATTGCACAGGGTATTGCAGAGTATTGCGCAGGGTATTGCAGAGTATTGCAGGGTATTGCAGAGTATTGTGCAGGGTATTGCAGAGTATTGCGCAGGGTATTGCAGAGTATTGCGCAGGGTATTGCAGAGTATTGCACCAGAGTATTGCAGAGTATTGCGCAGGGTATTGCAGAGTATTGCACCAGGGTATTGCAGAGTATTGCACCAGAGTATTGCAGAGTATTGCGCAGGGTATTGCAGGGTATTGCGCAGGGTATTGCAGAGTATTGCACCAGGGTATTGCAGAGTATTTTGCAGGGTATTGCGCAGGGTATTGCAGAGTATTGCGCAGGGTATTGCAGAGTATTGCACCAGAGTATTGCAGAGTATTGCACCAGGGTATTGCAGAGTATTTTGCAGGGTATTGCGCAGGGTATTGCAGAGTATTGCGCAGGGTATTGCACCAGGGTATTGCAGAGTATTGCACCAGAGTATTGCAGAGTATTGCGCAGGGTATTGCAGAGTATTGCGCAGGGTATTGCAGAGTATTGCACCAGGGTATTGCAGAGTATTGCACCAGAGTATTGCAGAGTATTGCGCAGGGTATTGCAGAGTATTGCGCAGGGTATTGCAGGGTATTGCACCAGGGTATTGCAGAGTATTGCACCAGAGTATTGCAGAGTATTGCGCAGGGTATTGCAGAGTATTGCGCAGGGTATTGCAGAGTATTGCGCAGGGTATTGCAGAGTATTGCACCAGAGTATTGCAGAGTATTGTGCAGGGTATTGCAGGGTATTGCGCAGGGTATTGCAGAGTATTGCGCAGGGTATTGCAGAGTATTGCACCAGAGTATTGCAGAGTATTGCACCAGGGTATTGCAGAGTATTTTGCAGGGTATTGCGCAGGGTATTGCAGAGTATTGCGCAGGGTATTGCAGAGTATTTTGCAGGGTATTGCACCAGAGTATTGCAGAGTATTGCAGAGTATTGCACCAGGGTATTGCAGAGTATTTTGCAGAGTATTGCGCAGGGTATTGCAGAGTATTTCGCAGGGTATTGCAGAGTATTTTGCAGGGTATTGCACCAGAGTATTGCAGAGTATTGCACCAGAGTATTGCAGAGTATTGCACCAGGGTATTGCGCAGGGTATTGCGCAGGGTATTGCAGGGTATTGCACCAGGGTATTGCAGAGTATTTTGCAGAGTATTGCAGAGTATTGCACCAGAGTATTGCACCAGGGTATTGCAGAGTATTGCGCAGGGTATTGTGCAGGGTATTGCAGAGTATTGCGCAGGGTATTGCAGAGTATTGCACCAGGGTATTGCAGAGTATTGCGCAGGGTATTGCAGAGTATTGCACCAGGGTATTGCAGAGTATTGCGCAGGGTATTGCAGGGTATTGCGCAGGGTATTGCAGAGTATTGCGCAGGGTATTGCAGAGTATTGCACCAGAGTATTGCAGAGTATTGCGCAGGGTATTGCAGAGTATTTTGCAGAGTATTGCAGAGTATTGCACCAGAGTATTGCAGAGTATTGCACCAGGGTATTGCAGAGTATTGCGCAGGGTATTGCAGAGTATTGCGCAGGGTATTGCAGAGTATTGCGCAGGGTATTGCAGAGTATTGCACCAGGGTATTGCAGAGTATTTTGCAGGGTATTGCGCAGGGTATTGCAGAGTATTGCGCCAGGGTATTGCAGAGTATTGCACCAGAGTATTGCAGAGTATTGCGCAGGGTATTGCAGGGTATTGCGCAGGGTATTGCAGAGTATTGCGCAGGGTATTGCACCAGGGTATTGCAGAGTATTGCACCAGAGTATTGCACCAGGGTATTGCAGAGTATTGCACCAGGGTATTGCAGAGTATTGCGCAGGGTATTGCAGAGTATTGCACCAGGGTATTGCAGAGTATTGCACCAGGGTATTGCAGAGTATTGCACCAGAGTATTGCAGAGTATTGCACCAGGGTATTGCAGAGTATTGCACCAGAGTATTGCAGAGTATTGCACCAGAGTATTGCAGAGTATTTTGCAGGGTATTGCGCAGGGTATTGCAGGGTATTGCGCAGGGTATTGCAGAGTATTGCACCAGAGTATTGCAGAGTATTGCGCAGGGTATTGCAGAGTATTTTGCAGGGTATTGCAGAGTATTGCACCAGAGTATTGCAGAGTATTGCACCAGGGTATTGCAGAGTATTGCGCAGGGTATTGCAGAGTATTGCGCAGGGTATTGCAGAGTATTGCGCAGGGTATTGCAGAGTATTGCACCAGGGTATTGCAGAGTATTTTGCAGGGTATTGCGCAGGGTATTGCAGAGTATTGCGCCAGGGTATTGCAGAGTATTGCACCAGAGTATTGCAGAGTATTGCAGAGTATTGCGCAGGGTATTGCAGGGTATTGCGCAGGGTATTGCAGAGTATTGCGCAGGGTATTGCACCAGGGTATTGCAGAGTATTGCACCAGAGTATTGCAGGGTATTGCGCAGGGTATTGCAGAGTATTTTGCAGCGTATTGCGCAGGGTATTGCAGAGTATTGCAGAGTATTGCAGAGTATTGCGCAGGGTATTGCAGAGTATTGCGCAGGGTATTGCAGAGTATTGCACCAGAGTATTGCAGAGTATTGCACAGGGTATTGCAGAGTATTGCGCAGGGTATTGCAGAGTATTGCAGGGTATTGCAGAGTATTGTGCAGGGTATTGCAGAGTATTGCGCAGGGTATTGCAGAGTATTGCGCAGGGTATTGCAGAGTATTGCGCAGGGTATTGCAGAGTATTGCACCAGAGTATTGCAGAGTATTGCGCAGGGTATTGCAGAGTATTGCACCAGGGTATTGCAGAGTATTGCACCAGAGTATTGCAGAGTATTGCGCAGGGTATTGCAGGGTATTGCGCAGGGTATTGCAGAGTATTGCACCAGGGTATTGCAGAGTATTTTGCAGGGTATTGCGCAGGGTATTGCAGAGTATTGCGCAGGGTATTGCAGAGTATTGCACCAGAGTATTGCAGAGTATTGCACCAGGGTATTGCAGAGTATTTTGCAGGGTATTGCGCAGGGTATTGCAGAGTATTGCGCAGGGTATTGCACCAGGGTATTGCAGAGTATTGCACCAGAGTATTGCAGAGTATTGCGCAGGGTATTGCAGAGTATTGCGCAGGGTATTGCAGAGTATTGCACCAGGGTATTGCAGAGTATTGCACCAGAGTATTGCAGAGTATTGCGCAGGGTATTGCAGAGTATTGCGCAGGGTATTGCAGAGTATTGCGCAGGGTATTGCAGGGTATTGCACCAGGGTATTGCAGAGTATTGCACCAGAGTATTGCAGAGTATTGCGCAGGGTATTGCAGAGTATTGCGCAGGGTATTGCAGAGTATTGCGCAGGGTATTGCAGAGTATTGCACCAGAGTATTGCAGAGTATTGTGCAGGGTATTGCAGGGTATTGCGCAGGGTATTGCAGAGTATTGCGCAGGGTATTGCAGAGTATTGCACCAGAGTATTGCAGAGTATTGCACCAGGGTATTGCAGAGTATTTTGCAGAGTATTGCGCAGGGTATTGCAGAGTATTTCGCAGGGTATTGCAGAGTATTTTGCAGGGTATTGCACCAGAGTATTGCAGAGTATTGCACCAGAGTATTGCAGAGTATTGCACCAGGGTATTGCGCAGGGTATTGCAGGGTATTGCGCAGGGTATTGCAGAGTATTGCACCAGGGTATTGCAGAGTATTGCGCAGGGTATTGCAGGGTATTGCACCAGGGTATTGCAGAGTATTTTGCAGAGTATTGCAGAGTATTGTGCAGGGTATTGCAGGGTATTGCGCAGGGTATTGCAGAGTATTGCGCAGGGTATTGCAGAGTATTGCACCAGAGTATTGCAGAGTATTGCACCAGGGTATTGCAGAGTATTTTGCAGGGTATTGCGCAGGGTATTGCAGAGTATTGCGCAGGGTATTGCAGAGTATTGCGCAGGGTATTGCAGAGTATTTTGCAGGGTATTGCACCAGAGTATTGCAGAGTATTGCAGAGTATTGCACCAGGGTATTGCAGAGTATTTTGCAGAGTATTGCGCAGGGTATTGCAGAGTATTTCGCAGGGTATTGCAGAGTATTTTGCAGGGTATTGCACCAGAGTATTGCAGAGTATTGCACCAGAGTATTGCAGAGTATTGCACCAGGGTATTGCGCAGGGTATTGCAGGGTATTGCGCAGGGTATTGCAGAGTATTGCACCAGGGTATTGCAGAGTATTTTGCAGGGTATTGCGCAGGGTATTGCAGGGTATTGCACCAGGGTATTGCAGAGTATTTTGCAGAGTATTGCAGAGTATTGCGCAGGGTATTGCAGAGTATTGCGCAGGGTATTGCAGAGTATTGCACCAGAGTATTGCGCAGGGTATTGCAGAGTATTGCGCAGGGTATTGCAGAGTATTGCGCAGGGTATTGCAGAGTATTGCACCAGAGTATTGCAGAGTATTGCACCAGGGTATTGCAGAGTATTTTGCAGGGTATTGCGCAGGGTATTGCAGAGTATTGCGCAGGGTATTGCAGAGTATTGCGCAGGGTATTGCAGAGTATTTTGCAGGGTATTGCACCAGAGTATTGCAGAGTATTGCAGAGTATTGCACCAGGGTATTGCAGAGTATTTTGCAGAGTATTGCGCAGGGTATTGCAGAGTATTTCGCAGGGTATTGCAGAGTATTTTGCAGGGTATTGCACCAGAGTATTGCAGAGTATTGCACCAGAGTATTGCAGAGTATTGCACCAGGGTATTGCGCAGGGTATTGCAGGGTATTGCGCAGGGTATTGCAGAGTATTGCACCAGGGTATTGCAGAGTATTTTGCAGGGTATTGCGCAGGGTATTGCAGAGTATTGCGCAGGGTATTGCAGAGTATTGCACCAGAGTATTGCGCAGGGTATTGCAGAGTATTGCGCAGGGTATTGCAGAGTATTGCGCAGGGTATTGCAGAGTATTGCACCAGAGTATTGCAGAGTATTGCGCAGGGTATTGCAGAGTATTGCACCAGAGTATTGCAGAGTATTTTGCAGGGTATTGCGCAGGGTATTGCAGAGTATTGCGCAGGGTATTGCAGAGTATTGCACCAGAGTATTGCAGAGTATTGCACAGGGTATTGCAGAGTATTGCGCAGGGTCTTGCAGAGTATTGCGCAGGGTATTGCAGAGTATTGCGCAGGGTATTGCACCAGAGTATTGCAGAGTATTGCGCAGGGTATTGCAGAGTATTGCGCAGGGTATTGCAGAGTATTGCACCAGGGTATTGCAGGGTATTGCGCAGGGTATTGCAGAGTATTGCGCAGGGTATTGCAGAGTATTGCACCAGAGTATTGCAGAGTATTGCACCAGGGTATTGCAGAGTATTTTGCAGAGTATTGCGCAGGGTATTGCAGAGTATTGCGCAGGGTATTGCAGGGTATTGCGCAGGGTATTGCAGAGTATTGCGCAGGGTATTGCAGAGTATTGCACCAGAGTATTGCAGAGTATTGCACAGGGTATTGCAGAGTATTTTGCAGGGTATTGCGCAGGGTATTGCAGAGTATTTTGCAGGGTATTGCAGAGTATTGCGCAGGGTATTGCAGAGTATTGCACCAGGGTATTGCAGAGTATTTTGCAGGGTATTGCGCAGGGTATTGCGCAGGGTATTGCGCAGGGTA
This sequence comes from Rana muscosa, assembly GCA_029206835.1. Lineage (NCBI taxonomy): Eukaryota > Metazoa > Chordata > Amphibia > Anura > Ranidae > Rana > Rana muscosa. The sequence goes on from JARGYO010000549.1 coordinate 1,490,227, forward strand.
TTGCAGAGTATTTTGCAGGGTATTGCAGAGTATTGCGCAGGGTATTGCAGAGTATTGCACCAGGGTATTGCAGAGTATTGCACCAGGGTATTGCAGAGTATTGCAGCAGGGTATTGCAGGGTATTGCGCAGGGTATTGCAGAGTATTGCGCAGGGTATTGCAGAGTATTGCACCAGAGTATTGCAGAGTATTGCACCAGGGTATTGCAGAGTATTTTGCAGGGTATTGCGCAGGGTATTGCAGAGTATTGCGCAGGGTATTGCAGAGTATTTTGCAGAGTATTGCGCAGGGTATTGCAGAGTATTTTGCAGAGTATTTCGCAGGGTATTGCAGAGTATTTTGCAGAGTATTGCACCAGGGTATTGCGCAGGGTATTGCAGAGTATTGCACCAGGGTATTGCAGAGTATTTTGCAGGGTATTGCGCAGGGTATTGCGCAGGGTATTGCGCAGGGTATTGCAGAGTATTTTGCAGAGTATTGCAGAGTATTGCGCAGGGTATTGCAGAGTATTGCACCAGAGTATTGCACCAGGGTATTGCAGAGTATTGCGCAGGGTATTGCAGAGTATTGCGCAGGGTATTGCAGAGTATTGCACCAGGGTATTGCAGAGTATTGCACCAGAGTATTGCAGAGTATTGCACCAGAGTATTTTGCAGGGTATTGCGCAGGGTATTGCAGAGTATTGCGCAGGGTATTGCAGAGTATTGCGCAGGGTATTGCACCAGGGTATTGCAGAGTATTGCACCAGAGTATTGCAGAGTATTTTGCAGGGTATTGCGCAGGGTATTGCACCAGGGTATTGCAGAGTATTGCACCAGAGTATTGCAGAGTATTGCGCAGGGTATTGCAGAGTATTGCGCAGGGTATTGCAGAGTATTGCACCAGGGTATTGCAGAGTATTGCACCAGAGTATTGCAGAGTATTGCAGAGTATTGCGCAGGGTATTGCAGGGTATTGCACCAGGGTATTGCAGAGTATTGCGCAGGGTATTGCAGAGTATTGCGCAGGGTATTGCAGAGTATTGCGCAGGGTATTGCAGAGTATTGCACCAGGGTATTGCAGAGTATTGCGCAGGGTATTGCAGGGTATTGCACCAGGGTATTGCAGAGTATTGCACCAGAGTATTGCAGAGTATTGCGCAGGGTATTGCAGAGTATTGCACCAGAGTATTGCAGAGTATTGTGCAGGGTATTGCAGGGTATTGCGCAGGGTATTGCAGAGTATTGCGCAGGGTATTGCAGAGTATTGCACCAGAGTATTGCAGAGTATTGCACCAGGGTATTGCAGAGTATTTTGCAGGGTATTGCGCAGGGTATTGCAGAGTATTGCGCAGGGTATTGCAGAGTATTGCGCAGGGTATTGCAGAGTATTTTGCAGGGTATTGCACCAGAGTATTGCAGAGTATTGCAGAGTATTGCACCAGGGTATTGCAGAGTATTTTGCAGAGTATTGCGCAGGGTATTGCAGAGTATTTCGCAGGGTATTGCAGAGTATTTTGCAGGGTATTGCACCAGAGTATTGCAGAGTATTGCACCAGAGTATTGCAGAGTATTGCACCAGGGTATTGCGCAGGGTATTGCAGGGTATTGCGCAGGGTATTGCAGAGTATTGCACCAGGGTATTGCAGAGTATTTTGCAGGGTATTGCGCAGGGTATTGCAGGGTATTGCACCAGGGTATTGCAGAGTATTTTGCAGAGTATTGCAGAGTATTGCGCAGGGTATTGCAGAGTATTGCACCAGAGTATTGCAGAGTATTGCGCAGGGTATTGCAGAGTATTGCGCAGGGTATTGCAGAGTATTGCGCAGGGTATTGCAGAGTATTGCACCAGGGTATTGCAGAGTATTGCACCAGAGTATTGCAGAGTATTGCACCAGAGTATTGCAGAGTATTTTGCAGGGTATTGCGCAGGGTATTGCAGAGTATTGCGCAGGGTATTGCAGAGTATTGCACCAGAGTATTGCAGAGTATTGCACAGGGTATTGCAGAGTATTTTGCAGGGTATTGCGCAGGGTATTGCAGAGTATTTTGCAGGGTATTGCAGAGTATTGCGCAGGGTATTGCAGAGTATTGCGCAGGGTATTGCAGAGTATTGCGCAGGGTATTGCAGAGTATTGCACCAGGGTATTGCAGAGTATTTTGCAGGGTATTGCGCAGGGTATTGCAGAGTATTGTGCAGGGTATTGCAGGGTATTGCGCAGGGTATTGCAGAGTATTGCGCAGGGTATTGCAGAGTATTGCACCAGAGTATTGCAGAGTATTGCACCAGGGTATTGCAGAGTATTTTGCAGGGTATTGCGCAGGGTATTGCAGAGTATTGCGCAGGGTATTGCAGAGTATTGCGCAGGGTATTGCACCAGAGTATTGCAGAGTATTGCAGAGTATTGCACCAGGGTATTGCAGAGTATTTTGCAGAGTATTGCGCAGGGTATTGCAGAGTATTTCGCAGGGTATTGCAGAGTATTTTGCAGGGTATTGCACCAGAGTATTGCAGAGTATTGCACCAGAGTATTGCAGAGTATTGCACCAGGGTATTGCGCAGGGTATTGCAGGGTATTGCGCAGGGTATTGCAGAGTATTGCACCAGGGTATTGCAGAGTATTTTGCAGAGTATTGCGCAGGGTATTGCAGGGTATTGCACCAGGGTATTGCAGAGTATTTTGCAGAGTATTGCAGAGTATTGCGCAGGGTATTGCAGAGTATTGCACCAGGGTATTGCAGAGTATTGCACCAGAGTATTGCAGAGTATTGCGCAGGGTATTGCAGAGTATTGCACCAGAGTATTGCAGAGTATTTTGCAGGGTATTGCGCAGGGTATTGCAGAGTATTGCGCAGGGTATTGCAGAGTATTGCACCAGAGTATTGCAGAGTATTGCACAGGGTATTGCAGAGTATTGCGCAGGGTCTTGCAGAGTATTGCGCAGGGTATTGCAGAGTATTGCGAAGGGTATTGCACCAGAGTATTGCAGAGTATTGCACAGGGTATTGCAGAGTATTGCGCAGGGTATTGCAGAGTATTGCGCAGGGTATTGCAGAGTATTGCACCAGGGTATTGCAGAGTATTTTGCAGGGTATTGCGCAGGGTATTGCGCAGGGTATTGCGCAGGGTATTGCAGAGTATTGCGCAGGGTATTGCACCAGAGTATTGCACCAGGGTATTGCAGAGTATTTTGCAGAGTATTGCGCAGGGTATTGCAGAGTATTTCGCAGGGTATTGCAGAGTATTTTGCAGGGTATTGCACCAGAGTATTGCAGAGTATTGCACCAGAGTATTGCAGAGTATTGCACCAGGGTATTGCGCAGGGTATTGCAGGGTATTGCGCAGGGTATTGCAGAGTATTGCACCAGGGTATTGCAGAGTATTTTGCAGGGTATTGCGCAGGGTATTGCAGAGTATTGCGCAGGGTATTGCAGGGTATTGCACCAGGGTATTGCAGAGTATTTTGCAGAGTATTGCAGAGTATTGCGCAGGGTATTGCAGAGTATTGCACCAGAGTATTGCGCAGGGTATTGCAGAGTATTGCGCAGGGTATTGCAGAGTATTGCGCAGGGTATTGCAGAGTATTGCGCAGGGTATTGCAGAGTATTGCACCAGGGTATTGCAGAGTATTGCACCAGGGTATTGCAGAGTATTGCACCAGGGTATTGCAGAGTATTGCGCAGGGTATTGCAGAGTATTGCACAAGAGTATTGCAGAGTATTTTGCAGGGTATTGCGCAGGGTATTGCAGAGTATTGCGCAGGGTATTGCAGAGTATTGCACCAGAGTATTGCAGAGTATTGCACAGGGTATTGCAGAGTATTGCGCAGGGTCTTGCAGAGTATTGCGCAGGGTATTGCATATTGCGCAGGGTATTGCAGAGTATTGCGCAGGGTATTGCACCAGAGTATTGCAGAGTATTGCACAGGGTATTGCAGAGTATTGCGCAGGGTATTGCAGAGTATTGCGCAGGGTATTGCAGAGTATTGCACCAGAGTATTGCAGAGTATTGCACCAGGGTATTGCAGAGTATTTTGCAGAGTATTGCGCAGGGTATTGCAGAGTATTGCGCAGGGTATTGCAGGGTATTGCGCAGGGTATTGCAGAGTATTGCGCAGGGTATTGCAGAGTATTGCACCAGAGTATTGCAGAGTATTGCACCAGGGTATTGCAGAGTATTTTGCAGGGTATTGCGCAGGGTATTGCAGAGTATTGCGCAGGGTATTGCAGAGTATTGCGCAGGGTATTGCAGAGTATTGCACCAGAGTATTGCAGAGTATTGCGCAGGGTATTGCAGAGTATTGCGCAGGGTATTGCAGAGTATTGCGCAGGGTATTGCAGAGTATTGCACCAGAGTATTGCAGAGTATTGCAGCAGGGGTATTGCAGAGTATTGCCAGGGTATTGCAGAGTATTGCGCAGGGTATTGCAGAGTATTGCGCAGGGTATTGCAGAGTATTGCGCAGGGTATTGCAGAGTATTGCACCAGAGTATTGCAGAGTATTGCGCAGGGTATTGCAGAGTATTGCACCAGGGTATTGCAGAGTATTGCACCAGAGTATTGCAGAGTATTGCGCAGGGTATTGCAGGGTATTGCGCAGGGTATTGCAGAGTATTGCACCAGGGTATTGCAGAGTATTTTGCAGGGTATTGCGCAGGGTATTGCAGAGTATTGCGCAGGGTATTGCAGAGTATTGCACCAGAGTATTGCAGAGTATTGCACCAGGGTATTGCAGAGTATTTTGCAGGGTATTGCGCAGGGTATTGCAGAGTATTGCGCAGGGTATTGCACCAGGGTATTGCAGAGTATTGCACCAGAGTATTGCAGAGTATTGCGCAGGGTATTGCAGAGTATTGCGCAGGGTATTGCAGAGTATTGCACCAGGGTATTGCAGAGTATTGCACCAGAGTATTGCAGAGTATTGCGCAGGGTATTGCAGAGTATTGCGCAGGGTATTGCAGAGTATTGCGCAGGGTATTGCAGGGTATTGCACCAGGGTATTGCAGAGTATTGCGCAGGGTATTGCAGAGTATTGCGCAGGGTATTGCACCAGAGTATTGCAGAGTATTGCGCAGGGTATTGCAGAGTATTGCGCAGGGTATTGCAGAGTATTGCACCAGGGTATTGCAGGGTATTGCGCAGGGTATTGCAGAGTATTGCACCAGAGTATTGCAGAGTATTGCACCAGGGTATTGCAGAGTATTGCGCAGGGTATTGCAGAGTATTGCACCAGAGTATTGCAGAGTATTGCACCAGGGTATTGCAGAGTATTTTGCAGAGTATTGCGCAGGGTATTGCAGAGTATTGCGCAGGGTATTGCAGGGTATTGCGCAGGGTATTGCAGAGTATTGCGCAGGGTATTGCAGAGTATTGCACCAGAGTATTGCAGAGTATTGCACAGGGTATTGCAGAGTATTTTGCAGGGTATTGCGCAGGGTATTGCAGAGTATTTTGCAGGGTATTGCAGAGTATTGCGCAGGGTATTGCAGAGTATTGCACCAGGGTATTGCAGAGTATTTTGCAGGGTATTGCGCAGGGTATTGCGCAGGGTATTGCGCAGGGTATTGCAGAGTATTTTGCAGGGTATTGCAGAGTATTGCGCAGGGTATTGCAGAGTATTGCACCAGGGTATTGCAGAGTATTGCACCAGGGTATTGCAGAGTATTGCAGCAGGGTATTGCAGGGTATTGCGCAGGGTATTGCAGAGTATTGCGCAGGGTATTGCAGAGTATTGCACCAGAGTATTGCAGAGTATTGCACCAGGGTATTGCAGAGTATTTTGCAGGGTATTGCGCAGGGTATTGCAGAGTATTGCGCAGGGTATTGCAGAGTATTTTGCAGAGTATTGCGCAGGGTATTGCAGAGTATTTTGCAGAGTATTTCGCAGGGTATTGCAGAGTATTTTGCAGAGTATTGCACCAGGGTATTGCGCAGGGTATTGCAGGGTATTGCGCAGGGTATTGCAGAGTATTGCACCAGGGTATTGCAGAGTATTTTGCAGGGTATTGCGCAGGGTATTGCGCAGGGTATTGCGCAGGGTATTGCAGAGTATTTTGCAGAGTATTGCAGAGTATTGCGCAGGGTATTGCAGAGTATTGCACCAGAGTATTGCACCAGGGTATTGCAGAGTATTGCGCAGGGTATTGCAGAGTATTGCGCAGGGTATTGCAGAGTATTGCACCAGGGTATTGCAGAGTATTGCACCAGAGTATTGCAGAGTATTGCACCAGAGTATTTTGCAGGGTATTGCGCAGGGTATTGCAGAGTATTGCGCAGGGTATTGCAGAGTATTGCGCAGGGTATTGCACCAGGGTATTGCAGAGTATTGCACCAGAGTATTGCAGAGTATTTTGCAGGGTATTGCGCAGGGTATTGCACCAGGGTATTGCAGAGTATTGCACCAGAGTATTGCAGAGTATTGCGCAGGGTATTGCAGAGTATTGCGCAGGGTATTGCAGAGTATTGCACCAGGGTATTGCAGAGTATTGCACCAGAGTATTGCAGAGTATTGCAGAGTATTGCGCAGGGTATTGCAGGGTATTGCACCAGGGTATTGCAGAGTATTGCGCAGGGTATTGCAGAGTATTGCGCAGGGTATTGCAGAGTATTGCGCAGGGTATTGCAGAGTATTGCACCAGGGTATTGCAGAGTATTGCGCAGGGTATTGCAGGGTATTGCACCAGGGTATTGCAGAGTATTGCACCAGAGTATTGCAGAGTATTGCGCAGGGTATTGCAGAGTATTGCACCAGAGTATTGCAGAGTATTGTGCAGGGTATTGCAGGGTATTGCGCAGGGTATTGCAGAGTATTGCGCAGGGTATTGCAGAGTATTGCACCAGAGTATTGCAGAGTATTGCACCAGGGTATTGCAGAGTATTTTGCAGGGTATTGCGCAGGGTATTGCAGAGTATTGCGCAGGGTATTGCAGAGTATTGCGCAGGGTATTGCAGAGTATTTTGCAGGGTATTGCACCAGAGTATTGCAGAGTATTGCAGAGTATTGCACCAGGGTATTGCAGAGTATTTTGCAGAGTATTGCGCAGGGTATTGCAGAGTATTTCGCAGGGTATTGCAGAGTATTTTGCAGGGTATTGCACCAGAGTATTGCAGAGTATTGCACCAGAGTATTGCAGAGTATTGCACCAGGGTATTGCGCAGGGTATTGCAGGGTATTGCGCAGGGTATTGCAGAGTATTGCACCAGGGTATTGCAGAGTATTTTGCAGGGTATTGCGCAGGGTATTGCAGGGTATTGCACCAGGGTATTGCAGAGTATTTTGCAGAGTATTGCAGAGTATTGCGCAGGGTATTGCAGAGTATTGCACCAGAGTATTGCAGAGTATTGCGCAGGGTATTGCAGAGTATTGCGCAGGGTATTGCAGAGTATTGCGCAGGGTATTGCAGAGTATTGCACCAGGGTATTGCAGAGTATTGCACCAGAGTATTGCAGAGTATTGCACCAGAGTATTGCAGAGTATTTTGCAGGGTATTGCGCAGGGTATTGCAGAGTATTGCGCAGGGTATTGCAGAGTATTGCACCAGAGTATTGCAGAGTATTGCACAGGGTATTGCAGAGTATTTTGCAGGGTATTGCGCAGGGTATTGCAGAGTATTTTGCAGGGTATTGCAGAGTATTGCGCAGGGTATTGCAGAGTATTGCGCAGGGTATTGCAGAGTATTGCGCAGGGTATTGCAGAGTATTGCACCAGGGTATTGCAGAGTATTTTGCAGGGTATTGCGCAGGGTATTGCAGAGTATTGTGCAGGGTATTGCAGGGTATTGCGCAGGGTATTGCAGAGTATTGCGCAGGGTATTGCAGAGTATTGCACCAGAGTATTGCAGAGTATTGCACCAGGGTATTGCAGAGTATTTTGCAGGGTATTGCGCAGGGTATTGCAGAGTATTGCGCAGGGTATTGCAGAGTATTGCGCAGGGTATTGCACCAGAGTATTGCAGAGTATTGCAGAGTATTGCACCAGGGTATTGCAGAGTATTTTGCAGAGTATTGCGCAGGGTATTGCAGAGTATTTCGCAGGGTATTGCAGAGTATTTTGCAGGGTATTGCACCAGAGTATTGCAGAGTATTGCACCAGAGTATTGCAGAGTATTGCACCAGGGTATTGCGCAGGGTATTGCAGGGTATTGCGCAGGGTATTGCAGAGTATTGCACCAGGGTATTGCAGAGTATTTTGCAGAGTATTGCGCAGGGTATTGCAGGGTATTGCACCAGGGTATTGCAGAGTATTTTGCAGAGTATTGCAGAGTATTGCGCAGGGTATTGCAGAGTATTGCACCAGGGTATTGCAGAGTATTGCACCAGAGTATTGCAGAGTATTGCGCAGGGTATTGCAGAGTATTGCACCAGAGTATTGCAGAGTATTTTGCAGGGTATTGCGCAGGGTATTGCAGAGTATTGCGCAGGGTATTGCAGAGTATTGCACCAGAGTATTGCAGAGTATTGCACAGGGTATTGCAGAGTATTGCGCAGGGTCTTGCAGAGTATTGCGCAGGGTATTGCAGAGTATTGCGCAGGGTATTGCACCAGAGTATTGCAGAGTATTGCACAGGGTATTGCAGAGTATTGCGCAGGGTATTGCAGAGTATTGCGCAGGGTATTGCAGAGTATTGCACCAGGGTATTGCAGAGTATTTTGCAGGGTATTGCGCAGGGTATTGCGCAGGGTATTGCGCAGGGTATTGCAGAGTATTGCGCAGGGTATTGCACCAGAGTATTGCAGAGTATTGCAGAGTATTGCACCAGGGTATTGCAGAGTATTTTGCAGAGTATTGCGCAGGGTATTGCAGAGTATTTCGCAGGGTATTGCAGAGTATTTTGCAGGGTATTGCACCAGAGTATTGCAGAGTATTGCACCAGAGTATTGCAGAGTATTGCACCAGGGTATTGCGCAGGGTATTGCAGGGTATTGCGCAGGGTATTGCAGAGTATTGCACCAGGGTATTGCAGAGTATTTTGCAGGGTATTGCGCAGGGTATTGCAGAGTATTGCGCAGGGTATTGCAGGGTATTGCACCAGGGTATTGCAGAGTATTTTGCAGAGTATTGCAGAGTATTGCGCAGGGTATTGCAGAGTATTGCACCAGAGTATTGCGCAGGGTATTGCAGAGTATTGCGCAGGGTATTGCAGAGTATTGCGCAGGGTATTGCAGAGTATTGCGCAGGGTATTGCAGAGTATTGCACCAGGGTATTGCAGAGTATTGCACCAGGGTATTGCAGAGTATTGCACCAGGGTATTGCAGAGTATTGCGCAGGGTATTGCAGAGTATTGCACAAGAGTATTGCAGAGTATTTTGCAGGGTATTGCGCAGGGTATTGCAGAGTATTGCGCAGGGTATTGCAGAGTATTGCACCAGAGTATTGCAGAGTATTGCACAGGGTATTGCAGAGTATTGCGCAGGGTCTTGCAGAGTATTGCGCAGGGTATTGCAGAGTATTGCGCAGGGTATTGCACCAGAGTATTGCAGAGTATTGCACAGGGTATTGCAGAGTATTGCGCAGGGTATTGCAGAGTATTGCGCAGGGTATTGCAGAGTATTGCACCAGAGTATTGCAGAGTATTGCACCAGGGTATTGCAGAGTATTTTGCAGAGTATTGCGCAGGGTATTGCAGAGTATTGCGCAGGGTATTGCAGGGTATTGCGCAGGGTATTGCAGAGTATTGCGCAGGGTATTGCAGAGTATTGCACCAGAGTATTGCAGAGTATTGCACCAGGGTATTGCAGAGTATTTTGCAGGGTATTGCGCAGGGTATTGCAGAGTATTGCGCAGGGTATTGCAGAGTATTGCGCAGGGTATTGCAGAGTATTGCACCAGAGTATTGCAGAGTATTGCACAGGGTATTGCAGAGTATTGCGCAGGGTATTGCAGAGTATTGCGCAGGGTATTGCAGAGTATTGCACCAGAGTATTGCAGAGTATTGCACAGGGTATTGCAGAGTATTGCGCAGGGTATTGCAGAGTATTGCAGGGTATTGCAGAGTATTGCGCAGGGTATTGCAGAGTATTGCGCAGGGTATTGCAGAGTATTGCGCAGGGTATTGCAGAGTATTGCACCAGAGTATTGCAGAGTATTGCGCAGGGTATTGCAGAGTATTGCACCAGGGTATTGCAGAGTATTGCACCAGAGTATTGCAGAGTATTGCGCAGGGTATTGCAGGGTATTGCGCAGGGTATTGCAGAGTATTGCACCAGGGTATTGCAGAGTATTTTGCAGGGTATTGCGCAGGGTATTGCAGAGTATTGCGCAGGGTATTGCAGAGTATTGCACCAGAGTATTGCAGAGTATTGCACCAGGGTATTGCAGAGTATTTTGCAGGGTATTGCGCAGGGTATTGCAGAGTATTGCGCAGGGTATTGCACCAGGGTATTGCAGAGTATTGCACCAGAGTATTGCAGAGTATTGCGCAGGGTATTGCAGAGTATTGCGCAGGGTATTGCAGAGTATTGCACCAGGGTATTGCAGAGTATTGCACCAGAGTATTGCAGAGTATTGCGCAGGGTATTGCAGAGTATTGCGCAGGGTATTGCAGAGTATTGCGCAGGGTATTGCAGGGTATTGCACCAGGGTATTGCAGAGTATTGCGCAGGGTATTGCAGAGTATTGCGCAGGGTATTGCACCAGAGTATTGCAGAGTATTGCGCAGGGTATTGCAGAGTATTGCGCAGGGTATTGCAGAGTATTGCACCAGGGTATTGCAGGGTATTGCGCAGGGTATTGCAGAGTATTGCACCAGAGTATTGCAGAGTATTGCACCAGGGTATTGCAGAGTATTGCGCAGGGTATTGCAGAGTATTGCACCAGAGTATTGCAGAGTATTGCACCAGGGTATTGCAGAGTATTTTGCAGAGTATTGCGCAGGGTATTGCAGAGTATTGCGCAGGGTATTGCAGGGTATTGCGCAGGGTATTGCAGAGTATTGCGCAGGGTATTGCAGAGTATTGCACCAGAGTATTGCAGAGTATTGCACAGGGTATTGCAGAGTATTTTGCAGGGTATTGCGCAGGGTATTGCAGAGTATTTTGCAGGGTATTGCAGAGTATTGCGCAGGGTATTGCAGAGTATTGCACCAGGGTATTGCAGAGTATTTTGCAGGGTATTGCGCAGGGTATTGCGCAGGGTATTGCGCAGGGTATTGCAGAGTATTTTGCAGGGTATTGCAGAGTATTGCGCAGGGTATTGCAGAGTATTGCACCAGGGTATTGCAGAGTATTGCACCAGGGTATTGCAGAGTATTGCAGCAGGGTATTGCAGGGTATTGCGCAGGGTATTGCAGAGTATTGCGCAGGGTATTGCAGAGTATTGCACCAGAGTATTGCAGAGTATTGCACCAGGGTATTGCAGAGTATTTTGCAGGGTATTGCGCAGGGTATTGCAGAGTATTGCGCAGGGTATTGCAGAGTATTTTGCAGAGTATTGCGCAGGGTATTGCAGAGTATTTTGCAGAGTATTTCGCAGGGTATTGCAGAGTATTTTGCAGAGTATTGCACCAGGGTATTGCGCAGGGTATTGCAGGGTATTGCGCAGGGTATTGCAGAGTATTGCACCAGGGTATTGCAGAGTATTTTGCAGGGTATTGCGCAGGGTATTGCGCAGGGTATTGCGCAGGGTATTGCAGAGTATTTTGCAGAGTATTGCAGAGTATTGCGCAGGGTATTGCAGAGTATTGCACCAGAGTATTGCACCAGGGTATTGCAGAGTATTGCGCAGGGTATTGCAGAGTATTGCGCAGGGTATTGCAGAGTATTGCGCAGGGTATTGCACCAGGGTATTGCAGAGTATTGCACCAGAGTATTGCAGAGTATTTTGCAGGGTATTGCGCAGGGTATTGCACCAGGGTATTGCAGAGTATTGCACCAGAGTATTGCAGAGTATTGCGCAGGGTATTGCAGAGTATTGCGCAGGGTATTGCAGAGTATTGCACCAGGGTATTGCAGAGTATTGCACCAGAGTATTGCAGAGTATTGCAGAGTATTGCGCAGGGTATTGCAGGGTATTGCACCAGGGTATTGCAGAGTATTGCGCAGGGTATTGCAGAGTATTGCGCAGGGTATTGCAGAGTATTGCGCAGGGTATTGCAGAGTATTGCACCAGGGTATTGCAGAGTATTGCGCAGGGTATTGCAGGGTATTGCACCAGGGTATTGCAGAGTATTGCACCAGAGTATTGCAGAGTATTGCGCAGGGTATTGCAGAGTATTGCACCAGAGTATTGCAGAGTATTGTGCAGGGTATTGCAGGGTATTGCGCAGGGTATTGCAGAGTATTGCGCAGGGTATTGCAGAGTATTGCACCAGAGTATTGCAGAGTATTGCACCAGGGTATTGCAGAGTATTTTGCAGGGTATTGCGCAGGGTATTGCAGAGTATTGCGCAGGGTATTGCAGAGTATTTTGCAGGGTATTGCACCAGAGTATTGCAGAGTATTGCAGAGTATTGCACCAGGGTATTGCAGAGTATTTTGCAGAGTATTGCGCAGGGTATTGCAGAGTATTTCGCAGGGTATTGCAGAGTATTTTGCAGGGTATTGCACCAGAGTATTGCAGAGTATTGCACCAGAGTATTGCAGAGTATTGCACCAGGGTATTGCGCAGGGTATTGCAGGGTATTGCGCAGGGTATTGCAGAGTATTGCACCAGGGTATTGCAGAGTATTTTGCAGGGTATTGCGCAGGGTATTGCAGGGTATTGCACCAGGGTATTGCAGAGTATTTTGCAGAGTATTGCAGAGTATTGCGCAGGGTATTGCAGAGTATTGCACCAGAGTATTGCAGAGTATTGCGCAGGGTATTGCAGAGTATTGCGCAGGGTATTGCAGAGTATTGCGCAGGGTATTGCAGAGTATTGCACCAGGGTATTGCAGAGTATTGCACCAGGGTATTGCAGAGTATTGCACCAGAGTATTGCAGAGTATTGCACCAGAGTATTGCAGAGTATTTTGCAGGGTATTGCGCAGGGTATTGCAGAGTATTGCGCAGGGTATTGCAGAGTATTGCACCAGAGTATTGCAGAGTATTGCACAGGGTATTGCAGAGTATTTTGCAGGGTATTGCGCAGGGTATTGCAGAGTATTTTGCAGGGTATTGCAGAGTATTGCGCAGGGTATTGCAGAGTATTGCGCAGGGTATTGCAGAGTATTGCACCAGGGTATTGCAGAGTATTTTGCAGGGTATTGCGCAGGGTATTGCAGAGTATTGTGCAGGGTATTGCAGGGTATTGCGCAGGGTATTGCAGAGTATTGCGCAGGGTATTGCAGAGTATTGCACCAGAGTATTGCAGAGTATTGCACCAGGGTATTGCAGAGTATTTTGCAGGGTATTGCGCAGGGTATTGCAGAGTATTGCGCAGGGTATTGCAGAGTATTGCGCAGGGTATTGCACCAGAGTATTGCAGAGTATTGCAGAGTATTGCACCAGGGTATTGCAGAGTATTTTGCAGAGTATTGCGCAGGGTATTGCAGAGTATTTCGCAGGGTATTGCAGAGTATTTTGCAGGGTATTGCACCAGAGTATTGCAGAGTATTGCACCAGAGTATTGCAGAGTATTGCACCAGGGTATTGCGCAGGGTATTGCAGGGTATTGCGCAGGGTATTGCAGAGTATTGCACCAGGGTATTGCAGAGTATTTTGCAGAGTATTGCGCAGGGTATTGCAGGGTATTGCACCAGGGTATTGCAGAGTATTTTGCAGAGTATTGCAGAGTATTGCGCAGGGTATTGCAGAGTATTGCACCAGGGTATTGCAGAGTATTGCACCAGAGTATTGCAGAGTATTGCGCAGGGTATTGCAGAGTATTGCACCAGAGTATTGCAGAGTATTTTGCAGGGTATTGCGCAGGGTATTGCAGAGTATTGCGCAGGGTATTGCAGAGTATTGCACCAGAGTATTGCAGAGTATTGCGCAGGGTATTGCAGAGTATTGCACCAGAGTATTGCAGAGTATTTTGCAGGGTATTGCGCAGGGTCTTGCAGAGTATTGCGCAGGGTATTGCAGAGTATTGCGCAGGGTATTGCACCAGAGTATTGCAGAGTATTGCACAGGGTATTGCAGAGTATTGCGCAGGGTATTGCAGAGTATTGCGCAGGGTATTGCAGAGTATTGCACCAGGGTATTGCAGAGTATTTTGCAGGGTATTGCGCAGGGTATTGCGCAGGGTATTGCGCAGGGTATTGCAGAGTATTGCGCAGGGTATTGCACCAGAGTATTGCAGAGTATTGCAGAGTATTGCACCAGGGTATTGCAGAGTATTTTGCAGAGTATTGCGCAGGGTATTGCAGAGTATTTCGCAGGGTATTGCAGAGTATTTTGCAGGGTATTGCACCAGAGTATTGCAGAGTATTGCACCAGAGTATTGCAGAGTATTGCACCAGGGTATTGCGCAGGGTATTGCAGGGTATTGCGCAGGGTATTGCAGAGTATTTTGCAGGGTATTGCGCAGGGTATTGCAGAGTATTGCGCAGGGTATTGCAGGGTATTGCACCAGGGTATTGCAGAGTATTTTGCAGAGTATTGCAGAGTATTGCGCAGGGTATTGCAGAGTATTGCACCAGAGTATTGCGCAGGGTATTGCAGAGTATTGCGCAGGGTATTGCAGAGTATTGCGCAGGGTATTGCAGAGTATTGCGCAGGGTATTGCAGAGTATTGCACCAGGGTATTGCAGAGTATTGCACCAGGGTATTGCAGAGTATTGCACCAGGGTATTGCAGAGTATTGCGCAGGGTATTGCAGAGTATTGCACCAGAGTATTGCAGAGTATTTTGCAGGGTATTGCGCAGGGTATTGCAGAGTATTGCGCAGGGTATTGCAGAGTATTGCACCAGAGTATTGCAGAGTATTGCACAGGGTATTGCAGAGTATTGCGCAGGGTATTGCAGAGTATTGCGCAGGGTATTGCAGAGTATTGCACCAGGGTATTGCAGGGTATTGCGCAGGGTATTGCAGAGTATTGCGCAGGGTATTGCAGAGTATTGCACCAGAGTATTGCAGAGTATTGCACCAGGGTATTGCAGAGTATTTTGCAGAGTATTGCGCAGGGTATTGCAGAGTATTGCGCAGGGTATTGCAGGGTATTGCGCAGGGTATTGCAGAGTATTGCGCAGGGTATTGCAGAGTATTGCACCAGAGTATTGCAGAGTATTGCACCAGGGTATTGCAGAGTATTTTGCAGGGTATTGCGCAGGGTATTGCAGAGTATTGCGCAGGGTATTGCAGAGTATTGCGCAGGGTATTGCAGAGTATTGCGCAGGGTATTGCAGAGTATTGCGCAGGGTATTGCAGAGTATTGCGCAGGGTATTGCAGAGTATTGCACCAGGGTATTGCAGAGTATTGCACCAGAGTATTGCAGAGTATTGCGCAGGGTATTGCAGGGTATTGCGCAGGGTATTGCAGAGTATTGCACCAGGGTATTGCAGAGTATTGCGCAGGGTATTGCAGAGTATTGCACCAGAGTATTGCAGAGTATTGCGCAGGGTATTGCAGAGTATTGCGCAGGGTATTGCAGAGTATTGCGCAGGGTATTGCAGAGTATTGCAGCAGGGTATTGCAGGGTATTGCGCAGGGTATTGCAGAGTATTGCGCAGGGTATTGCAGAGTATTGCACCAGAGTATTGCAGAGTATTGCACCAGGGTATTGCAGAGTATTTTGCAGGGTATTGCGCAGGGTATTGCAGAGTATTGCGCAGGGTATTGCAGAGTATTTTGCAGAGTATTGCGCAGGGTATTGCAGAGTATTTTGCAGAGTATTTCGCAGGGTATTGCAGAGTATTTTGCAGAGTATTGCACCAGGGTATTGCGCAGGGTATTGCAGAGTATTGCACCAGGGTATTGCAGAGTATTTTGCAGGGTATTGCGCAGGGTATTGCGCAGGGTATTGCGCAGGGTATTGCAGAGTATTTTGCAGAGTATTGCAGAGTATTGCGCAGGGTATTGCAGAGTATTGCACCAGAGTATTGCACCAGGGTATTGCAGAGTATTGCGCAGGGTATTGCAGAGTATTGCGCAGGGTATTGCAGAGTATTGCACCAGGGTATTGCAGAGTATTGCACCAGAGTATTGCAGAGTATTGCACCAGAGTATTTTGCAGGGTATTGCGCAGGGTATTGCAGAGTATTGCGCAGGGTATTGCAGAGTATTGCGCAGGGTATTGCACCAGGGTATTGCAGAGTATTGCACCAGAGTATTGCAGAGTATTTTGCAGGGTATTGCGCAGGGTATTGCACCAGGGTATTGCAGAGTATTGCACCAGAGTATTGCAGAGTATTGCGCAGGGTATTGCAGAGTATTGCGCAGGGTATTGCAGAGTATTGCACCAGGGTATTGCAGAGTATTGCACCAGAGTATTGCAGAGTATTGCAGAGTATTGCGCAGGGTATTGCAGGGTATTGCACCAGGGTATTGCAGAGTATTGCGCAGGGTATTGCAGAGTATTGCGCAGGGTATTGCAGAGTATTGCGCAGGGTATTGCAGAGTATTGCACCAGGGTATTGCAGAGTATTGCGCAGGGTATTGCAGGGTATTGCACCAGGGTATTGCAGAGTATTGCACCAGAGTATTGCAGAGTATTGCGCAGGGTATTGCAGAGTATTGCACCAGAGTATTGCAGAGTATTGTGCAGGGTATTGCAGGGTATTGCGCAGGGTATTGCAGAGTATTGCGCAGGGTATTGCAGAGTATTGCACCAGAGTATTGCAGAGTATTGCACCAGGGTATTGCAGAGTATTTTGCAGGGTATTGCGCAGGGTATTGCAGAGTATTGCGCAGGGTATTGCAGAGTATTGCGCAGGGTATTGCAGAGTATTTTGCAGGGTATTGCACCAGAGTATTGCAGAGTATTGCAGAGTATTGCACCAGGGTATTGCAGAGTATTTTGCAGAGTATTGCGCAGGGTATTGCAGAGTATTTCGCAGGGTATTGCAGAGTATTTTGCAGGGTATTGCACCAGAGTATTGCAGAGTATTGCACCAGAGTATTGCAGAGTATTGCACCAGGGTATTGCGCAGGGTATTGCAGGGTATTGCGCAGGGTATTGCAGAGTATTGCACCAGGGTATTGCAGAGTATTTTGCAGGGTATTGCGCAGGGTATTGCAGGGTATTGCACCAGGGTATTGCAGAGTATTTTGCAGAGTATTGCAGAGTATTGCGCAGGGTATTGCAGAGTATTGCACCAGAGTATTGCAGAGTATTGCGCAGGGTATTGCAGAGTATTGCGCAGGGTATTGCAGAGTATTGCACCAGGGTATTGCAGAGTATTGCACCAGAGTATTGCAGAGTATTGCACCAGAGTATTGCAGAGTATTTTGCAGGGTATTGCGCAGGGTATTGCAGAGTATTGCGCAGGGTATTGCAGAGTATTGCACCAGAGTATTGCAGAGTATTGCACAGGGTATTGCAGAGTATTTTGCAGGGTATTGCGCAGGGTATTGCAGAGTATTTTGCAGGGTATTGCAGAGTATTGCGCAGGGTATTGCAGAGTATTGCGCAGGGTATTGCAGAGTATTGCACCAGGGTATTGCAGAGTATTTTGCAGGGTATTGCGCAGGGTATTGCAGAGTATTGTGCAGGGTATTGCAGGGTATTGCGCAGGGTATTGCAGAGTATTGCGCAGGGTATTGCAGAGTATTGCACCAGAGTATTGCAGAGTATTGCACCAGGGTATTGCAGAGTATTTTGCAGGGTATTGCGCAGGGTATTGCAGAGTATTGCGCAGGGTATTGCAGAGTATTGCGCAGGGTATTGCACCAGAGTATTGCAGAGTATTGCAGAGTATTGCACCAGGGTATTGCAGAGTATTTTGCAGAGTATTGCGCAGGGTATTGCAGAGTATTTCGCAGGGTATTGCAGAGTATTTTGCAGGGTATTGCACCAGAGTATTGCAGAGTATTGCACCAGAGTATTGCAGAGTATTGCACCAGGGTATTGCGCAGGGTATTGCAGGGTATTGCGCAGGGTATTGCAGAGTATTGCACCAGGGTATTGCAGAGTATTTTGCAGAGTATTGCGCAGGGTATTGCAGGGTATTGCACCAGGGTATTGCAGAGTATTTTGCAGAGTATTGCAGAGTATTGCGCAGGGTATTGCAGAGTATTGCACCAGGGTATTGCAGAGTATTGCACCAGAGTATTGCAGAGTATTGCGCAGGGTATTGCAGAGTATTGCACCAGAGTATTGCAGAGTATTTTGCAGGGTATTGCGCAGGGTATTGCAGAGTATTGCGCAGGGTATTGCAGAGTATTGCACCAGAGTATTGCAGAGTATTGCACAGGGTATTGCAGAGTATTGCGCAGGGTCTTGCAGAGTATTGCGCAGGGTATTGCAGAGTATTGCGAAGGGTATTGCACCAGAGTATTGCAGAGTATTGCACAGGGTATTGCAGAGTATTGCGCAGGGTATTGCAGAGTATTGCGCAGGGTATTGCAGAGTATTGCACCAGGGTATTGCAGAGTATTTTGCAGGGTATTGCGCAGGGTATTGCGCAGGGTATTGCGCAGGGTATTGCAGAGTATTGCGCAGGGTATTGCACCAGAGTATTGCACCAGGGTATTGCAGAGTATTTTGCAGAGTATTGCGCAGGGTATTGCAGAGTATTTCGCAGGGTATTGCAGAGTATTTTGCAGGGTATTGCACCAGAGTATTGCAGAGTATTGCACCAGAGTATTGCAGAGTATTGCACCAGGGTATTGCGCAGGGTATTGCAGGGTATTGCGCAGGGTATTGCAGAGTATTGCACCAGGGTATTGCAGAGTATTTTGCAGGGTATTGCGCAGGGTATTGCAGAGTATTGCGCAGGGTATTGCAGGGTATTGCACCAGGGTATTGCAGAGTATTTTGCAGAGTATTGCAGAGTATTGCGCAGGGTATTGCAGAGTATTGCACCAGAGTATTGCGCAGGGTATTGCAGAGTATTGCGCAGGGTATTGCAGAGTATTGCGCAGGGTATTGCAGAGTATTGCGCAGGGTATTGCAGAGTATTGCACCAGGGTATTGCAGAGTATTG
Source organism: Rana muscosa (assembly GCA_029206835.1). Taxonomy (NCBI): domain Eukaryota; kingdom Metazoa; phylum Chordata; class Amphibia; order Anura; family Ranidae; genus Rana; species Rana muscosa. Next base: position 1,509,209 of record JARGYO010000549.1, read on the forward strand.
CACCAGGGTATTGCAGAGTATTGCGCAGGGTATTGCAGAGTATTGCACAAGAGTATTGCAGAGTATTTTGCAGGGTATTGCGCAGGGTATTGCAGAGTATTGCGCAGGGTATTGCAGAGTATTGCACCAGAGTATTGCAGAGTATTGCACAGGGTATTGCAGAGTATTGCGCAGGGTCTTGCAGAGTATTGCGCAGGGTATTGCAGAGTATTGCGCAGGGTATTGCACCAGAGTATTGCAGAGTATTGCACAGGGTATTGCAGAGTATTGCGCAGGGTATTGCAGAGTATTGCGCAGGGTATTGCAGAGTATTGCACCAGAGTATTGCAGAGTATTGCACCAGGGTATTGCAGAGTATTTTGCAGAGTATTGCGCAGGGTATTGCAGAGTATTGCGCAGGGTATTGCAGGGTATTGCGCAGGGTATTGCAGAGTATTGCGCAGGGTATTGCAGAGTATTGCACCAGAGTATTGCAGAGTATTGCACCAGGGTATTGCAGAGTATTTTGCAGGGTATTGCGCAGGGTATTGCAGAGTATTGCGCAGGGTATTGCAGAGTATTGCGCAGGGTATTGCAGAGTATTGCACCAGAGTATTGCAGAGTATTGCACCAGAGTATTGCAGAGTATTGCGCAGGGTATTGCAGAGTATTGCGCAGGGTATTGCAGAGTATTGCACCAGAGTATTGCAGAGTATTGCACAGGGTATTGCAGAGTATTGCGCAGGGTATTGCAGAGTATTGCAGGGTATTGCAGAGTATTGCGCAGGGTATTGCAGAGTATTGCGCAGGGTATTGCAGAGTATTGCGCAGGGTATTGCAGAGTATTGCACCAGAGTATTGCAGAGTATTGCGCAGGGTATTGCAGAGTATTGCACCAGGGTATTGCAGAGTATTGCACCAGAGTATTGCAGAGTATTGCGCAGGGTATTGCAGGGTATTGCGCAGGGTATTGCAGAGTATTGCACCAGGGTATTGCAGAGTATTTTGCAGGGTATTGCGCAGGGTATTGCAGAGTATTGCGCAGGGTATTGCAGAGTATTGCACCAGAGTATTGCAGAGTATTGCACCAGGGTATTGCAGAGTATTTTGCAGGGTATTGCGCAGGGTATTGCAGAGTATTGCGCAGGGTATTGCACCAGGGTATTGCAGAGTATTGCACCAGAGTATTGCAGAGTATTGCGCAGGGTATTGCAGAGTATTGCGCAGGGTATTGCAGAGTATTGCACCAGGGTATTGCAGAGTATTGCACCAGAGTATTGCAGAGTATTGCGCAGGGTATTGCAGAGTATTGCGCAGGGTATTGCAGAGTATTGCGCAGGGTATTGCAGGGTATTGCACCAGGGTATTGCAGAGTATTGCGCAGGGTATTGCAGAGTATTGCGCAGGGTATTGCACCAGAGTATTGCAGAGTATTGCGCAGGGTATTGCAGAGTATTGCGCAGGGTATTGCAGAGTATTGCACCAGGGTATTGCAGGGTATTGCGCAGGGTATTGCAGAGTATTGCACCAGAGTATTGCAGAGTATTGCACCAGGGTATTGCAGAGTATTGCGCAGGGTATTGCAGAGTATTGCACCAGAGTATTGCAGAGTATTGCACCAGGGTATTGCAGAGTATTTTGCAGAGTATTGCGCAGGGTATTGCAGAGTATTGCGCAGGGTATTGCAGGGTATTGCGCAGGGTATTGCAGAGTATTGCGCAGGGTATTGCAGAGTATTGCACCAGAGTATTGCAGAGTATTGCACAGGGTATTGCAGAGTATTTTGCAGGGTATTGCGCAGGGTATTGCAGAGTATTTTGCAGGGTATTGCAGAGTATTGCGCAGGGTATTGCAGAGTATTGCACCAGGGTATTGCAGAGTATTTTGCAGGGTATTGCGCAGGGTATTGCGCAGGGTATTGCGCAGGGTATTGCAGAGTATTTTGCAGGGTATTGCAGAGTATTGCGCAGGGTATTGCAGAGTATTGCACCAGGGTATTGCAGAGTATTGCACCAGGGTATTGCAGAGTATTGCAGCAGGGTATTGCAGGGTATTGCGCAGGGTATTGCAGAGTATTGCGCAGGGTATTGCAGAGTATTGCACCAGAGTATTGCAGAGTATTGCACCAGGGTATTGCAGAGTATTTTGCAGGGTATTGCGCAGGGTATTGCAGAGTATTGCGCAGGGTATTGCAGAGTATTTTGCAGAGTATTGCGCAGGGTATTGCAGAGTATTTTGCAGAGTATTTCGCAGGGTATTGCAGAGTATTTTGCAGAGTATTGCACCAGGGTATTGCGCAGGGTATTGCAGGGTATTGCGCAGGGTATTGCAGAGTATTGCACCAGGGTATTGCAGAGTATTTTGCAGGGTATTGCGCAGGGTATTGCGCAGGGTATTGCGCAGGGTATTGCAGAGTATTTTGCAGAGTATTGCAGAGTATTGCGCAGGGTATTGCAGAGTATTGCACCAGAGTATTGCACCAGGGTATTGCAGAGTATTGCGCAGGGTATTGCAGAGTATTGCGCAGGGTATTGCAGAGTATTGCACCAGGGTATTGCAGAGTATTGCACCAGAGTATTGCAGAGTATTGCACCAGAGTATTTTGCAGGGTATTGCGCAGGGTATTGCAGAGTATTGCGCAGGGTATTGCAGAGTATTGCGCAGGGTATTGCACCAGGGTATTGCAGAGTATTGCACCAGAGTATTGCAGAGTATTTTGCAGGGTATTGCGCAGGGTATTGCACCAGGGTATTGCAGAGTATTGCACCAGAGTATTGCAGAGTATTGCGCAGGGTATTGCAGAGTATTGCGCAGGGTATTGCAGAGTATTGCACCAGGGTATTGCAGAGTATTGCACCAGAGTATTGCAGAGTATTGCAGAGTATTGCGCAGGGTATTGCAGGGTATTGCACCAGGGTATTGCAGAGTATTGCGCAGGGTATTGCAGAGTATTGCGCAGGGTATTGCAGAGTATTGCGCAGGGTATTGCAGAGTATTGCACCAGGGTATTGCAGAGTATTGCGCAGGGTATTGCAGGGTATTGCACCAGGGTATTGCAGAGTATTGCACCAGAGTATTGCAGAGTATTGCGCAGGGTATTGCAGAGTATTGCACCAGAGTATTGCAGAGTATTGTGCAGGGTATTGCAGGGTATTGCGCAGGGTATTGCAGAGTATTGCGCAGGGTATTGCAGAGTATTGCACCAGAGTATTGCAGAGTATTGCACCAGGGTATTGCAGAGTATTTTGCAGGGTATTGCGCAGGGTATTGCAGAGTATTGCGCAGGGTATTGCAGAGTATTGCGCAGGGTATTGCAGAGTATTTTGCAGGGTATTGCACCAGAGTATTGCAGAGTATTGCAGAGTATTGCACCAGGGTATTGCAGAGTATTTTGCAGAGTATTGCGCAGGGTATTGCAGAGTATTTCGCAGGGTATTGCAGAGTATTTTGCAGGGTATTGCACCAGAGTATTGCAGAGTATTGCACCAGAGTATTGCAGAGTATTGCACCAGGGTATTGCGCAGGGTATTGCAGGGTATTGCGCAGGGTATTGCAGAGTATTGCACCAGGGTATTGCAGAGTATTTTGCAGGGTATTGCGCAGGGTATTGCAGGGTATTGCACCAGGGTATTGCAGAGTATTTTGCAGAGTATTGCAGAGTATTGCGCAGGGTATTGCAGAGTATTGCACCAGAGTATTGCAGAGTATTGCGCAGGGTATTGCAGAGTATTGCGCAGGGTATTGCAGAGTATTGCGCAGGGTATTGCAGAGTATTGCACCAGGGTATTGCAGAGTATTGCACCAGAGTATTGCAGAGTATTGCACCAGAGTATTGCAGAGTATTTTGCAGGGTATTGCGCAGGGTATTGCAGAGTATTGCGCAGGGTATTGCAGAGTATTGCACCAGAGTATTGCAGAGTATTGCACAGGGTATTGCAGAGTATTTTGCAGGGTATTGCGCAGGGTATTGCAGAGTATTTTGCAGGGTATTGCAGAGTATTGCGCAGGGTATTGCAGAGTATTGCGCAGGGTATTGCAGAGTATTGCGCAGGGTATTGCAGAGTATTGCACCAGGGTATTGCAGAGTATTTTGCAGGGTATTGCGCAGGGTATTGCAGAGTATTGTGCAGGGTATTGCAGGGTATTGCGCAGGGTATTGCAGAGTATTGCGCAGGGTATTGCAGAGTATTGCACCAGAGTATTGCAGAGTATTGCACCAGGGTATTGCAGAGTATTTTGCAGGGTATTGCGCAGGGTATTGCAGAGTATTGCGCAGGGTATTGCAGAGTATTGCGCAGGGTATTGCACCAGAGTATTGCAGAGTATTGCAGAGTATTGCACCAGGGTATTGCAGAGTATTTTGCAGAGTATTGCGCAGGGTATTGCAGAGTATTTCGCAGGGTATTGCAGAGTATTTTGCAGGGTATTGCACCAGAGTATTGCAGAGTATTGCACCAGGGTATTGCGCAGGGTATTGCAGGGTATTGCGCAGGGTATTGCAGAGTATTGCACCAGGGTATTGCAGAGTATTTTGCAGAGTATTGCGCAGGGTATTGCAGGGTATTGCACCAGGGTATTGCAGAGTATTTTGCAGAGTATTGCAGAGTATTGCGCAGGGTATTGCAGAGTATTGCACCAGGGTATTGCAGAGTATTGCACCAGAGTATTGCAGAGTATTGCGCAGGGTATTGCAGAGTATTGCACCAGAGTATTGCAGAGTATTTTGCAGGGTATTGCGCAGGGTATTGCAGAGTATTGCGCAGGGTATTGCAGAGTATTGCACCAGAGTATTGCAGAGTATTGCACAGGGTATTGCAGAGTATTGCGCAGGGTCTTGCAGAGTATTGCGCAGGGTATTGCAGAGTATTGCGCAGGGTATTGCACCAGAGTATTGCAGAGTATTGCACAGGGTATTGCAGAGTATTGCGCAGGGTATTGCAGAGTATTGCGCAGGGTATTGCAGAGTATTGCACCAGGGTATTGCAGAGTATTTTGCAGGGTATTGCGCAGGGTATTGCGCAGGGTATTGCGCAGGGTATTGCAGAGTATTGCGCAGGGTATTGCACCAGAGTATTGCAGAGTATTGCAGAGTATTGCACCAGGGTATTGCAGAGTATTTTGCAGAGTATTGCGCAGGGTATTGCAGAGTATTTCGCAGGGTATTGCAGAGTATTTTGCAGGGTATTGCACCAGAGTATTGCAGAGTATTGCACCAGAGTATTGCAGAGTATTGCACCAGGGTATTGCGCAGGGTATTGCAGGGTATTGCGCAGGGTATTGCAGAGTATTGCACCAGGGTATTGCAGAGTATTTTGCAGGGTATTGCGCAGGGTATTGCAGAGTATTGCGCAGGGTATTGCAGGGTATTGCACCAGGGTATTGCAGAGTATTTTGCAGAGTATTGCAGAGTATTGCGCAGGGTATTGCAGAGTATTGCACCAGAGTATTGCGCAGGGTATTGCAGAGTATTGCGCAGGGTATTGCAGAGTATTGCGCAGGGTATTGCAGAGTATTGCACCAGGGTATTGCAGAGTATTGCACCAGGGTATTGCAGAGTATTGCACCAGGGTATTGCAGAGTATTGCGCAGGGTATTGCAGAGTATTGCACAAGAGTATTGCAGAGTATTTTGCAGGGTATTGCGCAGGGTATTGCAGAGTATTGCGCAGGGTATTGCAGAGTATTGCACCAGAGTATTGCAGAGTATTGCACAGGGTATTGCAGAGTATTGCGCAGGGTCTTGCAGAGTATTGCGCAGGGTATTGCACCAGAGTATTGCGCAGGGTATTGCACCAGAGTATTGCAGAGTATTGCACAGGGTATTGCAGAGTATTGCGCAGGGTATTGCAGAGTATTGCGCAGGGTATTGCAGAGTATTGCACCAGAGTATTGCAGAGTATTGCACCAGGGTATTGCAGAGTATTTTGCAGAGTATTGCGCAGGGTATTGCAGAGTATTGCGCAGGGTATTGCAGGGTATTGCGCAGGGTATTGCAGAGTATTGCGCAGGGTATTGCAGAGTATTGCACCAGAGTATTGCAGAGTATTGCACCAGGGTATTGCAGAGTATTTTGCAGGGTATTGCGCAGGGTATTGCAGAGTATTGCGCAGGGTATTGCAGAGTATTGCGCAGGGTATTGCAGAGTATTGCACCAGAGTATTGCAGAGTATTGCACAGGGTATTGCAGAGTATTGCGCAGGGTATTGCAGAGTATTGCGCAGGGTATTGCAGAGTATTGCACCAGAGTATTGCAGAGTATTGCACAGGGTATTGCAGAGTATTGCGCAGGGTATTGCAGAGTATTGCAGGGTATTGCAGAGTATTGCGCAGGGTATTGCAGAGTATTGCGCAGGGTATTGCAGAGTATTGCGCAGGGTATTGCAGAGTATTGCACCAGAGTATTGCAGAGTATTGCGCAGGGTATTGCAGAGTATTGCACCAGGGTATTGCAGAGTATTGCACCAGAGTATTGCAGAGTATTGCGCAGGGTATTGCAGGGTATTGCGCAGGGTATTGCAGAGTATTGCACCAGGGTATTGCAGAGTATTTTGCAGGGTATTGCGCAGGGTATTGCAGAGTATTGCGCAGGGTATTGCAGAGTATTGCACCAGAGTATTGCAGAGTATTGCACCAGGGTATTGCAGAGTATTTTGCAGGGTATTGCGCAGGGTATTGCAGAGTATTGCGCAGGGTATTGCACCAGGGTATTGCAGAGTATTGCACCAGAGTATTGCAGAGTATTGCGCAGGGTATTGCAGAGTATTGCGCAGGGTATTGCAGAGTATTGCACCAGGGTATTGCAGAGTATTGCACCAGAGTATTGCAGAGTATTGCGCAGGGTATTGCAGGGTATTGCACCAGGGTATTGCAGAGTATTGCGCAGGGTATTGCAGAGTATTGCGCAGGGTATTGCACCAGAGTATTGCAGAGTATTGCGCAGGGTATTGCAGAGTATTGCGCAGGGTATTGCAGAGTATTGCACCAGGGTATTGCAGGGTATTGCGCAGGGTATTGCAGAGTATTGCACCAGAGTATTGCAGAGTATTGCACCAGGGTATTGCAGAGTATTGCGCAGGGTATTGCAGAGTATTGCACCAGAGTATTGCAGAGTATTGCACCAGGGTATTGCAGAGTATTTTGCAGAGTATTGCGCAGGGTATTGCAGAGTATTGCGCAGGGTATTGCAGGGTATTGCGCAGGGTATTGCAGAGTATTGCGCAGGGTATTGCAGAGTATTGCACCAGAGTATTGCAGAGTATTGCACAGGGTATTGCAGAGTATTTTGCAGGGTATTGCGCAGGGTATTGCAGAGTATTTTGCAGGGTATTGCAGAGTATTGCGCAGGGTATTGCAGAGTATTGCACCAGGGTATTGCAGAGTATTTTGCAGGGTATTGCGCAGGGTATTGCGCAGGGTATTGCGCAGGGTATTGCAGAGTATTTTGCAGGGTATTGCAGAGTATTGCGCAGGGTATTGCAGAGTATTGCACCAGGGTATTGCAGAGTATTGCACCAGGGTATTGCAGAGTATTGCAGCAGGGTATTGCAGGGTATTGCGCAGGGTATTGCAGAGTATTGCGCAGGGTATTGCAGAGTATTGCACCAGAGTATTGCAGAGTATTGCACCAGGGTATTGCAGAGTATTTTGCAGGGTATTGCGCAGGGTATTGCAGAGTATTGCGCAGGGTATTGCAGAGTATTTTGCAGAGTATTGCGCAGGGTATTGCAGAGTATTTTGCAGAGTATTTCGCAGGGTATTGCAGAGTATTTTGCAGAGTATTGCACCAGGGTATTGCGCAGGGTATTGCAGGGTATTGCGCAGGGTATTGCAGAGTATTGCACCAGGGTATTGCAGAGTATTTTGCAGGGTATTGCGCAGGGTATTGCGCAGGGTATTGCGCAGGGTATTGCAGAGTATTTTGCAGAGTATTGCAGAGTATTGCGCAGGGTATTGCAGAGTATTGCACCAGAGTATTGCACCAGGGTATTGCAGAGTATTGCGCAGGGTATTGCAGAGTATTGCGCAGGGTATTGCAGAGTATTGCACCAGGGTATTGCAGAGTATTGCACCAGAGTATTGCAGAGTATTGCACCAGAGTATTTTGCAGGGTATTGCGCAGGGTATTGCAGAGTATTGCGCAGGGTATTGCAGAGTATTGCGCAGGGTATTGCACCAGGGTATTGCAGAGTATTGCACCAGAGTATTGCAGAGTATTTTGCAGGGTATTGCGCAGGGTATTGCACCAGGGTATTGCAGAGTATTGCACCAGAGTATTGCAGAGTATTGCGCAGGGTATTGCAGAGTATTGCGCAGGGTATTGCAGAGTATTGCACCAGGGTATTGCAGAGTATTGCACCAGAGTATTGCAGAGTATTGCAGAGTATTGCGCAGGGTATTGCAGGGTATTGCACCAGGGTATTGCAGAGTATTGCGCAGGGTATTGCAGAGTATTGCGCAGGGTATTGCAGAGTATTGCGCAGGGTATTGCAGAGTATTGCACCAGGGTATTGCAGAGTATTGCGCAGGGTATTGCAGGGTATTGCACCAGGGTATTGCAGAGTATTGCACCAGAGTATTGCAGAGTATTGCGCAGGGTATTGCAGAGTATTGCACCAGAGTATTGCAGAGTATTGTGCAGGGTATTGCAGGGTATTGCGCAGGGTATTGCAGAGTATTGCGCAGGGTATTGCAGAGTATTGCACCAGAGTATTGCAGAGTATTGCACCAGGGTATTGCAGAGTATTTTGCAGGGTATTGCGCAGGGTATTGCAGAGTATTGCGCAGGGTATTGCAGAGTATTTTGCAGGGTATTGCACCAGAGTATTGCAGAGTATTGCAGAGTATTGCACCAGGGTATTGCAGAGTATTTTGCAGAGTATTGCGCAGGGTATTGCAGAGTATTTCGCAGGGTATTGCAGAGTATTTTGCAGGGTATTGCACCAGAGTATTGCAGAGTATTGCACCAGAGTATTGCAGAGTATTGCACCAGGGTATTGCGCAGGGTATTGCAGGGTATTGCGCAGGGTATTGCAGAGTATTGCACCAGGGTATTGCAGAGTATTTTGCAGGGTATTGCGCAGGGTATTGCAGGGTATTGCACCAGGGTATTGCAGAGTATTTTGCAGAGTATTGCAGAGTATTGCGCAGGGTATTGCAGAGTATTGCACCAGAGTATTGCAGAGTATTGCGCAGGGTATTGCAGAGTATTGCGCAGGGTATTGCAGAGTATTGCGCAGGGTATTGCAGAGTATTGCACCAGGGTATTGCAGAGTATTGCACCAGGGTATTGCAGAGTATTGCACCAGAGTATTGCAGAGTATTGCACCAGAGTATTGCAGAGTATTTTGCAGGGTATTGCGCAGGGTATTGCAGAGTATTGCGCAGGGTATTGCAGAGTATTGCACCAGAGTATTGCAGAGTATTGCACAGGGTATTGCAGAGTATTTTGCAGGGTATTGCGCAGGGTATTGCAGAGTATTTTGCAGGGTATTGCAGAGTATTGCGCAGGGTATTGCAGAGTATTGCGCAGGGTATTGCAGAGTATTGCGCAGGGTATTGCAGAGTATTGCACCAGGGTATTGCAGAGTATTTTGCAGGGTATTGCGCAGGGTATTGCAGAGTATTGTGCAGGGTATTGCAGGGTATTGCGCAGGGTATTGCAGAGTATTGCGCAGGGTATTGCAGAGTATTGCACCAGAGTATTGCAGAGTATTGCACCAGGGTATTGCAGAGTATTTTGCAGGGTATTGCGCAGGGTATTGCAGAGTATTGCGCAGGGTATTGCAGAGTATTGCGCAGGGTATTGCACCAGAGTATTGCAGAGTATTGCAGAGTATTGCACCAGGGTATTGCAGAGTATTTTGCAGAGTATTGCGCAGGGTATTGCAGAGTATTTCGCAGGGTATTGCAGAGTATTTTGCAGGGTATTGCACCAGAGTATTGCAGAGTATTGCACCAGAGTATTGCAGAGTATTGCACCAGGGTATTGCGCAGGGTATTGCAGGGTATTGCGCAGGGTATTGCAGAGTATTGCACCAGGGTATTGCAGAGTATTTTGCAGAGTATTGCGCAGGGTATTGCAGGGTATTGCACCAGGGTATTGCAGAGTATTTTGCAGAGTATTGCAGAGTATTGCGCAGGGTATTGCAGAGTATTGCACCAGGGTATTGCAGAGTATTGCACCAGAGTATTGCAGAGTATTGCGCAGGGTATTGCAGAGTATTGCACCAGAGTATTGCAGAGTATTTTGCAGGGTATTGCGCAGGGTATTGCAGAGTATTGCGCAGGGTATTGCAGAGTATTGCACCAGAGTATTGCAGAGTATTGCGCAGGGTATTGCAGAGTATTGCACCAGAGTATTGCAGAGTATTTTGCAGGGTATTGCGCAGGGTCTTGCAGAGTATTGCGCAGGGTATTGCAGAGTATTGCGCAGGGTATTGCACCAGAGTATTGCAGAGTATTGCACAGGGTATTGCAGAGTATTGCGCAGGGTATTGCAGAGTATTGCGCAGGGTATTGCAGAGTATTGCACCAGGGTATTGCAGAGTATTTTGCAGGGTATTGCGCAGGGTATTGCGCAGGGTATTGCGCAGGGTATTGCAGAGTATTGCGCAGGGTATTGCACCAGAGTATTGCAGAGTATTGCAGAGTATTGCACCAGGGTATTGCAGAGTATTTTGCAGAGTATTGCGCAGGGTATTGCAGAGTATTTCGCAGGGTATTGCAGAGTATTTTGCAGGGTATTGCACCAGAGTATTGCAGAGTATTGCACCAGAGTATTGCAGAGTATTGCACCAGGGTATTGCGCAGGGTATTGCAGGGTATTGCGCAGGGTATTGCAGAGTATTTTGCAGGGTATTGCGCAGGGTATTGCAGAGTATTGCGCAGGGTATTGCAGGGTATTGCACCAGGGTATTGCAGAGTATTTTGCAGAGTATTGCAGAGTATTGCGCAGGGTATTGCAGAGTATTGCACCAGAGTATTGCGCAGGGTATTGCAGAGTATTGCGCAGGGTATTGCAGAGTATTGCGCAGGGTATTGCAGAGTATTGCGCAGGGTATTGCAGAGTATTGCACCAGGGTATTGCAGAGTATTGCACCAGGGTATTGCAGAGTATTGCACCAGGGTATTGCAGAGTATTGCGCAGGGTATTGCAGAGTATTGCACCAGAGTATTGCAGAGTATTTTGCAGGGTATTGCGCAGGGTATTGCAGAGTATTGCGCAGGGTATTGCAGAGTATTGCACCAGAGTATTGCAGAGTATTGCACAGGGTATTGCAGAGTATTGCGCAGGGTCTTGCAGAGTATTGCGCAGGGTATTGCAGAGTATTGCGCAGGGTATTGCACCAGAGTATTGCAGAGTATTGCACAGGGTATTGCAGAGTATTGCGCAGGGTATTGCAGAGTATTGCGCAGGGTATTGCAGAGTATTGCACCAGGGTATTGCAGGGTATTGCGCAGGGTATTGCAGAGTATTGCGCAGGGTATTGCAGAGTATTGCACCAGAGTATTGCAGAGTATTGCACCAGGGTATTGCAGAGTATTTTGCAGAGTATTGCGCAGGGTATTGCAGAGTATTGCGCAGGGTATTGCAGGGTATTGCGCAGGGTATTGCAGAGTATTGCGCAGGGTATTGCAGAGTATTGCACCAGAGTATTGCAGAGTATTGCACCAGGGTATTGCAGAGTATTTTGCAGGGTATTGCGCAGGGTATTGCAGAGTATTGCGCAGGGTATTGCAGAGTATTGCGCAGGGTATTGCAGAGTATTGCGCAGGGTATTGCAGAGTATTGCGCAGGGTATTGCAGAGTATTGCGCAGGGTATTGCAGAGTATTGCACCAGGGTATTGCAGAGTATTGCACCAGAGTATTGCAGAGTATTGCGCAGGGTATTGCAGGGTATTGCGCAGGGTATTGCAGAGTATTGCACCAGGGTATTGCAGAGTATTGCGCAGGGTATTGCAGAGTATTGCACCAGAGTATTGCAGAGTATTGCGCAGGGTATTGCAGAGTATTGCGCAGGGTATTGCAGAGTATTGCGCAGGGTATTGCAGAGTATTGCACCAGGGTATTGCAGAGTATTTTGCAGGGTATTGCGCAGGGTATTGCAGAGTATTGCGCAGTGTATTGCAGAGTATTGGCAGGGTATAGCACAGGGATGGCTGAGCAGGGATGGATGGATGGCTGGATCTGTGACTGCAATTGTCACAGATCCAGCCCACAGTGCTGCTGCTGCCATCCGCTCCCTCCCCCTCCCCTCTCACACTGTACCGATCAGTACAGAGAGGGGAGGGAGGAACCGGCGTCATCAAATGACGCCGGTCTGTTTACAAGTGATTGCTCCGTCATTTGACGGAGCGATCACATGGTAAACGGCCGCTATCAGCGGCGATTTACCGCGATTCGTGATCCGCCGGGTCCTCTGGACCCGGCGGTCACGGAGTTTCCCGTGTGCGCGCCCCAGGGGGCGCGCGGGAGCGCGATTCTGGGAGGACGTTATATAACGTCCTCCCAGAGTTAAGCAACCACCTTGTCGACGTTATTTGTCGGCAGGTGGTTGTTAAGTGGTTAAACATCCATAAAGTCAGTGAGGTAAGCATGTGTAGATTAAATGGAAAGAGTTATTTTGCAAAAGTACATTATAGGGGAAGGGGAGCTGGAATTTTGAAAAAAGTGAACTTATCCTTTAAATATTGCATTACAATAGCCAACTCCAATGGGTTTAGTTCAAATAAAATACTTGAGATTTTAGTCGACTAAAATTCAACTAAAACCATTCAGATGACTAAAATCCAACCAACTACAGTTGCAAAAAAAAGCATGTGAACCCTTTTGGAATGATATGGATTTCTGCACAAATTGGTCATAAAATGTGATCTGATCTTCATCTAAGTCACAACAATAGACAATCACAGTCTGCTTAAACTAATGACACACAAAGAATTAAATGTTACCATGTTTTTATTGAACACACCATATAAACATTCACAGTGCGGGTGGAAAAAGTATGTGAACCCATAGACTAATGAGATCTCCAAGAGCTAATTGGAGTGAGGTGTCAGCCAACTGGAGTCCAATCAATGAGATGAGATTGGAGGTGTTGGTTATAGCTGCCATGCACTATAAAAAACACACACCAGTTCTGGGTTTGCTTTTCACAAGAAGCCTGATGCCTCGCACAAAACAGCTCTCAGAAGACCTACGATTAAGAATTGTTGACTTGCATAAAGCTGGAAAGGGTTATAAAAGTATCTCCAAAAGCCTTGCTGTTCATCAGTCCACAGTAAGACACATTTTCTATAAATGGAGAAAGTTCAGCACTGCTGCTACTCTCCCTGGGAGTGGGCATCCTGTAAAGATGACTGCAAGAGCACAGCACAGACTGCTCAATGAGGTGAAGAAGAATCCTAGAGTGTCAGCTAAAGACTTACAAAAGTCTCTGGCATATGCTAACATCCCTGTTAGCGAATCTACGATATGTAAAACACTAAACAAGAATGGATTTCATGGGAGGATACCACAGAGGAAGCCACTGCTGTCCAAAAAAAACATTGCTGCACGTTTACAGTTTGCACAAGAGCACCTGGATGTTCCACAGCAGTATTGGCAAAATATTCTGTGGACAGATGAAACCAAAGTTGAGTTGTTTGGAAGAAACACACACTATGTGTGGAGAAAAAGAGGCACAGCACACCAACATCAAAACCTCATCCCAACTGTGAAGTATGGTGGTGGGGGCATCATGGTTTGGGGCTGCTGTGCTGCATCAGGGCCTGGACGGATTGCTATCATCGAAGGAAAAATGAATTCCCAAGTTTATCAAGACATTTTGCAGGAGCACTTAAGGCCATCTGTCCACCAGCTGAAGCTCAACAGAAGATTGGTGTTGCAACAGGACAACGACCCAAAGCACAGAAGTAAATCAACTACAGAATGGCTTAAACAGAAGAAAATACGCCTTCTGGAGTGGCCCAGTCAGAGTCCTGACCGCAACCCGATTGAGATGCTGTGGCATGACCTCAAGAAAGCGATTCACACCAGACATCCCAAGAATATTGCTGAACTGAAACAGTTCTGTAAAGAGAAATGGTCAAGAATTACTCCTGACCGTTGTGCACGTCTGATCTGCAACTAGAGGAAACGTTTGGTTGAAGTTATTGCTGCCAAAGGAGGTTCAACCAGTTATTAAATCCAAGGGTTCAAATACTTTTTCCACATGCACTGTGAATGTTTACATGGTGTGTTCAATAAAAACATGGTAACATTTAAAGAGGAAGTAAACTCAGAATTTTTTTTTTTTTTTTTTAAAAAGCCCTGCAAAAGAAAGGCATAATGAGCTAGTATGCATAGCATACTAGCTCATTATGAATGACTTACCTGAGATCAAAGCCCCCAAACTGCTCCTCGTTTCCTTCCGCCACCATCTTGCCTCGATGTCCCATCCATGTATCGCCGCTCCGTCGCTGTGATTGGCCCGAGCGGCGATGACGTCACACGCATGCACGCGGGGCCGGCATTCTCCCATTCAGAAAACCGGCACCGATCAGTGCGCCGTAGACATCGGTGCAGGGTTTTCTGAAAATATCTCCTTAACCGTGTAGGTTAAGGAGATATTTCTTGCACCTACAGGTAAGCCTTAATCTAGGCTTACCTGTAGGTGCAAGATGTGTGGTTGGGTTTACAACCACTTTAATTCTTTGTGTGTTATTAGTTTAAGCAGACTGTGATTGTCTATTGTTGTGACTTAGATGAAGATTAGATCACATTTTATGACCAATTTGTGCAGCAATCCATATCATTCCAAAAGGGTTCACATACTTTTTTTTGCAACTGTAAAAATAGGATTTTTGTACTCACCGTAAAATCCGTTTCTCTGGCATCCATGGACTGACACAGCGTGTCTTATACACCTTTACACGTGGGTTATGTCCCTGCTTGCAGGAGAAGACCTAGGCAGAATGTGAGATGTTATACATACATTCTAAACAGCCAGAGCTGAACAGCCCCGCCCAGGGGGGGAGGTCCCTCCGGCATAACCCTCCCACTGCAGTCAGCAGACCTCAGTTCGTAACAAAGCAGTACAAACTCGAAAAGAAGGGTGGGTGCTGTGTCAGTCCATGGATGCCAGAGAAACGGATTTTACGGTGAGTACAAAAATCCTATTTTCTCTTGTCATCCATGGACTGACACAGCGTGTCTTATACACCTTTACACGTGGGATGTCCCAAAGCAGTGTCAAGAGGGATGGGAGCAGTATAAATGGAAAACCAAAAACTTCACTCCAAACAAGGCAGAGCTCCTCAACGGAGGAGTTGCAACATCAAACAGCGGCCTGCAACACCTTGCGGCCGAAGGAAGCATCCGAATATGCAGCCACATCAACCTTATAAAACTTAGAAAAGGTATGAACAGACGACCAGGTCGCCGCCTTGCACACTTGTGCAACCGACGCTTGATGTCGGAAAGCCCAGGTAGCACCAATTGCCCTGGTGGAATGTGCCGTAACCGGAAAGGGAGGCGCCCGCCCCTTGAGAGCATAAGCTTGAATGACGGTTTGTCTGATCCACCTAGAAATGGTGGCAGACGAAACCGTTTGGCCCTGTTTTGGACCAGAGACAGCCACAAATAGTGAGTCAGACTTCCGAATAGAGGCAGTAGCAGACAGGTACACCCGCAAGGCTCGTACCACATCCAAAGTGTGAAGCGCAAACTCTCTGAGATGCGATGGGTGAGGACACAAGGACGGGAGGACAATGTCCTCATTTAAGTGGAAGGCCGAGACCACCTTTGGCAGAAAAGAAGGTCGCAGACGTAACACCGCCTTATCCTTATGGATGACCAAAAAGGGCGACTTGCAGGACAAGGCCGCCAACTCAGACACTCGTCTAATGGAAGTAATGGCCACCAAGAAGGCCACCTTCTGAGACAAAGTCAAGAGGGGAATATCTCTAATATTCTCAAAGGGAGGTTCCTGGAGAACCGAGAGCACCAAATTCAGATCCCACGGGAGAAGAGGAGGCTTGACAGGGGGGAGCACATGGCGAACCCCCTGCACAAAGGTGCTAACCAAGGGATGACCCGCCAGCGGTCGCTGAAAGAAGATGGCCAAGGCCGAAATCTGACCCTTAATGGTACTCAAAGCGAGCTTTTGGGTCACGCCACGCTGCAGAAAATGCAGGATTCTGGGAACGGAATACGTTCGTGGGCGCCAGTCCAGCTCTTCGCACATGGCGATGTAAGCTCTCCAAGTACGGTGATAGATCTTTCTGGAGGAAGACTTCCGTGCCCTTAACATGGTCGAAATGACCGAATCCGAGAGACCTCGGTCTCTCAGCACCTGGCTTTCAATAACCATGCCGTTAAAGCCAGAGACTGTAAAGCAGGATGAAATATAGGACCTTGAGACAGAAGGTCCCCCCGTATTGGTAACCGCCAGGGAACGTCTGCGACGAGACGTACCAGTGACGCCGAGGCCAATCCGGAGCAACGAGGATCACCGGAATTCCCTCGGTCGCTACCCTGCGGAGCAGGTGAGGGAGCAACTGCAGCGGAGGATTAATTTATATCAGGTGATACTGACCCCATGGGGCCACCAACGCATCCGCCCAGGGAACCCTGGATCTGGCCACAAACCTCGACACCTTGCGATTGAGTCGAGAGGCTATCAGGTCCACATCCGGCGTGCCCCACCGTCTGCAAAGGAGTTGAAAGACCTCCGGGTGCAAGGACCACTCTCCCTGGTCCAGCGTCTGGCGACTAAGATAGTCCGCCTGCCAATTGTCTATGCCCGGAATGTAGACGGCCGACAGAGCCGGCACGCTTCTTTCGGCCCACCTCAGGATGCGGGCGACCTCGGAAGCCGCAGCTGAGCTCCGAGTCCCCCCTTGATGGTTGACATACGCCACTGCTGTGGCGTTGTCCGCTTGGATCCTGATGGAGTGACCCTGTAGTTTCTCCGACCATGAGGAGAGGCACAGTCTGATTGCCCGTATCTCCAGCACATTGATCTGTAAGAGGGCTTCGTCCGGAGTCCAAAGTCCTTGGGCCGACAGGACTCCCCAGACTCCCCCCCCCAGCCCGTCAGGCTGGCGTCCGTCGTGATCACCGTCCATTGGATGGGGAGGAACAACTTCCCGGACCGAAGAGCTGGGGACCTCAACCACCACGTCAGGGACGCCCTGACCAGGTGACTCACCTGGATCTGAAGATCCAAGGACAACGGGGATTTGTCCCAAGTGGACAAGATCTCTTTCTGTAAAGCCCTGGTGTGCGCTTGGGCATAAGGAACGGCCTCGAAGGAGGCCACCATGAGTCCCAGGACTCTCATGCAAAAGCGGATTGACGACCATTTTCGGGACGTCAGCACCCGTACTGCAGACTGAAGTGTCAGTAGTTTGTCTGGAGGTAGGAAGACTCTTGCCTCCAAGGAGTCCAGAATCAGACCTAGATACTCCAGACGCTGAGTCGGGACTAGAACCGACTTCTGAACGTTCAGGAGCCACCCAAACTCCCTGAGGGTCTGACTGACGATAGTCACACTTTCTTCCAATTCTGAGCCACTGTCTGCTCTTAGAAGAAAATCGTCCAGATAGCCTACGATAGCAATGGCTCGCTGTCTCAGCAAAGCTAGGACCGGAGCAAGCACCTTGGTGAACACCCTCGGTGCCGAGGCTAGGCCGAAGGGAAGAGCCACAAATTGATAGTGGACTTCGCCGACCGCAAAGCGCAGAAACTTCTGGTGGCTTGCGCAGATCGGAACATGCAAGTAGGCGTCCTTGATGTCCAAGGATGCCAGAAAATCCCCTTGATGGAGTGTAGCGATCACCGTGCGAATGGATTCCATGCGGAATTTTTGCACCTTCACGAAGGCATTCAGGGCCTTGAGGTCCAGGATTGGCCGAACACCGTCCTTTTTTGGAACAACAAACAGATTCGAGTAGAACCCCTGAAACCTCTCCTGGGACGGAACCGGCACAATTACTCCGGACCCGATCAAATCCTGTATAGCCCCCAGAGGGCTGCCCGACGGGCAGGAAGGAGAGGGAGATTTGAGGGAAAGAATCTGTCTGGGGCCAGGAGCGGAACTCTATTCTGTATCCTGAGGTGACCACCTCGCACACCCACCGGTCGGAGATCCGGGAGGTCCACCGATCCGTGAACCTGCAAAGTCGTCCCCCCACCCCAGAGACAGGCGGGGGCAAGACTTCACGCGGAGGCGGGCTTGGGAGCCGGCTTGTTCGGCTTACGCACCCAGGGGCGCTTGTGCCCGCCAGCCGCACTGTTGTCAGTCTGGGATGGCTTACCCGTGGACTGTGACGGACGAAAAAAAAACCGTTTTTTGCTGGAAAGGAAGGACCCGGTTTACGTCGGGCCTCCTTACCCTTGATAGTTTGAGGAAGGAGAGTGCTTTTACCTCCCGTGACATCCTTGATGATGTCATCCAGAGCAGCACCAAAAAGTCTACCACCCTTAAAAGGTAGATCCGTCAGGAGCTTCTTAGAGGCTAGGTCAGCAGACCAGCATTTTAACCAGATGAGACGACGCAATACCACCGCCGAGACAGAGGCCCTGGATATTAAAGGGGCCGCGTCCAACGTGGCGTCGCACACATATATCGGACCCTGCACCATCTGGTGGGCCAGAGCAATAGTGTGTCTGGAGGAAGGTTATACCTCCTGCACAGTTTGGTGCAAAATTTTTGCCCATTCCGTGAGTGTCTGAGACACAAGGGTCACCGCTACTACTGGCCGTAGGGCGGATCCCAACAAGGCGAACATGGCTCTACTCACCACTTCTGACCTCCTGTCAGTGGGGTCCTTAAACGCAGGAGTCCCCTCCATCGGGAGAGTGGTGGCCTTGTTTAAACGGGCGACTGGAGGGTCGACCACCGGGGAAGAAGCCCACTTTTTAAGCAAGGCGTCTTCAAAAGGGGTATCTAATAGACAAACGCCGCGGGACCATGAAAGTCTTCTGCGGCTTTTCCCAGACCTGGTCAATGAGCTGGTCAAAGAAAGGTACATATGGAAAAACCTTTTTAGAAGGCTTGGTCTTAAAAGAACCAAAGGAGACTGTATCCGCCTGAGGTTCTGCAGTCGCAGCATTTAGCTTGAGAGTGTCCCTCACAGCATCAATGAGTTCACTAACAAGCGCCCTGTCATTTACTGACTCAGAACTGGAGTCTTCCTCACAAGGAATGTCCTGTTCAAAACCATCCAAATATTCAGAGCTAGGGTCCTGAGCAGCAATAGCTAGGCCCATATCTGAATCAGAGCACTCCCCTTGTGGAGATAAAGTGGGGAGAGGGCGCTTTTTTGCTCCCTTGTGCTCACACACAGCTTCCATCCTGGTCAGAAATGATTCCAGGACTGCCGACAACTGGTCCATAGGGACCGCAGGTGCTGGAGCACTGGCTGCTGCCTCTGGCATGTGAGGGGAAGCTGGTGACTCTGACTCCATAATGTCCCTCTCTGAGACCACCCACAGGCTGTGCTGACTGAAGTAGGGGAATGCCCAGGGGACCCACCAACCTGACCAGGACCGCTCGGTTCCGCTGCCCTGTCTCTCCGCGCCGCGCAGCGTGAGTGAGCTGAGAGGAGAGAGACTGTGAGGAGATTTGTGCCGTTCCTGAGCAGCGCTAGAGGCCAAACTAGAGCTAGAAGAAGGTGCGGCTACAAGAAAATGGCCGCCGCAATGTGCTCTGGCGGACCACGGCAAGATGGCCGCCAATGTAAAAAACAGCACAGTCACCAAACATGGCGCCGAACGGCACCCAGGCCCCTCACTCTCAAATAAACAGCCCCAGCGAAATGCAGAGTAGCATGAGCCCCCCCAGGACAGTATGGCCCCCAGGCACCCCACACAGTACAGCGCCAGCGAAGTGCACAGAGAATGACATTAAAAAACACAGGGGGAGACAGGGAAATCCCCCACACAAGAAACACACAGCATGTACTCACCTGCAGCCAGGAGAGACTACTTACCCGTCCCCTGAGGGACCCACTGGTGTGTTTCTGACAGAACTATCGCAGTGCGGTACTGAGTAGCTGTCGGCCCGGTCCACCGCGAAAGATACAGCCGGACTGTTCTATCTTGAGAGGACCGCGGAGCTGGAAGCCCACCGGCCACCCCTGGAGTCGTGGGGCATGTCGTGAACTGAGTCTCACGCACACAAGGCGAGGATCAGCACGCTCGATGGTCGGACAGGGAAGACTACGAGGATATCTTGTACCCAACCTGTTGCCCAGCCGACAGTTGATAGAAGATCTCAAAAGAAAAAAAAAAAAGGAAAAAATTCCAAAAGGAATAAAAAATAGGTCAGGAGACTGGCTCCTGAGAGAGCCACGTCTTCTCCTTCTGCTAGGCAGAAAAAAACTGAGGTCTGCTGACTGCAGTGGGAGGGTTATGCCAGAGGGACCGCCCCCCTGGGCGTGGCTGTTCAGCTCTGGCTGTTTAGAATGTATGTATAACATCTCACATTCTGCCTAGGTCTTCTCCTGCAAGCAGGGACATAACCCACGTGTAAAGGTGTATAAGACACGCTGTGTCAGTCCATGGATGACAAGAGAAATGCTATTTTAGTCAAAAGACTGACAATCTAAATTTAAAATAGCTTTGTAGGCGGGCATATTTGTTTCCACCAGAGCAAAATGCACACCTTCACTGCATTCAAAAGGCGTATGGTCAGAGGCTTTATATTTGATAGGTCTGTTCGATAAGAGAAGTAAGCAGGCAGCCAGGTTGTCGCTCACATCCGTTAATGTAATGACCAACTTAAAAGAATGAACCTGTTTTACCTTTCCACATCACTGGTTCTTGTATGCGTCCAGGATATGCCCATCCCAGGGGCCTACCCCCATAGGGGTATTTAGGAACCAAAGGAATGGACCACAGCCCTGTACAGCACCCTGCAGCTAACCACACCCTATGCATCAAATACCAATATGAGCGCCCAAGCAAGATCCAGTGCCTAAAATAAAAATACAACAGCATGGTATGTTTATTTAACCTATATTTGCGAGTACCTTTTTCTTACCTAAAGTGTTTTTAGCATTATCACCCTATGTTGGTTTCACTTCTCATCCCATTATGCCTGAGGTGAGCTTTGCATTTTGAAGATTGGGCGTGCTGTAGGCTTCCACGTACTTCCCCTTTTAAAAAACACACGGAGAGGTTTAACGCTTTCCACAAGTGCATATGATCTCCATATAATACAGAAAACATCGATTCTTGTTAAGCTGGCACTTTTGGAACACCAAATGTTCAATTTCAACACAAAATTTATATAATGTGGTAGGCTATTTGTGGACACTGGGTGTGAACCTACTTCTCACAAATATATGAATATTTTCTATGCATATTCTCTATACTATAAAGTCTATAATGCTTTTGTCTGTACACAACTGCTGTACCTTTTCCTTACTCAATATGCCCTCTAATAACACCCCCTCCCATCGAAATGACTGGAGAAGACAGAAATGGCGGATACTCTCTTCTCCCACGCATCCTGAAATATGCGGAAGGCCAGAGGACAACCAAGCTTAATCATCACGTTTCTGTACTCTTTTTGTATTGCAGCCAATCAGATGTGCTTATTAGTCTCACATTAACATAATAGTGACGTATCATGCTGTGTGTAAAAAGTTTAGTACTGCCTGTAATAAAGCAGAGATAACCGAGTAGTTTAACTGAGACGAATGTGTCAGTGAGTCATTCCCAGCGTGCACGCATTATCTACACTCTAGAATTCAGAACAGCAGTAGAATCCATATTAACCCTTTTGTGGTTTTCCACCTTTACAACTGGCGCCTCCAGGCTTGCGACCGAAGGAAGACCGCAAATGAGAGACTGTGTGGCTGGACGAGGCAGATCAACACAGGGACTTGCGCACCCCTGAGAGAGTACGGTAGGTACTTTTATACTTACCACTGTACAAATTGTTCTGCCTAGTTTAGGCACGCTAATCTTTGTCGGCTTCCATAGGTTCACTAAGAGGCAGGTAATTTTTTTATATCTCGCCTGGGGCTGTTTTAATGAACCTGCCATTGGATTTTTACTGACTGTGTATTTGTTCAGTGTTTGTATTTGTGTGTCTGTTGTCCTAAGCATTGCAACTCCTTAGCAGACTGAAAGTTGTTGCAATTGAGTATCCTGACCCAGGTGAGCTGTCTGCCCCTGGGAAGATGGAGCGTGTCCAGAGGTGAGCTGTCTGCCCCTCAACGGGACGGTGTAGCTTTGCAATAAGGTTACTCAGGGGTTAAGGTGTACCGTGTTCTGGTGAGCTGTCGGCCCTTGCAGGACAAATGGTTAACCCCTGAGGGTGTAGCTCAGCTGCTAAGGTTTTGCGGTGCAAGGGGCTGCAGGGGTAATGTCCTGTCCTGAGTATGTTTGTGGATTACTGTTTGGCATAAATCAAAAAGGTTGGGGACTGGTGAAAGTAAAAGGCGGCGGCTACCTGAAGGAACAATTGGGCCACAAGCCGCTGCTCCCCTTCACCCCTGACATGTTAGTTTTGAGATTAAACGTACATTACCCAGTGAGAAGGGAGTTTGGACAGTCCCTTGAAGAAATAGAACAGAGAGCAGTGGAGGAGGGATATCTAGGCTGCCAACACTCCCCCCTGAAACCGTCCGCCGACACGGCTGCGGGAGAACAGGGGAGAGTGGGTCAGCTTGGATACGAGCTAGGTGTCCCAGAAGGGGGGGCAGGATGGGTCAGAAAGTGACTAAACCACATAAGGGAATGCTAGCATGTGATATTGTGAAGAGAAGGGTCGGCTCTCAAGCAGTTAAAATGTTCTCTAGGATAGCGAAAGTATGTGGCTTGAAGGACAGGGTTGCTAGGTTACAGCCGGAGGATCGGCGTTTGCTGATAAGGGAACAGAGAGGCCTTCTGTCTGATAATGGCTTACTGGATGTAGCGGAATCTTGGTTTAAAGTTGCCAAAGCTTTACATGCTTTAGTGGATGGAGGAGGAGCTGAAGACAGATGGAGATTGTTTTGAATATGTTTATCACAAACCTGAGTATGTTTCCAATCCACCCCCCTACGGAATTTGGAACAAAGGAGGGGAGGGACAACCTTACCCTCCACCTAACGCCCAGTTCCTTCCCACTACCCCGGCTCAAGTCCAACCCACTGTGACAACTTCCTGTGGCAGCCATCTTAGTGCACCCATGCCCTCACTGCCTGCCCAGCCCAGTGCACTTCCTCCAGGCAGCCATCTTAGTGCACTTCCTCCAGGCAGCCATCTTAGTGCACTTCCTCCAGGCAGCCATCTTAGTGCACTTCCTCCAGGCAGCCATCTTAGTGCACCCACATCCTCACTTCCTGCCCAGCCCAGTGTACTTCCTGCAGGCGGGCGGCCATCTTGGTACACCCAGAAGGCCCAACCAAGGCCTATACCCAGTTCTCCCCGTTTTAAACCAGTATGGCTCCTACCACACTCCTGTCTTCCCCAATAGGGAGGTGCCACCTTCACAGGCCGGAAATATTAATGATGAAGAATCGTCCGAGTGGGAAGACCACCAGCAAGCAAGCAGCAAGGCCCCCCACTGATTTAACCCCCAATCCGGCTCCAGACTCACAGTTCAGAGAGAATCTCGAACGTATGCTGGCAACCGTAAAGAACAGTGCCCCTCGTCAGCCCCCGCCCCAACAACAATCTCAATTGCCAGAAGGGGCAGCGGTGATGTATGTCGCTTTTACCCCATCACAAGCAGCGGCCTTAGTGACAAGTCTGCCTGACCCATAGAAACAACCAATGCCCTTCTATTGCAGGATGGTGCAGATACAAGAAACTTATTCAGCTGCTTGGAGAGATTTGATCAGCTTATGCCAAATTAAAAGCAGGACATGTCTTTTGGCCGGTCATGCAGGCGACATTCAATGATGCCTGCTTGACAAGTGCCACTTCCTATTCCTCGGGTGTGGAGTTCTGCGCCCAACTCCACAAATGGGCAAAGGAGAAATTGGCAGACCAGACTACCACAATCCAATATATTACCCAAGATAAAGGGGAGTCTGTGGAGAAATATCATGCCAGACTCACACAGGTCTTTGAGGATCTGGGCTTCTCTCACTATGAAAAGGCACACACACACACGTTATCAACTGCTTTTGTCTAAGGGCTCAGAGAGGATATTAGAAAAGGCCTGATGGTGGCCCGCCCCGAATACCACTTGTGAGGGGGGTTCACTCGGTAGCGGGTGTGTGTGACCCCCTGGATGGGCTCCCCACACAAAAACAGGCCCAGCAGACGGAGGTTGTGGTTTTCAAGATCAAAAGGTGCGGTTTATTTCTCTATTTACAGTGACAAAAACACAGCAAAGCAAAAAGAAACATAAACAAAATAAATCCTGGTCAGCTTGACCTCTGACTAAACATGCAGGTTTCCCTAACTAACAACTGGGATCAGCCTGGTGCTGTCCTAGTCCCTAAGTCCCTGGTTTAGTAAATGTCCAAACAAATAGCCACACAGGCTTTGTCTTACCGCACAGGGGTTCACTCTCCCTAGACAGTCCACACAGGTCTGGTTCCAGGCATGAGCAAACACCTAATGAAGCTGGGAGTTTTTATAGAGGCCTTAAACGAGCTGACAAGCTTCAGCTGGTCTCATCAACTCCCTGCCTGCACGACGCCCAGCACTCTCCCTAGAGGTATGAATCATCCATGAGCCCACTAGCCTCAGCTGGGCTTCATCAACTCTCTCCCTAGTTGTATAAGTCGGCATAAAGCCTGAATCTGGGAGAAATATACCTACCCCCCTGGATGCAACCAGGTGACTTTACCTTCCTGCTGTCACATACCCCCCCTCTTGTTTTAACCTTGGGGTTGGAACACCAGCAATCAGGCATTCATGTACTCGAGACAAAGCATCCACATTCCCCATTTGAACGCCAGGGCGATGCTTTACTGTGAAGTTGAATTCCTGTAGGGCCAGGAACCACCTATTTACTCTTCTATTTGTCTCCTTGTTTTGAGCCATCCACTTTAACGGAGCGTGATCCGTAACCATGTCAAAGTGCCTACCTAGCAGATAGTACCGAAGGGAATCTAGAGCCCACTTCACCGCTAAACACTCCTTTTCAACCGTGGCGTAATTTACCTCATGGGACTTCAACTTCCTGCTGAGGTAAATGACTGGGTGCTCTTCCCCGTTCCAGACCTGGGACAATACTGCTCCTAACCCCACATCTGACGCATCACTTTGTACGACAAAGTCTTTAGAGAAGTCGGGTGAGTACAACACTGGCTGGCTACATAAGGCTTGTTTCAAGAATTGGAATGCTGCCTCAGCCTCGGGGGTCCATTTAATCATGACCGACCCTTTCCCTTTCGTCAGGTTGGTTAGGGGCACAGCCTTAGAAGCAAAGTGGGGAATGAAGCGCCGATAATAACCCGCGATTCCCAGAAAGGCTCGTACCTGCTTCTTGCTGTTGGGACGTGGCCAACTCTGGATGGCCTCGACTTTGTTGAGTTGGGGTTTTATTACTCCCCTGCCAATGGTGTACCCAAGATATTTGGCCTCCTCCTGCCCAATGGTACACTTCTTGGGGTTAGCCGTAAACCCCGCTTCCCGGATAGAGTCTAGGACTGCTTGCACTTTTGGCAGATGTGAGGCCCAATCTGTGCTATGGACAATTACGTCATCCAGGTAAGCCGCAGCATACTTCCGATGGGGCCTCAGTATCTGGTCCATTTTCCGCTGGAATGTGGCCGGCGCATTCTGTAACCCGAACGGCATTCTCTTATATTGGAACGCCCCGTCTGGGGTTACAAATGCGGTTTTCTCTTTGGCCGACTTGGCCAGGGGAATTTGCCAATACCCTTTTGTGAGGTCAAGAGTCGTCATGTATCGGGCTGTTCCCAGCCGGTCGATCAACTCATCTATACGTGGCATGGGGTAGGTGTCAAATTTTGTAACTTTGTTCAACTGACGAAAATCGTTACAAAATCGCCAGCTCCCATCCGGTTTAGGCACCAACACAATGGGACTAGACCAATCACTTTGGGACTCCTCTATCACCCCTAAGTTCAGCATTTTCTGTACTTCCTCCCGTATTGCCTCCCGTCGGGCCTCTGGGATCCGATAGGGTTTTAACTTCACCCTTTCACCGGGCGGGGTAATAATATCATGCTCTACCCCAGATGTTTGTCCCGGCAGCTCAGAGAACACCTCCTTGTTGCGAAGCACAAACTCCTTAACCTCCTGTTGTTGGGGTTGTGACAAGGTGGCTGCTATTCCAACCTCCCGAATCACGCAACCAGTTTGAGCTGGTGACCAAGTTTCTGCGACTAGGGACTCTCTATCCCTCCAGGCTTTCAACAGATTAACGTGATAGATCTGTTCGGGCTTTCGCCTTCCTGGTTGTCTGACCTTGTAATTCACTTCGCTCACTTTTTCCATTATCTCGTAGGGGCCTTGCCATTTGCCAAGGAATTTACTTTCAACCGTAGGGACAAGTACCAATATCCTATCCCCCGGGGAAAAGGTACGGGTCTTGGCTCCACGGTTGTACACTCTCTGATGTGCCAACTGCGCTTGGGCCAAATGTTCCTTCACGATGGGCATTACCTGTGCAATTCGATCTTGCATCAGGGCGACATGCTCAATCAAACTCCTGTGGGGAGAACTCTCACTTTCCCAAGTTTCCTTGGCAATATCCAACAGCCCTCTTGGGTGTCTCCCATACAGTAACTCAAAGGGGGAGAATCCCGTAGAGGATTGGGGCACCTCCCTAATAGCAAACATCAAATAAGGAAGTAGACAGTCCCAATCCTTTCCATCTCTATCCACCACTTTCTTCAACATTTGTTTTAGGGTTTTGTTGAATCTTTCAACCAGCCCATCGGTTTGGGGGTGATACACAGACGTACGCAATTGCGTCACTTTGAACAATTTACACAGCTCTTTCATAACCCGGGACATAAAGGGTGTACCTTGGTCCGTAAGCAGTTCTTTACAAATACCCACCCGGCTAAAAACAAGAGATAGCTCTTTGGCTATGGTTTTGGCCGAGGTATTTCGGAGAGGGATCGCTTCTGGATAACGGGTGGCATAGTCCATTATAACTAATATGTACTGGTGCCCCCTAGCGGACTTGATTATAGGACCTACCAAATCCATTGCGATCCTCTCAAACGGGACCTCAATGATGGGTAGAGGGACCAGCGGGCTACGGAAATGTGGCATCGGGGCCGACCTCTGACACACAGGGCAGGAGGAACAATAATTTTCTATGTCCTTCATCACCCCAGGCCAATAGAATCTCTGTAATACCCTCTCTCGGGTTTTCTCTGTCCCCAGATGACCTCCAAGAATGTGCCCATGGGCCAACTCCAACACCAACTTCCTGTAAGGTTTGGGCACCACAAGCTGCTCAACGGTTTCTTCTGCCCTTTTTGCCACCCGATACAGTAGGTCCTTCTCTACGCTGAAGTATGGGTAAGTGCAGGTATTATCTGGGTTCACTAACTCGCCATCTATTTCCACTACGTTTTCCCGTGCCTTTATTAGGGCGGGGTCTTTTAACTGTTCTGTGGCAAAATTTTCCCTGTGAACCTCAAGATCAGAAAACTCCACAGACGGTAGGTTTTCGTCTGAGGAGGTGGGCTCCTCTCCAGTTTCTTGAGTCTCGCCTGCCAATACTGACAAGGGAAATTCTGGAGAGTCCTCACCACTCTCAGAGGAGTTCTGGCTATCACCTTCCTGGTACATAGGGGCACCAGTGGGGGGCTCAGGATCATCCCACAGTTCCCAGAACTTCGGAAAATCCCTTCCCACAATGGCATCATGCGGTAGTTGAGATACTAACCCCACTGGATGAGAGGGTACCTTTGGGGGTCTTGAAACCCACTGTAGTCACTGGATACTCTCGGGTGTCCCCATGCACACAAATAACAGCTACCTTGCTATTCCCAGAGACCTCTGTTTTAACTAATTCAGCCTTTATCAGGGTCACAAGGCTACCTGAATCCAGTAATACCACAACATTTCTACCATTAATACACATTTTGCATAAATGTTTCTCAGTTCCCCGAATGGCAGTGCATGCGACTGTCGCACACAGCGACTGACGTCTGTCCGTCAGAAAGTCACATTGCATGGGTTCCTCCACAACCGGGCAATTTGCTGCAATATGTCCCGTTTGCCGGCAGCGGTAGCAAACAATCCTTTTGGCTGCCTCTTGAGCCCCCGACTTCCCAGGCTGTTCTCGCCAAACCCTGGGCAGAGCTCCCACCCTCTCACTCTCTCCACCCTCACCCCTTGGAATCATCTTATCCGCCCCTGGGGATGGTCTGGTCTTAGGGTGGAAAGTCCGAGAGTCTCTGGAAGAGGCCGTCAGGTTCTCTGCAGCCAAGTATCTCTCTACACGATCCACAAGTTTACCGGCCGTTTCTGGGTCTCCATGGCTTACCCACTTTTGAATGGCGGTAGGAAGAGCTCTCAAGAAACGATCCATCACAACACGTTCCACAATCTCCGGTGCGGACAAAGTCTCTGGCTGTAGCCACTTCCTGCTCAGGTGAATGAGATCATACATTTGAGACCTGGGGGGTTTTCCAAGCTGGAAAGTCCAGTTATGCACACGCTGAGCCCGGACAGCCAGGGTGACACCCAGCCTTGCCAATATTTCAGCTTTTAGCATCACATAGTCTTTTGCTTGGTCAGGCTCTAGGTCATAGTAAGCTTTCTGCGATTCACCAGTTAACAGAGGAGCCACCAGTCCAGCCCACTGCTCCTCAGGCCACTTTTCTCTTTCAGCAGTCCTTTCAAATGTGGTCAAAAATACCTCTGGATCATCCTCTCCAGTCATTTTTGTCAATAAACGACTCACCCCAAAGGACGCGGTATTAGTGGGACGGCTTTCCTCACTGGTCTGCGGACGTTGCTGCATTACTGCTTCCATCTGTTGTTGTAGTCTCTGCTCTTGCTTCTGCAACAGGTCTATGAAGCGGGCCTCAGATTGCTGCTGGGCTTGTTGCTGGGCTGCGAAGCTCTTTTGCAAACCTGCATTTGTCTGCTGTTGATTGGCATTTGCTAGAGCCAGCTGTTTCAGTATCTCCTCCATGCTGGCTTAAAAAAAAACTGCCACTGGTTCTCCACCAACTGTGAGGGGGTTCACTCGGTAGCGGGTGTGTGTGACCCCCTGGATGGGCTCCCCACACAAAAACAGGCCCAGCAGACGGAGGTTGTGGTTTTCAAGATCAAAAGGTGCGGTTTATTTCTCTATTTACAGTGACAAAAACACAGCAAAGCAAAAAGAAACATAAACAAAATAAATCCTGGTCAGCTTGACCTCTGACTAAACATGCAGGTTTCCCTAACTAACAACTGGGATCAGCCTGGTGCTGTCCTAGTCCCCAAGTCCCTGGTTTAGTAAATGTCCAAACAAATAGCCACACAGGCTTTATCTCACCGCACAGGGGTTCACTCTCCCTAGACAGTCCACACAGGTCTGGTTCCAGGCATGAGCAAACACCTAATGAAGCTGGGAGTTTTTATAGAGGCCTTAAACGAGCTGACAAGCTTAAGCTGGTCTCATCAACTCCCTGCCTGCACGACGCCCAGCACTCTCCCTAGAGGTATGAATCATCCATGAGCCCACTAGCCTCAGCTGGGCTTCATCAACTCTCTCCCTAGTTGTATAAGTCGGCATAAAGCCTGAATCTGGGAGAAATATACCTACCCCCCTGGATGCAACCAGGTGACTTTACCTTCCTGCTGTCACACACTCTATGAAGATGTCCGATCTACTGTTAATGGCCAGAGGTATAGAAAACCAAAAAGGGAAAAAAACAACGCCCCTCATGGTAGCCCATGATGAAGATCCCACCTACACTCGTCCACCACCATTGCCCAATATCAGGGAAAGGATCACCTGCTACAACTGTGGGACACAGGGGTCACTACAGAAGAGAATGTTAAGCCCCAAGACATCCCAGACAAGACAGGGACCCCTGTGAAGGGCAACGCGGATAGCAACAACCATCACACCCCAACTCTCGCTAGGAAATGGGCAAGCCAGAGTCACCCCTTATGGCAGTATCCTCGAATAGGCCTGGGGGACCCCTTGCAAAGGTCATGTTACCTATACAGGGAAGACCTACCACTTTCCTCATTGCCTCGGGTGCAAACAGGAGCGTCTTGAGGGCTGAGGACCTGCCTGCTAATTCTTTCCTTTCCAATATTGATGTTTCCTGCGTGGGTGTGGATGGGGTGCCCCGCTCCAGTCCACTTACTGAGCCACTCCAAGTGGGGACATTTCCTGAGTTGCTTGCCAGATTTGTGGTGCCCTCTACATGTCCCATGAATTTGCTGGGAGCTGATGTGCTGTCCAGACTACAGGCCTCAATCATTTTCACGCCTGAAGGAGTGAAGCTACATACTCCACTACCCTTAGCCCTTAGAAGACTCATCTGCCTTGTGTTCTCTGCCTCTCGTGATGATACTTCATGAAGCAATAACTTAAAGTTCAATACCACAGGAAGTACTTGACAGGATCCCTGCGTGCCTATGGTCCACGGGACCGGAAGACATCGATCACCTGAAAGTGCCACCAGTTTTAGTCAAGCTCAAAGAGGGAGCATCATTGCCCCGGAAACCACAATACCCCTTGAAGCCTGCTCAATCCGCAGCCATCTGAAAACAGGTTGAGACCCTTGTGTCCAATGGAGTTCTGATACCCTGTACTTCCGAATGCAATACACCCTTGTTCCCAGTGAAGAAACAGACCACAAGAGGAGAACCAGAAAAATACAGAATGGTCCAAGACCTCCGAGTAGTTAAACGAAGCCACAGTGTTGAACACCCCAGTTGTACCAAATCCACACACCCCATACCATCCTCAAAGTAGCGGGAAGGTAGAAAGGATGAATGGGACTCTAAAGAACAGGATGTTAAAGATGGCCCAAGAGACTAACATGAGTTGGCCAGACAGTTTGCCCATTACCCTGTTCAGTGTCAGACACCCCCCATAAACATGCTCTGTCCCCTTGTGAAATTTTGTTTGGTTTAGCCCCCAGACTTGGCTGTTATTTCCGACAGCAGTTGCAATTACAATCTGATGTGTTAACTAGCTATGTTACACATTTGTCTAAAGAATTAACCAATATCCATTCTCGAGTATTTTCCTCCATTCCAGAGACAGACTCAGGAACCCAGTCTTCAGCCAGGAGATTGGGTGCTAGTAAAGAAGTTTGCGAGGAAGCACTCCCTTGAGCCAAGATATGATAGTCCGTTCCAAGTTTTGCTGACCACAGCTACATCAGTCAAGCTAGAAGGGAAAAGCACCTGGATACACACCTCCCACTGCAAGAAAGCCCCATCTCCTGAAGACAAGATCCTGCCAACACCACAATGATGGTGTTGTATATCCTTTTCCTAATAAGTTTGATAAAAGCTCAGCAGATGGTTATCACTAAAAGAGGTACTCAACAGGCAGCCATCA
Organism: Rana muscosa; assembly: GCA_029206835.1. Classification (NCBI taxonomy): domain Eukaryota; kingdom Metazoa; phylum Chordata; class Amphibia; order Anura; family Ranidae; genus Rana; species Rana muscosa. Next base: position 1,540,633 of record JARGYO010000549.1, read on the forward strand.
CTAAGATGAATGGCATCACCACATTTTGGTACAATTCATCCAGCACACAAGTAGTTGCGTTTACTTTTGATTTTTGTAGTATGATACCCTCTCATTGCAACAAGCATAGACCGGGTTGGGCACTGCGGGCTTGCATGACGCCTAGCCCGACTCAGATATACATATGTATAACGGCTGATTACTGGGGATACAACTGTGACAGTTGGGGATCAGTGGGGTGGAGTTCCGGAGCAGGCTGGGGGTATCAACCATGGAGCACTTTAAAAAGGAAAGATAATGTGGGGAAGCCTCTCTAAGCGTATGTTCATCTGGAAGTCAGGGTGCAGTGATGGAGAAAGACTTGTCTTAAACATTGAGAATCCCAGCCCTTGTGATGCAGGACTGGTTAGGCAGGTACCCACGGTATGGTGACCCTCTAGCAAAATGTTACCTGAAAGACATGTATAACATCAAAACCAAGAACAAATCCCCTTAAACCTTCCACCATTGCTATTAAAGGCATGATAGCATTGGCAAACCCAGCCATTGAAGAGACAATGGCAGCCGGAACTGGGTTCTCTGACACTAACCTGTGGCTTGAGTGGATGAGATTCAGTGCAAACCAGCATAACAGAAGTAACTGCTATGTGTGATAGTGCCAGGCCACATTTAGGGACAGTCCCTCTCCAGATCCCACCAGACAGTGAGGAATGTTTCCTCAACCTGTTCACTAACACATCCACCAATCACTCTGCGTGCAAAACGTGGAAAAAGGAGTATCCAATAGTTAGCCAAATCCCAAAACCTGGGGAGGGCATCACCATATATCCTGGGAACTACACCTGTTAATCCAATTACCAGGGTAGGGGAAGGTTCCTGGGTAACTTCAGAGGGATTCTGCTCTACCTACAGCAGTGTTTCAGTGAAGTTAACACAAAACCAAATCCAGTCCCTTGGTGACATATACTGGATCTGCAGGGACCAGATTAGAGGGAACCTGGATTGGTGAATGTGCCCTTGCAAAGGTCATTATGCCTTTCCATATCCTAGCAGAGGACACTCCTGATACATACACTGACCCAACACCCAGTCACAGGAGGAAGCGAGCAGCTCCCTCGGGAAGCTTTGACCCCCATGTGTACATAGATGCCATAGGGGTCCCAAGGGGATTCCCTGATGAATTCAAGGCCAGGGACCAGGTAAAAGCTGGTTTTGAGTCTTTGATCCCCATAACTGTCAACAAGATTGTAGATTGGATTAAAGGGGTGTTCCAGCCGAAATTACACTTTTTTTAAAAAAAATACCCCTATAATACACAAGCTTAATGTATTCTAGTAAAGTTAGTCTGTAAACTAAGGTCTGTTTCGTTCGGTTATTACAGCATTTAGAAAATGTATAAACTAGAAATAGGCTGTGGCCATCTTAAGTGTGGGCATCTGAAACCAGACGGTATTTCTTCCTGGATTTCAGGCTTGCAAATCTCGCACATGCTCAGTGCTGCACAAGCAGTATAAAATGTTTCAGTTTCATGTTTACTTTTTTCTCCAGTGTCAGAGCAAGTTTCCACCCCCTATTTATGTAAACATCTCCTCCCCTTCTCCCTCCAGTATGTACAAGCAATATTATTCTAGACATACAGAAATCTGCTGATAAAGGTAATAGCTTTAAAAATATCCTAATTGTAAACTAAATCATTTGTTTCTGTGCAGATATATCTACATAATAAGATATTTATATATATATATATATATATATATATATATATATATATATATACACATACACACTGTTATATATAAATTTTATTGTTAGTATGTGTGCATACAATATATATATATATATATATTTATATTTATCGCGTGTGTGTATTTATATCTATATATATTTATCTTGTTGTGTGTGTGTGTGTATATATAAGATGCTCTACTATGGGGTTCTTCCTTAACCCTGAAAAAAATGGGGGGTGGAGATGGGAACCATGGGGTAAGGGAGAAGGAGGTGGTTAGGAGATGGAGGATGGGTACAGAAGAACTGGAGTGAGACTGGGGGAATTCTGGTCTGTATAGGGATAAAAAAAAGAAAAAGAGGATTTATGATAGAATGAGGGAAGGGGTGGGGGGGACAGGAGAGGGATGGTCAGGGATGGGTATGGGGAATACTGTTGGCTGGTAAGGAATAGCCACAGTATAATAAAAGCAAATGGGCTGCCTGTCAGGGAGGGGGAGAGGGTGAGATTCCATTAAAGCAGAGTTCCACCCAAAAATGGAACTCCTGCTTTTCGGAATCCTCCCCAACATCCGGTGTCACATTTGGCACCTCCTTTCAGGGGTGAGGAGGGAGCAGATACCTGTGTACCGGGCATAGGTTGTCATGGCGACCTACACCACGTCCGACACCTTCTCTGCCCCCCCCCCCCACTGTCTTCTGGAAAACACACAGGTCCCAGAAGACAGCAGGGACCAGTAGGATCGCGCAGCAGGGAACCAGGAAGTGAGGCTCCAAGGGTTCACTTCCTGATTCCCTCACCGAAGATGGCAGTGGAAGCACCCGAGAGCCGAGGGACAGATTGGCTTTGGGACCCGAGATCGCAGGCACCCAGGACAGGTAAGTTTTCATATATTAAAAATCAGCAGCTGCAGTATTTGTAGCTGCTGACTTTTAAAAAAAAAATTGGGGGGCGGAACTCCGCTTTAACTAGTAGACCCCTTTCACACTGGGTCGCTTTTCAGGCGCTATAACGCTAAAAATAGTGCCTGCAAAGCGCACTGAAAGAGCTGCTGCTGTCTCTCCGAGGGCTTTCACACTGGAGCGATGTGCTAGCAGGACGGTAAAAAAAAGTCCTGCTAGCAGCATCTTTGGAGCGGTGTGTAATTGAAATAAACGAGCACCGCGGCTATACCGACAGCAAGCACCTCTGCAGAGGAGCTTTGCAGTGATTTTTAACCCCTTCTTGGCTGCTAGCAGGGGGGGGGTAAAACCGTCCCGCTAGCGGCCGAAATTGATGGTAAAGCGCTAATAAAAATAGCAGCGGTTTACCCCTGACGCCGCCCCATTGTGAAAGGTTCAGTGTTGGGGGTGTGCAGGGTGGGGGATTCCAGCCAGTTATAGTGTTTGTGTATGAGGGGGGCACACACCTGTGTAAAGGTGAAGTGTCTGCAGAGAAGGAGGGGGAAGGGAAACCCCTCCCCCCCAGTCTGCACAATCACCCCCCCCCCAGTCTGCACAACCACCCCCCCCCAGCCTGCACAATCACCCCCCTTCCCCCAGCCTGCACAATCACCCCCCTTCCCCCAGTCTGCACAATCACCCTTCCCCCAGTCTGCACAATTACCCCCCCCCTTCCCCCACAATTACCCCCCAGTCTGCACAATCACCCCCCCTTCCCCCAGTCTGCACAATTACCCCCCCCCCCCCTTTCCCCAGTCTGCACAATCACCCCCCCTTCCCCCACAATTACCCCCCAGTCTGCAAAATCACCCCCTTCCCCCACAATTACCCCCCAGTCTGCACAATCACCCCCTTCCCCCCACAATTACCCCCCTTCCCCCACAATTACCCCCCAGTCTGCACAATCGCCCTTCCCCCAGTCTACACAATTACCCCCCCTTCCCCCACAATTACCCCCCAGTCTGCACAATCACCCCCTTCCCCCACAATCACCCCCCCTTCCTGCACAATCACCCCCCCTTCCTGCACAATCACCCCCCTTCCCCCAGTCTGCACAATCACCCCCCTTCCCCCAGTCTGCACAATCACCCCCCTTCCCCCAGTCTGCACAATCACCCCCCTTCCCCCACAATTACCCCCCAGTCTGCACAATCACCCCCCCCAGTCTGCACAATCACCCCCCCCCCCAGCCTGCACAATCACCCCCCCCCTTCCTGCACAATCACCCCCCTTCCCCCAGCCTGCACAATCACCCCCCTTCCCCCAGTCTGCACAATCACCCCCCTTCCCCCAGTCTGCACAATTACCCCCCCCCTTCCCCCAGTCTGCACAATTACCCCCCCTTCCCCCACAATTACCCCCCAGTCTGCACAATCACCCACCTTCCCCCAGTCTGCACAATCACCCCCCCTTTCCCCAGTCTGCACAATTACCCCCCAGTCTGCACAATCACCCCCCTTCCCCCACAATTACCCCCCAGTCTGCAAAATTACCCCCTTCCCCCACAATTACCCCCCAGTCTGCAAAATCACCCTTCCCCCAGTCTACACAATTACCCCCCTGCCCCCAGTCTGCACAATTACCCCCCCTTCCCCCACAATTACCCCCCAGTCTGCACAATCACCCCCCCCCCACACAATCACCCCCCCCCCCTTCCCCCAGTCTGCACAATCACCCCCCTTCCCCCACAATTACCCCCCAGTCTGCACAATCACCCCCTTCCCCCACAATTACCCCCCTTCCCCCACAATTACCCCCCAGTCTGCACAATCACCCCCTTCCCCCACAATTACCCCCCTTCCCCCACAATTACCCCCCTTCCCCCACAATTACCCCCCCAGTCTGCACAATCACCCTTCCCCCACAATTACTCCCCTTCCCCCACAATTACCCCCCCAGTCTGCACAATCACCCTTCCCCCAGTCTACACAATTACCCCCCCCCCCCCTTCCCCCACAATTACCCCCCAGTCTGCACAATCACCCCCTTCCCCCGCAATCACCCCCCCTTCCTGCACAATCACCCCCCTTCCCCCAGTCTGCACAATCACCCCCCTTCCCCCAGTCTGCACAATCACCCCCCTTCCCCCACAATTACCCCCCAGTCTGCACAATCACCCTTCCCCCAGTCTACACAATTACCCCCCCTGCCCCCAGTCTGCACAATTACCCCCCTTCCCCCACAATTACCCCCCAGTCTGCACAATCACCCCCCCCCCCCACAGTCTGCACAATCACCCCCCCTTCCCCCAGTCTGCACAATCACCCCCCTTCCCCCACAATTACCCCCCAGTCTGCACAATCACCCCCCCCACAGTCTGCACAATCACCCCCCCCCCCCTTCCCCCAGTCTGCACAATCACCCCCCCCCCTTCCCCCAGTCTGCACAATCACCCCCCTTCCCCCACAATTACCCCCCAGTCTGCACAATCACCCCCTTCTCCCACAATTACCCCCCAGTCTGCACAATCACCCCCCTTCTCCCACAATTACCCCCCAGTCTGCACAATCACCCCCTTCCCCCACAATTACCCCCCCAGTCTGCACAATCACCCCCTTCCCCCAGTCTGCACAATAACACCCCCCCCCCCCCCACAGTCTGCACAATCACCCCCCTTCCCCCAGTTTGCAGGGGGGAGTAAGACATGAGAGAGAAGTAGAGGCAAAGAAAAAAGAATTCAGGAGGGAGAGGGGGTTGTGCAGATAGCTCACGTACCTTGCCACTCAGGTTAGTCTCTACAGGAGTCCATGCAAAAGGCTGGAGTGTGGGCGGGGTTTGGGCAGAAACAAAGGGGAGGAGGAATGTTGGATCGGACAGTGGCGACGGGCGACAAGCAGATACAGAGACTGACTCGTGTGTTTGTATATGAAACAAACAAGGAGAGGGAGGATGGAAGGGAGCATTATGGCACTTTGGCGCCCCCACCTCCGCAGGCACTAGGGTGCACTGCACCCGCCTCGGATCGGCCCTGCCTCCCATTCGTGTCATCTCCTTATCTGCAAAAAACGCAAGAGTTCGGCAATAGGCGATTCGCAAGGACTACTAGGTTACATGATGCCTATCCCAGGAACCCTTGCGAATCGCCTAGTGACGTAATCGCCTAGGCGAATAAGGAGGAGGAAGTAATGAAGGAGTACAATAAAAAGGTATTTACAAGCAAAAAATAAATAAAAAAATGTCCATTGTGAAAACTATGAGCTTAGGGCATGCAGCACAGACAGAGATAAAAAAATGGGTGGAACTCCGCATTAACTACATATACTATAACCAACAGAGATTTGTAAATTATACCAGAGATGCCCTCCAGGGAATTGTTGACCAGTTAGCCCCCACTTCCTATATGACATTCGAGAACCAGATGGCCTTAGACATTGTGTTAGCTGATAAGAGGCGTCTGTAAAATGATCAAGAAAAACGGGAACCTGTTGCACCTACATTCCTGACTCAAATGGTAAGGTTACTCTAGCTATAAAGAAATGAGAAGATCTGTCAATGGAGTTGAACTCAGGTATTACAGACCCGTGGGATCAATATTTCAGCTGGATGAATGGGTGGCAAAAATAGGATTTTTTTACTCACCGTAAAATCTTTTTCTCGATTCGTCCATGGACGGACACAGCTCCATAAATCTTGACTGTTGGGTATGTTCCATCTATTAAGAGCGGACTAGGCAAAAACATGTTAATATGCATACATGTTATTTTAAAACAGAGTTGAAACAGCCCTGCCAGGAGGCGGTCCCTCTGAACATAACCCTCCTCCCTGCAGCCAGCAGCCTCAGTTCGTAACAAGCAGTACAAACGAAAAAAAAAAAAAAAAAGGAGGGGTGGGAGCTGTGTCCGTCCATGGACGAATCGAGAAAAGGATTTTACGGCGAGTACAAATAATCCTATTTTCTCTTCTTCGTGCATGGACAGACACAGCTCCATAAATCTTGACTGTTGGGACGTCCCAAAGCAGTGTCAAAAAACGAGGGGTGGGCACAGCAAACAAAAAAAACGGGTTCACCCCAAACAGAGCTCAGATAGTGACTAAACCACATAAGGGAATGCTAGCATGTGATATTGTGAAGAGAAGGGTGGGCTGTCAAGCAGTTAAAATGTTCTCTAGGATAGCGAAAGTATGTGGCTTGAAGAACAGGGTTGCTAGGTTACAGCCGGAGGATCGGTGTTTGCTGATAAGGGAACAAAGAGGCCTTCTGTCTGATAATGGCTTACTGGATGTAGCGGAATCTTGGTTTAAAGTTGCCAAAGCTTTACATGCTTTAGTGGATGGAGGAGGAGCTGAAGACAGATGGAGATTGTTTTGAATATGTTTATCACAAACCTGAGTATGTTTCCACTGCACCCCCCTTGCGGAATTTGGAACAAAGGAGGGGAGGGACAACCTTGCCCTCCACCTAATGCCCAGTACCCTGGCTCAAGTACAACCCACTGTGACAACTTCCTGTGGCAGCCATCTTAGTGCACCCATGCCCTCACTTTCTGCCCAGCCCAGTGCACTTCCTCCTGGAAGCCATCTTAGTGCACCCACATCCTCACTTCCTGCCTAGCCCAGTGCACTTCCTGCAGGCAGGCGGCCATCTTGGTACACCCAGAAGGCCCAACCAAGGCCTATACCCAATTCTCCCCATTTTAAACCAGTATGGCTCCTACCACACTCCTGTCTTCCCCAATAGGGAAGTGCCACCTTCACAGGCTGGAAATATTAATGATGAAGAAGCGTCCGAGTGGGAAGACCACTAGCAAGCAGCAAGGCCCCCCCCGCTGATTTAACCCCCAATCCGGCTCCAGACTAACAGTTCAGAGAGCATCTCGAACGTATGCTGATAACCATAAAGAACAGTGCCCCTCATCAGCCCCCCCCCCCAACAACAATCTCAATTGCCAGAAGGGGCAGCGGTGATGTATGTCGCTTTTACCCCATCACAAGCAGCGGCCTTAGTGACAAGTCTGCCTGACCCATAGAAACAACCAATGCCCTTCTATTGCAGGATGGTGCAGATACAAGGAACTTATTCAGCTGCTTAGAGAGATTTGATCAGCTTATGCCAAATTAAAGCAGGACATGTCTTTTGGCCGGTCATGCAGGCGGCATTCAATGATGCCTGCTTGACAAGTGCCACTTCCTATTCCTCGGGTGTGGAGTTCTGCACCCAACTCCACGAATGGTCAAAGGAGAAATTGGCGGACCAGACTACCACAATCCAAGATATTACCCAAGATAAAGGGGAGTCTGTGGAGAAATATCATGCCAGACTCACACAGGCCTTTGAGGATCTGGGCTTCTCTCACTATGAAAAGGTGCACACACACACGGATCAAATCGAGAAAAGGATTTTACGGCGAGTACAAAAAATCCTATTTTCTCTTCTTCGTCCATGGACAGACAAAGCTCCATAAATCTTGACTGTTGGGACGTCCCAAAGCAGTGTCAAAAAACGAGGGGTGGGCACAGCAAACAAAAAAAACGGGTTCACCCCAAACAGAGCTCCTCAACGGAGGAGTTGCAACCTCAAACAGCCGCCTGCAAAACTTTGCGGCCGAAGCTAGCATCCGAACTGGGGAAAAACACTTGGGGAAAAACGTGCACGACGACCAGGTCACCGCCTTACACACTTGCGAGACAGACGCTTGATGTCGGAAAGCCCAAGAGGAACCAATAGCCCCGGTCGATTGCGCAGTAACGGGGAAAAGGAGGCGCCTGCCCTTTAAGGGCATAGGCCTGAATGACAATCTGCCTGATCCACCGAGAAATGGTGGACGACGAGACCGCCTGACCCTTCTGCGGACCAGACACCGACACAGTGAGTCAGACCTCCGAAACGAAGCCGTAACAGACAGTTACACTCGCAGGGCACGTACCACGTCCAGGAAATGCAACGCAACCTCGCTGGCATAAGATGGCCGAGGACACAAGGATGGAAGCACAATGTCCTCATTCAGGTGAAAGGCCGAAACCACCTTAGGAAGGAAGGAAGGCCGCGGGTGTAGCACCGCTTTATCCTTATGCAAGACCAAATATGGGGACTTGCAAGACAAGGCCGCCAATTCAGAAACCCTCTGGACAGATGTAATGGCTACCAGGAAAGCCACCTTCTGAGAGATTGTCAATATAGAAATCTCCCTAATGTCCTCAAATGGAGGTTTCTGAAGGGCCGAGAGCACCAGATTCAAATCCCACGGAGGAAGTGGAGGCCGCATCGGAGGAGCCACATGTGGGGGCCCCCTGCACAAACGTACTCACTAGCGAATGAGACGCCAGGGGTCGCTGAAAGAAAACAGCCAAGGCTGAAATATGCCCCTTAATGGTGCTTGGGGCCAGTTTCTGATCCACACCGCGCTGCAAAAACAGCAGGATCCTGGAAATCGAATAAGTCCGGGGAAGCCCCTTTTTATCTCCTCACACAGAGATGTAGGCTCTCCATGTGCGATGATTGATCTTCCTAGAAGATTTCCGAGCCCTCAACATAGTTGAAACGACCGAATCCAACAGGCCTTGGTCCCTCAACACCTGGCTTTCAATAGCCACGCCGTTAAAGCCAGCGACTGTAAAGCAGGATGAAGAATGGGACCTTGCGACTGAAGGTTCTTCCTTCAGTGGTAGCCGCCTGGGCACATCCGCCACCAGCCACACGAGGTCGGCGTACCAGGGCCGCCTGGGCCAATTAAAATCACTGGAATTCCTTCGAACTCTACCCTGCGGAGTAGACGGGGAAGCAACTTCAGTGGGGGAAAGGCATAAATCAGCCGATACTGAACCCACGGAGCCACCAATGCGTCTGCCCAGGGGTCTCTGGACCTGGCCACGAACGTAGATACCTTGCGATTGAGTCGAGAAGCCAGGAGATCCACGTCTGGCGTACCCCACTTCCGGCAAAGGAGTTGAAAAACCTCCGGATGCAATGACCATTCCCCATGGTCCAGCATATGGCGACTCAGATAGTCCATCTGCCAGTTTTCCACGCCCGGAATGTAAACAGCCGATAGGACTGGCATGCTCCTTTCCGCCCACCGTAGGATGTGAGCGACTTCCGACGCTGCGGCTGCACTTCTTGTTCCTCCTTGATGGTTGACTTATGCCACCGCTGTGGCGTTGTCTGACTGGATCCTGACCGGACGCCTCTGCAGCCTTTGAGACCACTTGGAGAGGCACAGCCTGATCGCCCAGAGTTCCAGAACATTGATCGACAGTTGGGATTCGGTCGGGGACCAGCGGCCCTGGGCCGCTTGAACCCCCCAGACTCCCCCCAACCGGTCAGGCTGGCGTCCGTCCAAAGAAAAGGGAGGAAGGACTTCCCGGTTCGAAGAGCCGTGGATCTCAGCCACCAATTTAGAGATGACCTGACAAGGTGACTTAATTGAATCTGACGATCCAGAGACAACGGAGATTTGTTCCATTTAGAGAGAATCTCCTTCTGCAAGGCCCGCGTGTGGAATTGGGCATACGGTACTACCTTGAACAGACCCAGAACTCACATGCAGAAAGGGAGAGACGACCACTTGCGGGATGTCAACACCCTGACTGCCGCCTGGAGTGTCTGCAACTTCTGAGGGAAGAAAGACTCTGGCCTCCGAGGAGTCCAGAATCAGCCCCAGGTACTCTAGGACGCTGGGTCGGTACTAACACCGACTTCTGGAGGTTCAATATCCACCCGAACTTCCGGAGGGTCTGACTGACTATAGACACGTCCTCCAATTCTGAGCTTGAAGCAGCTCAGGACGTCCAGGTAGCCTACGATAGCAATGCCGCGCTGTCTCAGCAAAGCTAGAATCGGGGCGAGCACCATGGTGAAAACTCTTGGTGCCAATGCTAGGCCAAAGGGAAGAGCCACAAATTGATAGTGGTCTTCGCCGATTACAAAGCGCAGGAACCTCTGATGCCTGACGCAGATGGGGACATGCAAGTATGCGTCCTTGATATCCAAGGATGCCAGAAAATCCCCCGGATGGAGCGCAGCCACAACCGAACAAATCGATTCCATCCGGAACTTTTGGACCTTTACAAATGCATTGAGGGCCAGAACTCCGTCCTTTGGGACCACAAACCGATTCGAATAAAAACCCTGAAACCTGTCCTGTGGTGGTACGGGTATGATCACCTCGCATCTCAACAAGTCTCGCATCGCCCCCTGGAGGGAAGCCCAGGAAGCTGGAAGAAGGGACAGATTTGAGGGAAAAAATCTGTTTGGTGGACAAGGAATTCTATCTTGTACCCTGAGGTGACCACCTCGCAGACCCACTGATCGGAGAGCAGGGAGGTCCACTGAGCTGCAAACCCGCCCCCCCGACTCTGGAGTCGGGCGGGGGCAAAACTTCATGCGGTAGCAGGCTTGCTTGGCGGGTTTACGCACCCAGGGACGCTTCTGTCCCCCAGCTGGACCTTTGTCCGCATGGGAGGGTCTGCCGACAGGTGCTGATGGACAAAAATACAGTTTTTGCGTGGGAAAGGAGGGCCCCGGCCTACGGCGCGGCCCCTTCCCTTTAGTGGACTGAGGGAGAAGCATGCTCTTACCTCCAGTGACATCCTTAATGATGTCGCCCAGCGAGGCACCAAAAAGCCTCCCACCCTTGAAAGGCAAGTCCGCCAGGGTTTTCTTAGACGCTTGGTCAGCGGACCAGCATTTCAGCCACAGTAGGCGGTGCAAAACCACCGCAGACGCTGAAGCTCTGGATATCAAAGGAGCGGCGTCCAGGGTTGCATCACAGACGTACACAAGTCCCTGTACCAACTGTTCGGCCAGTAACACGCATTCCGGTGGGAGCCGATTCGCCACCACAGTCTGGTGCAAAATCTTTGCCTATTCCGTAAGTGTCTGGGACACCAAGGTAGCTGCCAAAATAGGCCGCAATGCTGACCCCAGCATGGCAAACAGAGCGGGTCACCGCTTCGGACCTTTTATCAGTAGGGTCCTTAAAAGCAGGGGTCCCTTCCACCGGAATAATGGTTGCTTTATTCAACCGAGAGACCGGGGGATCAACCACCGGAGGAGAAGCCCATTTTTCACAAGGCTTTCCTTAAATGGATAACGGACCGCCATGCGCTGAGATACCGCAAAGGGCCTGTGCGGGCGTTCCCATTCCTTATCTATGAACTTGTCAAAAAATTCAACATAAGGAAAAACCTTAGCTGAGCGGGTCGTCTGTGCGATAGGGATAGACTCTGCTGTGGAAGTTCCAGCGGCATCTCCCAGCTTGAGAGTGTCCCTCACAGCATTGATAAGTGCACTGACAAGTGCCCTGTCTTGAGCTGACCCGGACGAAGGGTCCTCGTCACAGGGAAGGTCCTGGTCCGCATCCTCTGACCCACCAGAACAGGGGTCCTGCGCCGCAGCCAGGCCCGAGTCTGAGTCAGAACATTCCCCAGGCGATGGTGGAGGGAGCGCTTAGTACCCCTTTTACGCCCGCACGCCGATTCTACCATGGCAACAAATGACTCCAGGACTGCCGACAAAGCTTCCAGGGGAACAGCAGGTGCAGTGGCACTGGTTGCTGCCTCTGGAATGTCTGGGGAAACACCAGGTTCTGACTCCATAACTGCCCACTGACCGCCCTTAGGGACCCAGTCAAAATACTGACACTGACGTCCACCCTCCTTGCTGCACTGACTGAGAGGGGGGGGAAACCCAGGGGACTCAACGCCTAGCCAGGGACCGCTTCAGCCCGCTCTGCATCCGTACACCGCGTGTGCCTGAGGATCTGTGTGAGAAAGCGCGCCGTTCAGGAAGCCAGCCGCCACTAGAGGCCAAAACCCACTCCAAAATGGCCGCCGAGTGCCTGAAATAAAGCGCGGACCACAAGAAAATGGCCGCCCGCAATCACCCAACCGCAACCACAGCAAAATGGCCGCCAATGGGAAAAAATGCAATGCACAGGCCCCAAACGAATGGCGCCAGAGCTACAAAAAATGGCACCCAGCAAGCGAGGTTGACGAGAAGGCCAGGCACGGAGGCTTCACACGAAATACACCCCCCCACACAGAGAGCGGACCCGGACACCCCCACAGCCCCCCGCCAGGACCCGGAGCCCAGCCCAGCCAAGGTATTACCCGGTCGCAGTGAGCCCCGCAATGGGGGAAAAAGGGGGTGACAGAGGGAAAAGGGGTGAGAGCCACAGAACCCTAGCGACCCCCGTAGGAATGCCCAGCTGATCCATCCCACCGAAGCAGGAGGAACTGTACTTAACCGTCCCATGCGAGGACCTGCTGGTGCGTTCCTGACAGACCTACAACCGAGCAGAACGGAGTAGCTGTCGGCCCGGTCCAGTGACTGAGACAGCAAGCCGCACGGTCATATGTGGAGCCACGCTTCTCTGCGAGGGGACGGTAACACGCTTGATGGCCGGACTGGGGGGACTACAAAGATCTATAATATCCTGCCTGTCATGCCCAGCCGGCAGTTGATAGATTTCTCAAAAAGAAAATAATAAAATAGTAAAAGTAAAAAATCTCTTCAGGATACTGGGCCCGAAGGGAGCCACATCCTCTCCTCGGCAGAAAAAAACTGAGGCTGCTGGCTGCAGGGAGGAGGGTTATGTTCAGAGGGACCGCCCCCCTGGGCGGGGCTGTTTCAATCTCTTTTAAAATAACATGTATGCATATTAACATGTTTCTGCTTAGTCCTCTCCTATATTGTCTTCATACAAGAGACGCATTTTAGAGAAGACAAAGTACCTAGTTTACAAAGTAAGTAATTTCCGGTGACATATTCAACTAATCAAGTAGCAAAATCAAAGGGGGTTTCGATCCTCATTTCAAGTAAAGTACCATGGTGTATATAGACTCAATTAAGGACCCAGGAGGACACTTTGTTTGTGAAAGGCACAATAGAGGAAGTGGAAATTACATTGGCAGCATTGTACGCTCCCAATGAACACCAAGAGATCTTTATAAGTAAAACACTTGGGAAACTGATGGAGTTTAAAATAGGACAATTGATTATAGGCAGAGACTTAAATATTCCTTTAATACCAGCAGAAGATACATCTACTGGAGGGTCAACTATTTCTGATAGGGCACGCAAAAACATAGCTCAATCTCTATAAAAATCAATTGATGTATGGCGGTTACTTCACCCCACAGAAAAGGATTATACTTTCTCAAGACTTCTTCCAGGACGGCACAATGAGAGATGACTAGTCCACCTGACAGGAAACACAATCAATCAAAGAGGTTAAAAACCCCACCCCTCCCTGTGCTCCTCAGTTTTTGATTGTGTTTCCCCACAGCGAAACCGTTTGTTATTTTCTAAAGACCTAAAGGCTTGGTGCTGGAGGTCTCCCCCTGGGACCTAGGTCGAACGCTTAGGAAGCCTCTGGACCTAGCAGGACGGGCTCATCCTTCCTCGGGGGTCCCCCTTTTGTTGTAACATACTCAGGGGGGAAGGAATAGCCTTGAAGAACCCCCCTGAGTTTTCTGAAGCCCTAAGGTACAGGGTACCTGGAAGCTTCAGGGGCCAAATGTTTCCTCTTTTTTTCTCCCTACCTGGTGGGTGTCCACTTCGGAGGGGGGGCTGGCAGGTCTCCCGCAGATGCGGTGGTGAACCCAGCGGTGAAGCGCTGTTCTGGCTATTGGCGCCGCTCAGGCATGTTTTTCCATGGCCTGGAGGACTCATTGATTTCCTCCTCTAGCGCCCGGAATGACGTCACCGCGCGCCGCACCACTTCCGGTTTCCGGTCTACGGCAAGATGGCGACGGCCGGCGTCTTTTCAGCCAGCTTCCACTATAAAGATGCCAGGAAAAGAGGCGCCCATTCCTCCTGTTTGCTCTTAGCGACACGGTTTGAGCCCGGACGGCGCATGGAGCATGAGGAAAGGCCCGGTACGGCCAAGGCTACAGAGGAGGCCACAGGAGGTGAGTCCTACCCAGCCAGCAGGGGTTATGATGGGGGAGGTACCCCGACTCTTCCCCCTTTTTGCTCTGCACAGGGGTGTTTGGTACTAAAAAATTCCCTGTGTATATTTGTTTTTTCTGCAGGAGGGGACGTCACTGCCCAGGGGTCTACCAGCCGTCCCTCTAAAGCCCCTGCTCGCATCAAAAGATGTGGCTACTGCAACGATAGGTTGCCTCCAGACTATTCCAGACCTTTCTGCTTTAAATGCATTCAGAAATTGGCTGGAAAAGAAACATCTCAGGTCATGAAAGACTTCCTGTCTGTCCAGACCCAGATGCTAACTACGCTTAAGGAGTTTCAATCCTCACTCAGGTCTAGGGAACCAGAACCTCAGACAAGTGGGGGGGGGCTCTTCCTCTCAGGAGAGTTCTTTGACTCCCAGGGTGGTTAAAAGACGCCCGCAGCCTCTAAAATCCCTACCTTCACAGGGTTCGGAGCTGGAGGAGGATTCAGATATCTCCGATCGAGAAGTATCTGATGAGGGTCTGGTGGATAGTCAGGCAGAGGACGAGGAAGAGGGCTCCAGGCCAGGAAGGCACATCTTCTCGGCCGATGATATGGAGGGCCTCCTTGGGGCAATTTATGCTTCTGAGGAGATCCAGGAGCCTGCGGAACAGGTTTCTGCACAGGATAGAATGTATCAGGGTTTGTTGAAGTCTCAACCCAGAACCTTACCCGTACACCAGGCACTGAAGGACATTATCCTTCAAGAATGGAAGGATCCTGAAAGGAAGCTTTTAAGACCAAAAACGTGGAAACGTAGGTGCCCCTTTAAGGAGGAAGATGAAGATAGATTCTTCAAAACACCCAGATTGGATGCTTCCTTAGCCCAGGTATCCAAACAGTCTGACCTCTCCTTTGAGGATACTGGTAACCTCAAAGATCAGATGGATCGGCGTGCTGAAACCACCTTGCGGAGGGCCTGGGAAGCCAATGCGGCAGCCATGAGCCAGGCGCTGGCTTCAGCATGCGTAGCCAGGAATGCAGATGCATGGATCTCAAAATTAACGGACCATGTTTCAGGCACTTCCAAATCCAAGGAAGTCTTGGAGTCGTTGCAGCTAATAGGCAACGCGGTGGCGTACCTAGCGGACGCAGCGGTAGAAACCGTAAGAACCACCGCAAAGACTGGAGCCCTCTTAAACTCTGCTAGAAGAGCTGTATGGGTTAAAACCTGAGATGGTGATAGTGCATCCAAGACCCGTTTATGTGGTCTCCCATTTGAGGGCTCCCTTCTTTTCGGTAAAGGACTTGACCAAGCCCTGTCCAGGTCCACCGAAAAGGGTAAGAAATTTCCTACCAAACCTAAAAAGGAAAAAAGGAGATTTTTTCGAGGCCCCCAGGGTAAGAACCGGTCTTCAGACAAAAGACCTGTCAATACTAGGAGGTGGAGTGCTGGCAAGGACAAACAGAAGGGAGGTATCCTTTTCTCCAGCCAAAAGCCTAATGACAAGAACTCTAAGTGACGTAAGGGTAGGGGGAAGGCTTTCCCAGTTTCTCCCCAGATGGGAAAGCATATCTCAGAGCCCCCATGTCCTCCAAATTTTAAAAGAGGGCTACAAGCTAGAGTTCCTTCACTCCCCTCCCCCGAAGTTTCTGGTAACACATCTACCCAGGGACCCCTTAAAAGCTGCAGGTCTGGTACAGAATGTCTCAGAACTGGAAAGGCAGGGAGTAGTTATCCCGGGTACCTACAGAACAACAAGGTTTGGGCGTCTATTCCCACGTTTTCGTTGTTCCAAAGCCGTCAGGGAAGCATCGGCTTATAATAAACTTGAGACCCTTGAACGCTTATCTGCGTCGCAAGAGGTTTCGGATGGAGAGCGTGTACACTCTCAGGAAGCTTCTTCTGAGGGGGGTGTTCATGGTGACCATAGACCTAAAGGACGCCTATCTACACGTCCCGATATTCCCAGCACATCAGGCCTTCCTCAGGTTTGCAATCACTTCCGCCCAGGGAGTGCAACATTGGCAGTTTGCTGCGCTTCCCTTCGGACTGTCATCCAGTCCAAGAGTCTTTACAAAGATCATGGCGGAGGAGATTGCTTACCTGCACCTGCAGGGTATAGCAGTAGTCCCCTACCTCGACGATCTGCTTCTCTACAATCAGAGTCGAGATCTCCTTCTTGCAGACCTGGCCAGGGTCGTGAGCACCTTGGAAAGCCTGGGGTGGATCATCAACAAAGAAAAATCCTCGATGGTCCCAGAACAGAAGAAAGTTTACTTGGGATTCCTAGTGGATTCCTTAGAAAGAAAAATAGGATTTTTTACTCACCGTAAAATCCTTTTCTCTGAGTCCATGGACCGACACAGCTTCTCTATTGACAAAGTGGGTATTATCCGTTAATTAGGAGTGACTAGGCAGAAAAACGTGTAAAAAGTGTTGCATCACACCTTCTACAGTACCGCCCAGGGGGCGGACCCTCTGGGTATACCCTCTCAGTCTGCATCTTCGCAGATCAGTTCGTCAAAAAGCAGTACAAACTTAAAAGGAGGGGTGGGTGCTGTGTCAGTCCATGGACTCAGAGAAAAGGATTTTACGGTGAGTAAAAAATCCTATTTACTTCTTCGTCCATGGACCGACACAGCTTCTCTATTGACAAAGTGGGACGTCCCAAAGCACTGTCAGAGAAAAAACGAGGGGTGGTAACAGCATAAAAATAAACTTCACCCCAAACACAAAACAGCACTCCTCCAACGGAGGAGTTGCAACTCTAAACAGCCGCTTCCAAAACCTTGCGGCCAAAAGAGGCATCCGAAGATGCACCTACATCAATTTTGTAGAATTTTGTGAAAGTGTGTGCGGACGACCAAGTCGCCGCTTTACATAATTGGGAAACAGACGCTTGATGTCGGAAAGCCCAAGAGGCACCTATTGCCCTGGTCGAATGCGCCGTGACAGGAAAGGGGGGCACCTGACCCTTTAAGGCGCAAGCCTGGATTACTATCTGTCGGATCCACCTAGAGATGGTGGCCGATGAGACAGCTTGGCCCTTCTTGGGACCAGCCACCGAAACAAGCAGTGAGTCTGACTTCCGGAACAGGGAAGTAGCAGATAGGTATACTCTCAAAGCTCGGACAACGTCCAAGGAATGCAACGCCGACTCCTTAGGATTCGACGGCTGAGGACACAAGGATGGAAGTACAATGTCTTCGTTGAGATGAAAAGCTGAAACGACTTTCGGAAGAAAGGAAGGCTGCGGCCGCAGCACCAGCTTATCCTTGTGGAAAATCAAATAGAGAGCCTTGCAGGACAAGGCTGCCAGCTCAGAGACTCGTCTAACTGACGTAACAGCCACCAAAAAGACCACTTTCTGAGAAAGTGTCAACAGGGGAATATCTCTAATATTCTCAAACGGTGCCTTCTGAAGCACCGAGAGGACCAGGTTCAAGTCCCACGGAGGTAACGGGGGACGGACCGGAGGGGCCACATGTCGGACCCCCTGCACAAATGTACTCACGAGAGAGTGAGTCGCCAGGGGTCGCTGAAAAAAGACAGCCAGGGCAGATATCTGTCCCTTAAATCGTACTTAGGGCAAGCCCTTGGTCCACCCCATGCTGTAAAAACAGCAGGATTCTGGAAACCAAATAGGTACGCGGATGCCATTTCATTTCCTCACACATGGAGATGTAGGCCCTCCAAGTGCGGTGATAGACCTTCCTAGAGGATGGTTTTCGAGCACTTCTCATAGTAGAGATTACTGAGTCTGACAGGCCCCGATCTCTCAGTACCTGGTTCTCAACAGCCATGCCGTTAAAGCCAATGACTGTAAAGCAGGATGGAATATGGGACCTTGCGATAGGAGGTCCTTCCGTAGTGGTAGGCGCCAGGGGACGTCTGCTACCAGACGTACTAGATCGGCGTACCAAGGACGCTGAGGCCAATCTGGAGCGATTAGGATCATTGGAATTCCCTCTGCCTCCACTCTGCGGAGCAGAAGAGGAAGAAGCCTTAAGGGAGGGAAGGCATAGATTAGCCGATACTGACCCCACGATGCTACCAACGCGTCCGTTGCGTCTGCCCATGGGTCTCTTGACCGGGACACAAATCTCAATACCTTCCGATTGAGTCGGGAAGCCAGAAGATCTACGTCTGGTGTGCCCCATCTTTGGCAGAGGAGTTGGAACACCTCCGGGTGTAAGGACCCTTCTCCCTGGTCCAGCATCTGGCGGCTCAGGTAGTCCGCCTGCCAGTTTTCCACACCCGGAATATACACGGCCGACAGTGCCGGTACGCTCCTCTCTGCCCACTTCAGGATGCGAGCGATCTCCGATGTTGCAGCTGAGCTTCTTGCTCCGTCTTGATGATTGACATATGCCACTGCTGTGGCGTTGTCTGACTGGATCCTGACTGGACGCCCCTGCAGCCTCTGAGACCATTTGAAGAGGCACAGCCTGATCGCCCGGATTACCAGGACATTGATCGGCAGGAGGGCTTCCTCTGGGGTCCAGCGACCTTGCGCCGACTGAACACCCCAGACTCCCCCCCAACCTGTAAGGCTGGCGTCCGTCGTGATCACTATCCAGTAAACCGGAAGAAATGACTTCCCGGCCATTAGAGCCGGTGCTGTCAGCCACCATACCAGGGATCTCCTGACTATGTGGCTCACTCGGATTTGATAATCCAGAGATGATGGACATCTGTTCCATCTGGACAGAACTTCCTTCTGTAACACTCGAGTGTGGTATTGAGCATATGGAACCGCCTCGAAGGAGGCTACCCTGAGGCCCAACACTCGCATGCAAAAAACGGAGTGACGACCAATTCCTGGAAGTCAGCTGCCGTACTGCAGCCCGGAGGGTCTGCAACTTCTCCACAGGGAGGAATACCTTTGCCTCTGAAGAATCCAGAATCAACCCCAGGTACCCTAGGCGTTGAGTGGGCACCAATACTGACTTTTGCGTGTTTAGTATCCAACCACAGTCTCGAAGAGTCTGACAGGTAATGGACACGCTTACCTCTAATTCTGAGCTTGAAGGGGCCTTCAGCAGAAGGTCGTATAAGTAGCCTGTGATAGCGATACCCCGCTGTCTTAGAAGTGCCAGAATCGGAGCGAGCACCTTGGTGAACGTCCTGGGTGCTGAGGCAAGGCCCAACGGGAGGGCCACAAACTGGTAGTGGTCCTTCCCGATAGCAAATCGCAGAAACCTCTGGTGTCTGGAGTATATGGGGACATGCAGGTATGCGTCCTTGATGTCCAAGGAGGCCAGAAAGTCCCCCGGATGGAGAGCCGTGACTACAGATCGAACCGACTCCATCCAAAAACTTTGTACCTTCACAAAGCTATTGAGGGCTCTGAGATCCAAGCTTGGACGAACCCCCTCCTTCTTCGGCACAATGAACAGATTTGAGTAAAAACCCCGTTCCAGTTCTGGAACTGGAATAACTACCCCGCGTTCCAGTAGACCCTGGACCGCCCCATACAGGGCCTCCCGACGGGTCGGTAGTAGCTGGAGATTGGAGGTGTTGAATCTGTCCGGTGGACAAGAGAGAAACTCTATCTTGTAGCCTGAGGAGATTACTTCGCAAACCCACCTGTCGGAGATTAGTGCTGTCCACTGAGTCGCGAATTTGCGAAGACGTCTCCCCACCCGAGAGCTGGGTGGGGGTGGACCTTCATGCGGACGCAAATTTGTCCGCAGGCTTATTGGGTATGCGGGACCAGGGACGCTTTAGTCCTTGGGCAGGCGCTTTATCGGCCTGGGGTCTTTTCCCTGTCGCCCTAGGGGGACGAAAAAACCACTTGTGTGCAGTAAAGGAGGGCCCTTGCCCTTGGCGTGGCCCCTTATCCTTGCTAATTTGGGGAAGCAAAGTGCTTTTACTTCCTGTGGCATCCTTGATGATGTCATCCAGAGAAGCCCCAAAAAGTCTGTCGCCCTTAAAAGGCAGATCCAACAGGGCTTTCTTGGAAGTCTGGTCCGCAGACCAGCCTTTTAGCCAGATCAGGCGGCGTATTGCTACTGCATAAACCAAAGTTTTAGACAGCAGGGGAATAGTATTCATGTCTGACTCGCAGACAAACCTAAGGCCCTGGACCAACAGGTCGGCCAATGTTATCTCAGCAGGAGGAGCATCTCGCTCCTTAACCCCTGGAGTAGCAATCTTGCCCATTCAGTAAGTGTGTGAGACACTAGGGCCCCCGCCAATGCCGGGCGTACTGCCGAGCCTACCACTGAGTATAGGTAGCAAGCGAGTGCTTCAGCTTTCTTATCCACAGGGTCCTTGAAAACAGGAGCCCCTTCTACAGGAATTGTGGTGGCTCTATTAAGTCTGGACACCGGAGGGTCCACTATAGGGGGGAGAGGTCCATTTCTTCAGAAAACTCTCCTCAAAAGGGGTACCGTACCGCAAAACCTCCTTGGGGCTGTAAAGACCCTCAGTGGGTTCTCCCATTCCTTGTATAAGAGTTTATCAAAAGACACACAAGGGAACACCTTAGCAGTGCGGGCAGGTCTATGAAACCCAAGTGGACCGGAGTCTCTGCTGCTTCCGCAGTATTTTCCAATTTTAGCATATCCCGCACTGCAGTAATAAGGTCAGAAACCAAAGCCGTCTCGCGTACTGACCTGGACTTTGAGTCATTCTCACTGTCCGGTCACGGTCTGCAGTCTCTGATGCGTCAGAATCTGGGCCCCGAGCCGTAGCTGGACCTGGTTCTGCACCAGAATTATCCCCAAAAGCTTGCAGGGGATGGGGCGTTTACTACCCCCTGTATTCCCGTGTGCTGCTTCCACCCTGGCAGCAAACGCCTCTAGGATTGCAGTCATAGCGTTCATAGACACCTCAGGGGCACCAGCTGCTAAATCTGGTGTTTCAGGGGAGAAGACATCTGGCTCAGATGCCATGCTGACCACACGCTGACACTCACAGGGCTCCAGGCAAGATATCAATAGGCCACCCTCCTGTGCTGCAGAGAGGCCGGGTTACCCAGAGGACTCACCACCCTGGATAGGTACTGCTATGCTGCGCCTGTGATGCTGTCCCCCTGCTGCTGTGTCAGTCTGCTTCTTTTATCAGCACTTCCTGTGTGAATTTTCGCGCCAGTGTAATGCACCCTAGAGGCCGGAGGCTCTCGAAAAATGGTTGCCAAAAACGTCTGTATGGAAGATAATGTGGGCTCTAAGAAAATGGCCGCTGACAGAAGATAGAGGTCAAGCAGCCATAGCCCACAAAAAGATGGCCGCCGAACGGCAATATCTGCATACAGGGTGGACAAACATGGCCGCCGATCAGCTGATAGGGGCCAGTGGGTGTGGCCGAACCACAGGAAGATGGCCGCCGGGCAGTCACAAGAGGCCAAACTTGGCATGGACCACCTCAAAATGGCCGCCGACAGCATGGAGGAGGAAGGACACAAACACAGGTAAGAAAAAATGACATTTCTTTTAAATGTTAGTTACAGCCAGCCCCGCTCCAGTGGGACCCCCTAGGTGACCCCCAGCAACCTTTAGCTAGAAGCCCAGGGAGGAGGGAAAGGCAGGGAGAGAGGGAAGAAAGGGGCCACAACCACTTACTTGATCTCTCCAGGAATGTCCAGCTAAATCACCCAGCCGAGGCAGGGGAGTTTTACTTACCTATCTTGCATGTATTCTGCTGGAAGACATTCCAAACAGATCATCGTCCGCGCACGGAAGGTGACTGTTGGCCAGGCATGCTGTGATTGGACCCCGAAGGGACGATCATATGTATGCCCTGGAGCATGACGCTCACCGGACAGGCTGCTGCGACTCGGCCGTAAGGTCAGCCGAAGCTGAGCGGTCCGATGCAAGCCTTGGAGCGTAAGCTCACCGGCCAGGCTGCTGCGACTCGGCCGTAAGGTCAGCCGAAGCTGAGCGGTCCGATGCAGGCCCTGGAGCGTAAGCTCACCGGCCACCCGTGGAGCGACCGGCATGTCGTGGAAAACCCAGCGCGTAGCTAGGGTCGGCACACGCTCGATGGCCGAAACTGGGGAGACTACAAGGATCGAGGATCCAGCCTGTCACCCAGTCGGCAGTTGATCGAAGATCGCAGGAAACAACAAATGTAGCAAAAAAAAAAAAAATATATATATATATATATATATATATATATATATTTTTTTTTTTCCCCGGACCAATGGGCCCGAAGGGAGCCATGTCCTACTCCTTGCTAGACAGAAAAAAACTGATCTGCGAAGATGCAGACTGAGAGGGTATACCCAGAGGGTCCGCCCCCTGGGCGGTACTGTAGAAGGTGTGATGCAACACTTTTTACAAGTTTTTCTGCCTAGTCACTCCTAATTAACGGATAATACCCACTTTGTCAATAGAGAAGCTGTGTCGGTCCATGGACGAAAGAGTAACTTGTTTTACCCCAGGACAAGGTCCAAGGTCTTATGACAACGGTCAGGTCTATGTTGGAGGCAGAGGAATCCTCCTTCAGAAGCATCATGCGGGTGCTGGGTCTAATGACCTCTTGCATCCCAGCGGTGCCGTGGGCTCAGCTCCACTCCAGACCTCTCCAAGAATTCCTTCTATCCTCTTGGGACGGATCAAGGGAATCTCTAGACTACAGGGTCCCCATCCCAGTTGTGGCAAAGGAATCTCTGAGGTGGTGGCTCATTCCTCAGAATTTACTGGTGGGTCGTCTGTGGAGTCAGTCCAACCCTCTCAGGATAACCACAGACGCAAGCGCCTGGGGTTGGGGGGCTCACTTAGACGAGCTCAGAGCTCAGGGTTCCTGGAACCGAGGTCAGAGGGGCGCCTCCTCAAACCTCCGAGAATTGTTGGCGGTCCGGGAGGCTCTAAAGGCCTTCGAGGATCGAGTCAGGGGCCGAGAGGTCCAGATTCTATCCGACAATGCCACCACAGTGGCATTCCTGAACCATCAGGGAGGCACCAGGTCCCGTACCCTTCTGGCTTTGTCTCTGGAGATCCTGAGCTGGGCAGAGCTCCGGATTCCCTCTATCACAGCGGTTCACATAAAAGGGGTTCACAACGTAGAGGCAGACTTTTTAAGTCGCCACCCGATTCTCCAGGGAGAATGGGAGTTGAACACAGAGGTGTTCGATCTGGTGTGCCAACGGTTCGGCAATCCGGAGATAGACCTCTTCGCCCGCAGGGAAAACAAAAAGCTAAAGAGGTTCTTTTCCCTGACCCGGGAATGGGGCTCAGAGGGAGTGGATGCGCTGGCCCAGGTGTGGAGTTTTCATCTGGCCTATGCCTTTCCCCCTCTGAGTCTGATTCCGAGGATCCTGCAGAAGCTGGACCTCTCAGAATGCTGTCTCATTTTGGTCACCCCCTGGTGGCCCAAGAGAGCCTGGTTTCCCACTCTGGAGAACTGGTCTGTAGCTCCCCCTCTCCATCTACCAGTTCGGTCAGACCTTCTTCTTCAGGGTCCGGTCTTCCACCCAGAGCCCAGCTTCTTCAAACTGACGGCCTGGTGCTTGAAAGGCAGAACCTGCGGGAGAAGGGCTGTTCAGAGAGAGTGATCACCACTCTCCTCTCTAGTAGAAAGGAGGTCACCAGGCGGATTTATGCTAAGGTGTGGGGGGTCTTCTCTCGCTGGTGTTCAGAGAGAGAGGTTTCCCAACAGGAAACTTCGGTCATTCTGGAATTTCTCCAGGATGGAGTTGATCTGGGGCTGGCTACCAAGACACTAAGAGTTCAGGTAGCAGCCTTATCTTACTTCCTGGACAGAAGATTGTCCCAGGACCCGTTGATTAAAAGATTCTTGTCAGCTAGGGACAGAATGTCTCCAGTACAGATCTCTAGGGTTCCACCCTGGGATCTCTCCTTGGTTCTAGAACAGTTAACTAAGGCTCCGTTCGAGCCTTTAGACAGTATTTCTATTAAACTTCTCACAGTTAAGTTTACCTTTCTGCTGGCGATAACGACAGCCAAAAGAGTAGGTGATATGCAGGCTCTGTCAATTAAAGAGCCGTTTTTTCGTTTATTTGAGGACAGGGTTGTTCTCAGGCAGGACCCCCTGTACCTTCCCAAGGTAGTATCAAAATTTCATAGAACACAGGAAATAATACTCCCTTCTTTTTGTTCCAATCCCCAGAATGAAAGGGAGGCTTCCTTTCATTGTTTGGATGTCAGACGATGTCTGCTTTCTTATTTGGATAGAGTTAGCATTTTCAGAAAATCCAGCCACTTATTTATTAATTTTTCTGGCCAGAAAAAGGGCCAACAGGCTTCTAGAGTAACCATAGCTAGGTGGATAAAACAAGCAATCTCCCTAGCTTATGACCAGGCTGCTAAGACAGCCCCGAAGGTTAAGGCACATTCCACTCGGTCTCTGGCAACCTCCTGGGCAGAAAGGGCCAGAGCTTCGGTCGAACAAATCTGCCAAGCTGCGACATGGTCAAGCCAGAACACTTTTTTGAAGCATTATAGAGTGGAGTTGCTGTCGCCTCAGGACCTCTCATTTGGTAGGAAGGTCCTGCAAGCGGTCGTCCCACCCTAAGGTAGGCCTGCAAATTACTTGCTTCTCTCTCATTGTGCCATCCTGGAAGACGTCTTGAGAAAAGTACCAGTTACTTACCGGTAATGGTCTTTCTGGTAAGTCTTCCAGGACGGCAGGCCTACTTCCCACCGCTCTGGTTAAGTATATTAATATATAGATATATATATATATATATATATAGAGTTGTTGTTTTCACTCTCGTGCACTAGTGTGGAGTACTTTTTCACAAACTGAGGAGCACAGGGAGGGGTGGGGTTTTTAACCTCTTTGATTGATTGTGTTTCCTGTCAGGTGGACTAGTCATCTCTCATTGTGCCGTCCTGGAAGACTTACCAGAAAGACCATTACCGGTAAGTAACTGGTACTTTTTTACTCCTCCCCCCATAAAACATATTCTCGCATTGATTATTTTCTTATCCCACATGCCCAACTCCATGCAGTTCAAGATGCTATCATTGGCTCCATTACTTGGTCAGACCATGCACCCATGTCCCTGATATACAGTGCCTTGCGAAAGTATTCGGCCCCCTTGAACTTTTCATCCTTTTGCCACATTTCAGGCTTCAAACATAAAGATATAAAATTTTAATTTTTTGTGAAGAATCACCAACAAGTGGGACACAATTGTGAAGTGGAACAAAATCTATAGGATTTTTGAAACTTTTTTAACTAAGAAAAAAACGAAAAGTGGGGCGTGCAAAATTATTCGGCCCCCTTGCGTTAATACTTTGTAGAGCCACCTTTTGCTGCGATTACAGCTGCAAGTCGCTTGGGGTATGTCTCTATCAGTTTTGCACATCGAGAGACTGAAATTCTTGCCCATTCTTCCTTGCAAAACAGCTTGAGCTCAGTGAGGTTGGATGGAGAGCGTTTGTGAACAGCAGTTTTCAGCTCTTTCCACAGATTCTCGATTGGATTCAGGTCTGGACTTTGACTTGGCCATTCTAACACCTGGATACGTTTATTTGTGAACCATTCCTTTGTAGATTTTGCTGTATGTTTGGGATCATTGTCTTGTTGGAAGATAAATCTCCATCCCAGTCTCAGGTCTTTTGCCGACTCCAACAGGTTTTCACCCAGAAGGGTCCTGTATTTGGCTGCATCCATCTTCCCCTCAATTTTAACCATCTTCCCTGTCCCTGCTGAAGAAAAGCAGGCCCAAACCATGATGCTGCCACCACCATGTTTGACAGTGGGGATGGTGTGTTGAGGGTGATGAGCTGTGTTGCTTTTACGCCAAACATATCGTTTTGCATTGTGGCCAAAAAGTTCGATTTTGGTTTCATCGGACCAGAGCACCTTCTTCCACATGTTTGGTGTGTCTCCCAGGTGGCTTGTGGCAAACTTTAGACAAGACTTTTTATGGATATCTTTGAGAAATGGCTTTCTTCTTGCCACTCTTCCATAAAGGGCAGATTTGTGCAGTGTACGACTGATTGTTGTCCTGTGGACAGACTCTCCCACCTCAGCTGTAGTTCTCTGCAGTTCATCCAGAGTGATCATGGGCCTCTTGGCTGCATCTCTGATCAGTCTTCTCCTTGTCTGAGCTGAAAGTTTAGAGGGACAGCCAGGTCTTGGTAGATTTGCAGTGGTCTGATACTCCTTCCATTTCAAAATGATCGCTTGCACAGTGCTCCTTGGGATGTTTAAAGCTTGGGAAATCTTTTTGTATCCAAATCCGGCTTTAAACTTCTCCACAACAGTATTACGGACCTGCCTGGTGTGTTCCTTGGTCTTCATGATGCTCTCTGCGCTTTCAACAGAACCCTGAGACTATCACAGAGCAGGTGCATTTATACAGAGACTTGATTACACACAGGTGGATTCTATTTATCACCATCAGTCATTTAGGACAACATTGGATCATTAAGAGATCCTCGCTGAACTTCTGGAGTGAGTTTGCTGCACTGAAAGTAAAGGGGCCGAATAATTTTGCACGCACCACTTTTCAGTTTTTTATTTGCTAAAAAAGTTTAAAATATCCAATAGATTTCGTTCCACTTCACAATTGTGTCCCACTTGTTGGTGATTCTTCACAAAAAATAAATTTTTTATATCTTTATGTTTGAAGCCTGAAATGTGGCAAAAGGATGAAAAGTTCAAGGGGGCCGAATACTTTCGCAAGGCACTGTATGCCTTACAAGACTCTCCCTTGACTAGATCTAATCATTGGCGATTGAATGAAAGCCTTTTACAAGATGAAGAGGTACGGGAAGATGTAGTCAAGGAAATGGGTTTTTATTTTAAAACCAATGACACTCCGGATTGTGACCCTGGGACTATCTGGGAGGCGCATAAGGCAGTTATCAGGGGCATCCTGATCAAGCATGCAGAAATGGAATAAAACGTAAACGAACCCAACAAGCTATTAGTGTAAGAACTATCTATATTAGAAGATCGACATAAAAAAGCTCAAACTGAAGGGGTGGAGAAAGAACTTTTGGCTAAAAGGACACAAATCGTAGATCTTTTGCAGTACAAGCAGTGCTACAGATATGTAAAAGATTCTCGTATGAAGCGGGGAACAAATGTGGGAAGGTTTTAGCTAGAACGTTACGAGGACAAAAATCAAAGACTTATATTCCTCATTTGACACCACCTAATAGACCAAAGATTGTAAAACCATATGATATAGCACAGGAATTTAAAGAATTCTATGAAACACTTTATAATTTGAAGGTTAAACTTCCTACTCAAAAACAAATAGATACATATCTTACTCTATCTTCGATGCCACGATTATCAGATATAGATAGAGATAAAATGGAAGACCCTTTAATAGAGTTGAGCGGACACCTAGATGTTTGGGTTCAATGGGTTCGGCCGAACTTTGGAAAAAAGTTTGAGTTCGGGTCCGAACTTGACCCCGAACCCAATTGAAGTCAATGGGGACCCGAACTTCTGAGGACTAAAAAGGCTCTAAAAAAATAATGGAAAGGGCTAGAGGGCTGCAAAATGTTGTTAAGAGCACGGGAAGTGCTCTGCAAACAAATGTGGATAGGGAAATAACATAAAAAAATAATATGCTGGAGGCCCCCTTTTCAGCAGAAGAGGTACAGGAAGTCATTAAGAAGCTCAGAAACTCAAAACTCAACGGCATGATGCCACACATATGGTAGGAATGCCCCAGAATACGCCCTTTCTGTAAAAAAATATTCAATTTAATGGATAAGCTAGTGGGAAAATAAAATACTTTGAAATAAAAATGTAGCGGGGTGCTAAATTTAAGGGAAGTGTTTAAGTGGTAAATAGGCTCAAACACCCTAATTCTGTAGGATTCATGGACCATTTTGTCCTCGGGGGACAGTATTGGTGTGCAGTTCCCTGCGGCCTACAGGTGGCGCTGCCATGGTAGGCTAGGGTTGAACCGCCGATACAGTGCTGTGCCTTTTGTGTCCCCTCTTGGCAGTAGTACAGCGGGGCAGGGAACTTGCTGTGCATGCCGGGAGAGGATATAAAAGGAGCAGACGCCTCCTGATCGGGGTCTGAGCCCCAGGCACCTTTGGCCTGGGGGCTGATGTCCAGTGGGGTCCGCGCCCAGGTGCCTTTGGCCTGGGTGCAAGTGTTCCTATTCCATCTCTGGCACCTTTAGCCCGGGGTGAGGTACTATCCTGGAGTTCCTGCTGCCCTGGGTATGGAGGCCTAGGGGCGGGAGTAAAGCCTGGGATCCAGAGCCTTCGTCTGGAGTCCGCTAAGGGTCAAGGAGTCTTTGGGTGCCGCCTCGTGTAGGGGACCCTGTTCCAGGGAAGGGAGGAACCTTCCGATGGCCCGATGCTGGAGGCACGGTGAAGGAAGGGTCTGTTGACTCCCTGGAGAGATGTCTTCCCCTTGATATGGGCTAGTTCTTAGGAGAAGCTCAAGGTCATCCTGACTGTATCGGAGGCCTTATTCACCTGGCCCGTGGCAGGGGCCTTATACACCCTGGTCTGTGTCAGAGACCAAAGTTCTCCAGGTCCGTGGCAGGGGCCTTGTACACACGGTCTGTGGCATAGACCAACCTCACGGTCTGTGGCTGAGACCGTGTGCCTAAAACGGTTTGAGAAACCTAAGCAGTGAAGTGAATGTGCTACATTTGTGCCTGGACCTCCTCCACACCTTAAGCTGTCCTGTTGCTCTAACCTTTTCTATCCGAGTACAGTTTATTTTGCCATGAGAGAATAAGGAGTTTCAGCTGGTGTGGACATTGACTTTACTGGGAATTCAAGGACTTGCCTCTACCTACAGTAGAGGTGAGAATCATCCTCTGGAGGAGTTTTGACTCCGGCTGTGGACACGGCCCGTCAAGTACACCGCTCAACCTCTTTATACAGGAGGGTACGGGCTGGTAGTGCGGTGCGCCTTTCTCCCTCCTGCGAGGAGCCAACAACATAAAGGCAGGTAAGGGGGAAAGGATCTGTGCGCTACAAAAAAATAAAATAAAAATTATAATCTTGACCTAGGAGGACGAGGTCCATATGGAGTAGGAGGTTGAGGTGGCGGTGGATGTGGCTGTGTAGGTGGAAGCGGCGGTGGAGGAGGACGAGGTAGCCAACACTGGTTCAAAAATAAAACAATGGCTGGGTAAGGCCGGTGATGTGTCGAATTCTGTCCCCCATCGGATAGTGTCCACCCTGTACTGCGCTTGCTTAGTACATAGGACAAGGGGATTTCGAAAATCTCACAAGACAAACGGCGCCTGCGCGGTGAGCCCAGGTTCAAGCCACACCATCCGAGGTTCAAGCCGAGCCAAGCGAGGCCGTGCCCGAAGCGTGGCGATCAAAGCGAGCCCGTGAGGGGCCCTGTTACTATGTGCTACCGTATGTCCACTTGGATGGTGGGGCTTGAACCTGCACTCACTGCGCAGGCGCCGTTCATCTTCGGAGATTTTGTGAATCTCCTTATCCTCTGTACTGCGCAAGCGCTGCGCCTGTGCAGAACGGGCTGGACACAATCCGATGGCTGGACAGTTTTTGTCAGAACACCGGTATACATGTCTATTCTGCACAAGGTCCTGTGGGATCCATGCCTGGTTCATTTTAATGAACGTGAGCTTGTCCACATTGGCTCTGGACAGGCGGCTGCGCTTGTCTGTGATAACGCCCCCTTGCCGTGCTAAATACATGTTCAGATAATACACTGACTGCAGGGCAGGCCAGCACCTCCAAGGCGTAAAGGGCAAGCTCAGGCCATGTGCCCAATTTGGAGACCCAGAAGTTGAATTCCTGGCTATGCACTCTTTCGGAAAGACAGGGTAAAAAGGAAGGGTGGAGGGGTCTGTCTCTATGTGAGAAGTGATCTCAAAGCGAGTGTGAAAGAGGACCTGGTGGATGGAGAGTGTGATGAGTCTGAAGCATTATGGGTGGAACTGCATACAGATGTGCGTAGTTCAAAGCTAATCATTGGAGTTTGTTATAGACCACCCAATGTTAATGAGGAGTTAGAGACTCAGCTCCTTGCACAGATGGAAAGGGCTGCAAGGGTGATAATAATGGGGGATTTTAACTACCCAGAAATTGACTGGAGTAATGGAACTGCTGGGACAGTTAAAGGGCAAAAATATATAAACCTATTGCAGGACAATTTTATGGTCCAGTTTATTGAGGCCCCAACTAGGAATGATGCTCTGTTGGACCTGGTAATCTCAAACCATGCAGAGCGTATTACTAATGTTCAGATAAAGGAACACCTGGGTAGCAGTGACCATAACATGATTTCATTTGATGTTAGTTGTAAGCAAAAATCACATACAGGAAAGATAAAAACACTTAATTTCAAGAGAGCAAATTTTCCAAGGATGAGCGCTGCTCTCCAGGACTTAGACTGGGAAGGAATATTGGCATCAATGGGCACAGAACAGAAATGGGAATTCTTCAAAAAGACTGTTTGTGAACTCACTGCAAAGTATATTCCCATGGGCAATAAGTTTAAAAGGCTAAAAATAAAACCTATGTGGCTCACTGCCAAAGTTAAAAAAGCTATAAACTATAAGAAAAGAGCTTTTAAAAAAATATAAAAATGAGGGAACACTAGTGTCATTTAAATGTTACAAAGAATATAACAGGATATGTAAAAAGGAAATCAAGGATGCAAAAATTCAAAATGAACGACAGATTGCAAAAGATAGTAGGACAAACCCCAAAAAATTCTTCAAATATATTAATAGTAAAAAGGTCAAGTCTGAGCATGTAGGCCCTTTACAAAATAATCTAGAGTGGGTGACTGGGGACAAAAAGAAGGCTAATTTATTAAATACTTTCTTCAGTTCTGTGTATACAAAGGAGCATGGGGGAGCTCATGTCCAAAATGGGGGTGGTAGTGACACAGCCCCAAATCCACAATGGCTCAAAAGTGATATGGTCCAGAAATATTTAGATGGAATAAAGGTGGATAAAGCACCTGGACCAGATGGCATACACCCACGGATCCTAAAAGAATTGAGCTCTGTAATTTCAAAGCCATTGTATTTAATTTTTAGGGACTCAATGACAGGAATAGTACCACTGGATTGGCGCAGGGCCAATGTGGTGCCTATATTTAAAAAGGGAATTAAGTCTTTACCAAGTAACTATAGACCTGTTAGTTTAACTTCTATAGTTGGGAAAATACTGGAGAGATTAATAAAAGACCACATGGATGAGTTCTTGCTGGAAAAAAACTATTTAAGCAACAGACAGCATGGATTCATGAAAGACAGAAGTTGTCAAACAAACCTGATTTCTTTTTATGAAGAGGTAAGTAAGACTTTGGACAAAGGGGTGGCTGTGGACGTGGTATACTTGGATTTTGCAAAAGCGTTCGATACAGTTCCCCACACACGGCTCATGTGTAAGGTAAAGTCTACAGGTTTGGAAATATCAGTTTGTAAATGGATAGAAAACTGGCTAAAAGACAGAATTCAGAGAGTAGTGGTTAATGATTCTTACTCTGAATGGTCCAAGGTTATCAGTGGTGTACCCCAAGGTTCAGTGCTGGGACCCTTACTTTTTAATATGTTTATAAATGATATTGGGTCTGAGATCAAAAGTAACATTTCTGTCTTTGCAGAGGACACCAAGCTATGCAGTGGAATAACGTCCTTACAGGATGTCGCCAATTTACAAGCCGACCTCTATGCCCTGTCTAATTGGGCGACTGTGGCAGATGAGGTTTAATGTTGATAAATGTAAAGTTATGCACTTGGGGGCTAAGAATATGAATGCATCATCCATACTAGGGGGAGTACAACTGGGGGGATCCGTAGTGGAGAAGGATCTGGGGGTTTTGGTAGATCATAAGCTCAATAATGGCATGCAATGCCAAGCTGCGGTTTCCAAAGCGAGCAAAGTCCTTTCTTGTATTAAGAGAGGTATGGTCTCCAGAGAGAGAGAGATATCATTTTGCCCCTGTTCAAATCATTAGTAAGACCTCATCTGGAATATGCAGTTCAGTTTTGGGCCCCAGTTCTCAAAAAGGATATTGGGGAACTGGAGAAAGTGCAGAGAAGGGCAACCAAACTGATAAGAGGCATGGAGGAGCTCAGCTATGAGGAGAGATTAGAGGAACTGAATTTATTCTCTCTTGAGAAGAGGAGATTAAGGGGGGATATGATCAACATGTACAAATATATAAGGGGTCCATATAGTGAACTTGGTGTTCAGTTATTCACTTTACGGTCAACACAAAGGACAAGGGGGCACTCTTTGCGTCTAGAGGAAAAGAGATTTCACCTCCAAATACGGAAAGGTTTTTTCACAGTAAGAGCTGTGAAAATGTGGAATAGACTCCCTGCAGAGGTGGTTCTGGCCAGCTCAGTAGATTGCTTTAAGAAGGGCCTGGATTCTTTCTTAAATGTACATAATATAACTGGGTACTGACATTTATAGGTAAAGTTGATCCGGGGAATATCCGATTGCCTCTGGGGGATCAGGAAGGAATTTTTTCCCCTGCTGTAGCAAATTGGATCATGCTCTGCTGGGGTTTTTTGCCTTCCTCTGGATCAACTGTGGGTATAGAATTGGGTATATGGGATTGTACAATATATATATATTTTTTTTATGGTTGAACTGGATGGACTTGTGTCTTTTTTCAACCTGACTAACTATGAAGGGGGCAGACCCGTCATCCAGTACGTGTAGGCCTGTGCAAACATACTGCTCAACCATGTTGGTGAAATGCTGCCTCCTGCTAAGACGTTCCATCTCAGCTGGTGGTGCTGGTTGTTGTGTCGTGCTGACAAAGTTTTTTCACATTTCGGCCATGCTAACCCTGCCTTCTGAGGTGCTGGCGGTGCCCCGGCTGCGTTGGCGACCTCTTCCTCCTCCTCTGCCTTCGCCTTGTGCTTCCACCGTACGCCCGCTGTCAGGTGGGAATGCCACCAGCAGCGCGTCTACCAGCGTGCGCTTGTACTCGCGCATCTTACGATCCCACTCTAGTGAGGGAATTAAGGACGGTACGTTGTCCTTGTAATGGGGATCCAGCAGGGTGGCCACCCAGTAATCAGCACCAGTTAGAATGTGGGCAACTCGGCGGTCGTTGCGGAAACACTGCAGCATGTAATCGCTCATGTGTGCCAGGCTGCCCAGAGGCAAAGCAAAGCTGTCCTCTGTGGGAGGTGTATCGTCTGTGTCCTCTGTATCCCCCCAGCCACGCACCAGTGATGGCCATGAGCTGGTCTGGGTGCCACCCTGCTGTGAACATGGTTCCTCCTCCTCCTCCTCCATCCCCTCCTCCTCCACCTCGTCATTCTACAGAACTGTGCCCTTGCTGCCGGACAATTGTGTACCTGGCGTTTGTTGGTGCAGGAACCCACCCTCGTAGCCACTTGTGAAAGACTGCCCTGAAAGCCTTTGAAATGATCCCGCCTCCTCCTCCTGTGCCACATCCTCTTCCATCATCGCCCAAAGCGTTTTTTCAAGGAGGCATAGAACTGGGATAGTAATGCTGAGAACGGCGTCATTGGCACTGGCCATGTTGGTGGAGTACTCGAAACAACGCAACAAGGCACACAGGTCTCGCATGGAGGCCCAGTTGTTGGTGGTGAAGTGGTGCTGTTCCGCAGAGCGACTCGCGTGATTGCTGCAGCTGAAACTCCACCATCGCCTGCTGCTGCTCGCACAGTCTGGCCAGCATATGCAAGGTGGTGTTCCACCTTGTGGGCACGTCACATATGAGGCGGTGAGCGGGAAGGCCGAAGTTACGCTGCAGCGCTGAAAGGCGAGCAGCAGCAGGGTGAGAACGCCGAAAGTGCGCACAGACGGCCCGCACTTTCTACATATTGGGGTAATTTTTCAGGAACCTCTGGACCACCAAGTTCAGCACATGCGCCAGGCAAGGGATGTGCGTCAAACCGGCTAGGCCCAGAGCTGCTACGAGATTTCGCCCATTATCGCACACCACCAGGCCGGGCTTGAGGCTCACTGACAGCAACCACTCATCGGTCTGTTGTTCCATGTCCCTCCACAACTCCTGCGCTGTGTGGGGTTTTTCCCCTAAACAGGAACGTTTTAAAACTGCCTGCTGTCGTTTACCCCTGGCTGTGCTGAAGTTGGTGGTAAAGGTGTTACGCTGACTGGATGAGGAAGCGGAGTAGGAGGAGTTAGCAACAGGAGGCAAACAGAAGCGCCCTGCAATCCTCAGTGGTGGAAGGACATGCGCCAAACTGCTATCTGCCTCAGGCCCAGCCGCCACTGCATTTACCCAGTGTGCTGTTAGGGAGATATAATGTCCCTGACCGTGCTTACTGGTCCACGTATCCGTAGTTAGGTGGACCTTGCCACAGATGGCGTTGCGCAGTGCACACGTGATCTTGTCCCCCACTTGGTTGTGCAGGGAAGGGATGGCTCGCCTGGAAAAGTAGTGGTGGCTGGGCACGACGTACTGTGGGACAGCCAATGCCATCAGGCTTTTAAAACTCTGCGTCTCCACCAGACGGTAAGACAGCATTTCAAAGGCAAGGAATTTTGAAATGCTGGCATTCAGGGCCAGGGATCATGGGTGGCTAGGGGGGTACTTCCTCTTCCGCTCCAGTGTTTGGGAGATAGAGAGCTTAACGCTTCCATGGGACATTGTGGAGATGGTTGGTGACCCAGGTGGTAGTGTTGCTGGCAGATGCTCTGTTTGCGGGTTGGCAGGTGCTACTGTAACTACAGAGGTGGATGAAGAGGCCGAGACTGCAGCAGAAGGAGCCAGAGACCTTTCTTTGTTTTGGAGGTGTCTACTCCACTGCAGCTCGTGCTTTGCACTTAGATGCCTGGTCATGCAGGTTGAGAACGTTTATGCCTCGCTTCAGGCTCTGATTGCACAGCGTGCAAACCACTCGTGTCTTGTCATCAGCACATTGTCTGAAGAACTGCCACGCTAGGGAACTCCTTGGACCTGGCTTTGGTGTGCTCGGTCCCTTGCTGCGTTGGGCAGTAGCAGATGTACTGTCATGGGGACGGACGCTCCGCTTTTTCACCCTGCTCCCTCTTCTGCTGTTCGACAACCGCCTCTTCCTCCGAACTACACTGGTCACCTGCATGACGTTAATTCCATGTGGGGTCGAGGACCTCATCATCTTCCACCCAGTCTTCACCACTGCCCTCCTTGTCTGTCTGCACAATTGCGAAAGCAGCAGCAGTTGGCACCTGTGTTTCGTCATCATCCGAGATGTGCTGTGATGGTCTTCCCATGTACTCATCATGAAACATAAGTAGTTGGGCATCGGTGCACTCAATCTCTTCCACTTCTGGGGCAGGGCTAGGTGGATGGCCCTGGGAAACCCTGCTAACAGAGTCATCGAAAAGAATCAGAGACTGCTGCATGATTTGGGGCTCAGACTGCTTGGCTGATTTGCAAGGGAGTGAGGTGAAAGACTGATGGACATGGGCTGCAGGTGCCAACTATGATCTTTCATCAGAAGAGTGGGTGGGAGACAATGTGAAGGAACCCGAGGCACTGTCAGCAACCCAATCTACTATCGTCTGTACTTGTCCTGGCCTCAACATTCGTACAGCCTCATTAGGCGCGACAAAATACTGCCGCAGGCTCGGTCGCCTACTCGCACCTGAGGAAGGTATTTCACTTGTGCGTGTAGCTGGCACAGATTGACCACGTCCTCTCCCTGCAACAGGAGCTCCACCACGACGTCCCTTTGACGTTCTCCCCTTATATTTACCAAATTTTGGATCTTGCCCTAAATGAGTGTTTTTGGAAGAGCACAACACACCGACAGTATGTAAACGCTGTATCTCACAGCTACAGAAAATGCTATTAAAAAAAATATGTTTTTGTCCTACCATTAGTTTTTTAGGATAGCACAGTAGAAGAAAAATATATAAAATTGTTTATTTCACACACCTCCAGATATGCATTAAACACTGCAAAATATTTTTTGTGGCCCTAAATGGGTGTTTTTGGAAGAGCACAACACACCCACAGTATGTAAACGCTGTATCTCACACCTACAGCAATACAGAAAATGCTATTAAAAAAAATTTTTTTTGCCCTAAAAAATTTTTTTTGGAATAGCACAATACAAGAAAAATATATAAATTGTAAATCTCACACTTGCATATATGCAGAAAACACTGCAATTTTTTTGTTGTTGCCCTAAATGGGTCTTTTTGTAAGAGCACAATACACCCACAGTATGGAAACGGTGTATCTCTCAACGTAACATATGCAGTGCTGGTGCACTGAGCTTGCAGATAAAAGTTAAAATTTCTCTGACACTGGGCTCATGGCAGTGTAAGAAGACTGTGCACTGCAACACAAACAGATAAACCTATGCAGATCGCTGAGTTATTAGATCTCTGAATCTGGACGCCTATATAAATCTCTCTCCCTGAAAGCACCAACAGGAACCTTGCCCTAAACTGTCTCTATCTTTTCTCTCAGATTACAGAATCAGGACTAACTCATAGTATTTCAATCTCTCCCTAATAAGCAACCGCAGCCAGGATCCTCTCCCTATCCTGTCTAAAGCAGAGTGACGTGCTGTGCTGTGTGCCTCTAGCTTATATAGGGGTCACATGTTGCACTGGCCAATCACAGCCATGCCATTAGTAGGGATGGCTATGATGGCTTCTAAGGGCACACCAGTTAAACAAAAGGTGATTGACTGCCCCCTGAAGCTTTTCTAAATGCGCCATTACATCGCCGAACACCGGACCCGAACATACACGCAATTGTTCGGGTTCGGGTCCGGTACCCAAAAACTAAAATGTTCGGTACGGACCCGAACTTTACAGTTCGGGTTCGCTCAACCCTACCCTTTAACAATAGAAGAACTCCAAGAAGCAGTAGGAACACATTGGATAAAGCGCCAGGTTCCGGATGGCCTAACAGCCCAATATTATAAGATTTTGCTTCCCTCTCTTGGTCAGTAAATTATCAAATTGTTTAATGCACTGGGCTCCTCCACAACTTTTACAACAGAAACCTTATTGGCCTATATCTAGGTGATCCCTAAGGAAGGGAAAGATTTGACTTCCTGTGGAAACTATAGGCCGATTTCTCTACTTAACTTAGACCTTAAAATCTTCACCAAGATATTGGCCAATAGGATTCAACATTATATCCCAAAATTGATACATCTAGACCAAGTGGGATTTGTGCCCACAAGAGAGGCAAAAGATACTACAAAGGTTTTGAAATTACAGAAGGTTAATGTATCCCAAACTCAATGTATATTTCTGAATACAGATGCAGAGAAAGCCTTTGACAGGGTGAACTGGAATTTTATGCTAGCAGTCCTAAAATATGGTGGCTTCAGGAACAAAATGTTACAATGGATTACCGCTATTTATTCCCATCCAACGGTCCGAATACGGGTAAATGGAATATGATCAGATACTCTTAAAATCACAAATGGAATGAGGCATTGGAACCATTTCTCTGCACTATTCGATTAAATCAAAATATTACAGGGATTCAGATGGGAGAGAGTCGGCATAAAATTTTGGCACATGCCAATATGCTATTCTCACTAAGGAACCCGGTGACTACACTTCAAAATCTGATGAAAGAATTTGATAAATATGGCTTGCTCTCTAACCTCAGCATCAATTTCTCAAAATCGGAAGCAATGGGGGTGAATTTGCCTCAAGAATTAATAAAGCAACTTAAGCAAAATTTCAAATTTAAATGGACTGAGAAAGCATTGACATATTTGGGTACGCTGATCCCTCCTAAAATAGAAAAAGTTTGAGTTGAGTTTCCCCCCTTTGTCAAAAATTAAGATATTGTTACTGAGTTGGAATACGGGCTTTCATTCCTGGTTAGGACGATGTAGCACTATCAAAATGAACATACTTCCTAAACTATTGTATTTATTTCAGACACTGCCAATACGCATTCCACCTAGCTATTTTAAGCAGAGTCAAAAGCTATTGTTTGACTTTATCTGGGCATATAAGCACCCTAGGATAACAACGCAAGGTATTGATGTGTCCAAAAGAATATGGAGGATTGGCAGTGCCGGATATACGAAAATATTATCTAGCAACCCACTTAAGTAGGGTAATTGACAAAGATACCAAACTTTGGGTGCAGATGGAATGTGCACAGTCTTTGATACCCTTGGGCAGAGCCTCTTGGTGCCATGCAAAAATGGGAACAGGATTTAGGAACAGCGTTGGGATAGTACACAAAGACAGCAGATTTTTAGGCTTATTCGTAAAACATCAATCTGTGCAAAAACACAAGAAACAAACTAAGATTCTTAGCCGATGGTATAAAACTACAGAAAAATTGAATAAAGCCTTTCCTGAACGTTCGGATTTGTGCTGGAGACGCCAAGTAAAGGTACTATTCTTCATATGTTTTGGAATTGTCCTAAATTAAAACATTTCTGGACAGTAGTGGGACATACGCTTCAGAGGTTTACTAGCCATACGCTACCAGAAGACCCGGCCTTTTTTCTTTTCCATAAATCATATATACCAGAGAAAACAAAGAATTGATTATCGGCCACCTCTTGGAGGCGGCAAGGGCATGCATTCCTCTGAGGTGGAAATCAGCACGATTGGAAGACTTAGTATTTCAGCACGACATCAACTGGAATTATATCTCAAGATTTGGTTAGAATGGAATGATTTTGCATTATCAGAAGAAGGGAGAATCCTCTATGACAATTAGGAAGGTTTTTAAGAGTCTCGGTCTCAGGCGTGTTTGGTCCCCTTCCTCTTTTTATGGGTTTTTGGGGTTACTCTGGGTTAAAATGGAACGGGACAGGCTACGGAGTGGAGAGAGCGTGGTGGTAGGAGATGACTAGACTGCACTCCGGAAGCGTTAAAGAGAAGAGAGATAATTATAGATATTGATATACAAAAAGGTGTAGCGCTGGCTAAACAAAACTGCGTATAGCTAAACAGTGAATTAATTAATGAGAAAAAGTATCAAAAAACATAAGTGAATACTACAAATAAACACTTTATAGTTCATATGTATCTGTGAAAAAATATGATATGAAATCGTCTCCTCTATTTAAAGATGATAAAGAGTTCTACAGAGTGCAGGTATCCGATGTAAACCATGGGGATAATGCTCCAATACTTAGTAAAAGATCCCGCCACCAAGGTGAAGAGTGAAGGCTTACCAGACAGCCTGTGACCGCCCTTCTCAGGGGGGTCAAAACAGGCTCAGTAGAGTGATGTTTACTCAATGGAAAGCGGGAAGATTCAGCAGGGACGCTTCATCCACGGTGGGAGAGTCTCCAGAGACGTTGATTGGACACCTGGCCGAAACCGGAAGTAGACAGACTCTTTGCAGATCAGAGTGGATGTTCCTAAGTAAATGGGGTAAAATCCAAAAGAGAAAGAAAAACTTCCCATAGTGTAGTGTTCATCCATAAAAAGTTTTATTTTCATGTGCAATACAGAACCTTAAAAAACAAGTCCTGAGATATTTAAAATCCTGATAAAAAACTCCTTGCAAGGAATGAAAGGCTCCGTGTTCTGTCAATCAATAACGACCGTTCGCGTGTGCGCAATGCGTGCACGTGTCGCCCTACGTCGTTTTGTCAAATCTGACATCATCAGGGGCACGTCCACGCAAACGCGCTATTTATAACCAAAGAACCCGCAAAGGGTTCTCTCATTGGATGGGTCTCAGATTGACGGACGGAGCGGATTGGATGGACCCATGCAATGAATTCTCACAGCAGAGGTCTGTACGTAAGCAACAGTCACATCCTGACACC
Organism: Rana muscosa; assembly: GCA_029206835.1. NCBI lineage: Eukaryota > Metazoa > Chordata > Amphibia > Anura > Ranidae > Rana > Rana muscosa. The sequence goes on from JARGYO010000549.1 coordinate 1,580,737, forward strand.
CGGTGGAACCTCCAGATATTACACCTATTTGAATCTATTCCACATAGCGCCATCTTGTGGGTCATGATGTAACTGTTTACAATCAAAAGGGATTCACGAAGTCCCAATTAAACAAAGTAATATACATATATATATATAAAATCGCCATAAATTAATAAGAAACTTTCAATTGCATATAATAATTAATAACAATTCCAGAAATATCTATAGGACCGAAACCCAAATTAGAAATACACAAAACATATATAAAAATAAAAAAAATGGGTAAAGATTATTGGGAGGGACATCAAAAAATTTAAATCACCCATTGTTAATAAAGCAATTTATGTCCCATTCCACATTGAGACCTCCCGGTGTGTGACAACCTAATTTGTGTATCCAGCTGGTTTCTGATCTGGATATACTTCTTTTACCATTTCCACCTCTCCAATGGGGCACATATTTTTCCAAACCATTAAAGATAGTACCTTTTGGGTCCCTGTTGTGTACAAGGTCATAATGTTTTGACACATTATGTTTGTCAAAATCATTTTTGATATTGGTAATGTGCTCCTCTCCAATCTTTTATTGAGTTTCCTAATGGTCCGTCCGACATATTCCAAACCGCATAGGCACCGCAAGAGGTACACCACGCATTTAGTAGTGCAGGTTATAAGGGACCTAATGGGATATGTAGCTCCTGTTCCAGATGAAGTGAAATCAGTAATTCTTCTACCCTGGAGAGAGTTGACCCTGCAAACTTTACATCTCCTACAGGGATAGTGAGAGGCTCTGCTCGAGCTGGGTCGGACCTGTGGAAGTCTCTCTAGCCGGCTGTATATTCAATGACACCAAAACAAAGTATGGTTATGCATGAATATCATTCTTTATTATTTGTCTTGGGGTTTTATCACTGTGATTCGGGCGCCTTGCCAAAGGCAGGAAGCAGCCCACTCTTAACAAATTCAGCACACTGCAGGTGCAATCGCAAGGTCACATTCCGTGCTTGCAAAATACACTTAATCATCATAATAATATAAGTAGAAAAGCGAGCAGAAAAACATCCCCCGAAACATACAGTTTGAACTTATTAAAACAAAATAAAGTGGAACTCTTTATCAATGGTTCATTTGGTTATACATTAATCAATATATTGATCCATTCCTTACAATCCCTCCTTTGATCAAGGCTTCAGAACAGAAGCCCCTTGATCATCAGAATATTCATTGTACCACTTCTTCTCGGTGGATATTGCTTACTACATATCCAACATTTATCATATCCTGACTTCTGAGCATAGGCATATTTAAATTTTAACAGTAGCATTTTATCTGTGAAACCTCCCTCCATACTTCTTTTCGTTCTTTGTTGTTGTGCAGTATAATTCTGCTCTGTATTTTTACCACATATACCCTTCATTTCACCCAGATCCTCCAGGTGATATATACAGTTAGTTGTGATATTGGTGTTTATCCCCACTTGGATCATAAGTCCTGCCAACAGAGCCCATAGCTTCCCTGAATCATTTGCTATGAACAGTCATTTTTAGGGTACAGTCTTCCTTTTAGTCTCTATTTTCGAGGACTTGTAACACCTGTTCACCTCCTTTTTCTCTGGGGGTGTGCCTGGAAATGTCTTTAGTCTTGATGCATGGATCCACTGTGGGCCTTGATCTGTGAGAACGGCTGTTCTGGCAACCTTCAGGACTTCAAATGGTCCCTGGAAAAACAGTGTTATTACCGGTTAACTACTTTTTCCAGGAATCTTCCAGGATGGCTTACAGAGAGAGATAGGCTCCTCCCACCTAGAACAGGAAACACATGATCCACATCATAAAAGTCTTACTCATGCATTAGCCCCTCAGTATTTAACAAATAACCGAAGGCCTCAGAATCATTAAACCTGGATCAGCGTAGCTCTATCCTTATATATGCTTTACATTGCTACTCACCTCATAAAAAGGGAGGGAACTGACGCCGTCCTGGAAGATTCCTGGAAAAAGTAGTTGACTTGGAAAAACAGTGTTATTACCTGTTATCTTCCAGGACGGCTTACAGAGAGGACAATATAGTACTACCTGATCAGGGCGGGACCACAGCCTGCAGCACTTTCCTGCCGAAAGACTGGTCCTGGCTGGCAAGCAGGTCCAGTCTGTAATGCTTCACAAAAGTCTGGAAACTGGACCAGGTTGCGGCCTTGCAGATCTGGAGGGGAGATGCTCCTGCCCTTTCAGCCCAAGAAGTAGAAACCGCTCTTGTGGAGTGAGCATTTATACCTAATGGAGGTGTGCGGGAGACTGCCTTGTATGCCTCCGCAATGGCCGACTTCATCCACCTGGCGATGGTACCTTTGGATGCCTCTTTCCCCTTGTTAGGACCTGCGAATAAAACAAACAAGCTGGTGGAGCGTCGCCACTCCTTGGTGTGCTCTATGTAGGCAATCAGGCATCTCCTGACGTCTATTTTATTAAATCCTGCTTCCTTATCATTCTTTGGATTTCCGCAGAATGATGATATCACGATTTCTTCTGACCTATGGAAGTTAGACGATACCTTGGGGAGAAAAGCTGGGTCCAGCGAGAGGATAATTTTGTCTTGTAAAATGGTGCAGAAAGGCTCGATCACTGAAAGTGCCTGGATCTCACTGACTCTCCTAGCCGAGACTAGGGCCACCAAAACTACTGTCTTCAGGGTTAACAGTTTTATGGGTAGTTCATCTATAGGTTCAAATGGTGCCCTACCGAGACCCTGTAATACTGTTGATAAGTCCCAGGGAGGGAACCTCCTTGCTTTGGGGACTCGTTTCCGGCTGATGGACACAAGAAATCTTTTGATCAGTGGTTCTTCTGACAGTCTTTGATTTAAAAAGTTGGACAGGGCGGCCACCTGAACCTTAAGAGTACTAACTGCAAGGTTTAGATCTGCTCCGGCTTGGAGGAAATCTAGAACCGCCGGGACCATGGCACCTGACACTCTGTTGTTGAGTCTGCGCCAGTCCCCAAATCTCTTCCAAATTTTATTATAAATTGTGTTAGTGGGCGGCTTTCGGCTGCTAAGAATAGTATCGATTACCTTGGCCGATAACCCTCTCAGCTCTAACAGCTCCCCTTTCAGAAGCCAAGCCGTCAGAGAAAGAGAGCTCAGTTCTGGATGATTCGCTTCTCCCTGGTATAAGAGGTCCGACCTGTAAGGTAGTCTCCAAGGTTCTGCAATGCTGAGTCTTAGAAGACCTGAGAACCAAGACCTCCTCGGCCAAAATGGCGCGATCAGGATGACCTTTGTGTTGGACCCTCTTATCTTCCGGATAATCCTCGGAATGAGGGCAAACGGTGGAAATGCGTATACCAGATCTGCTTCCCAAGACTGGGATAGGGCATCTAGGCCCCGACTGAGAAGATCTCTCTGTAGGGAATAGAACTGTTTCACCTGCCTGTTGTGTCTTGTAGCAAAAAGGTCTATCTGTGGGTCTACCCACTTCTGCACTATTTCTTCGAACACTGTTCGATTCAAGCACCATTCTGTCGAAGACAGCGTCTCTCTGCTTAGGGCATCTGCCAGGGAATTTAATTCCCCTTTTAGGTGAATGGAAGATAGGGATAACAGGTTTTCTTCTGCCCATTGAAGGATCTCTCTTGCTATCCTCATCAGACCCGGGACTCTCGTACCCCCTTGCTTGTTGAGGTAACAAACCGTGGTAATGTTGTCCGAAAGGACCTGCACATGTCTTCCCCTTAGGGATGGGCAAAAGGCTACTAGGGCCTTTAGAACCGCCTTCATCTCCCTCGCATTGGAGGAGAGGCCGGCTTCCTGCCGGTTCCAGAGCCCCTGGGCTATCAGAGTGCCTGAATGGGCCCCCCCAGCTGGCGTCCGTGGTGACTGCCAGAGGACAGTGTTGGGACCAGAGTCGGCCAGCCGAGAGGTTTGCAGGGATCAACCACCATTCTATTGAGAGCTTTACTTCCTGCGGAATTTCCGTCTGTCTCTGAAGTGAATTTGTTTGTCCATCCCAGAGAGAAAGCATGAACGCCTGAAGCGCTCGAGTATGGAACTGAGCCCACTGGACTCCTGGGATGGCCGCTGTCATTAACCCAAGGACCCTCATTATACTCTGAATTGAGGTCCTTGAACAAGTGCAGAGGTTCCTCACCTCTGTCAAAATTGTCTCTACCTTTTCCTTTGTCAGGAATATCTTGGACTTCCTTGAGTCTATCAGGTATCCTAGGTATACAATGCTCTGAGTAGGTACTAATTGTGACTTCTCCTGATTTACCAGCCACCCTAGTTGCTGAAGGTGTCTGGTAGTTCTGCTCAGGTTCCGTCTGACTTCGTCTGCTGAGTCTGCAAAAATCAGTAGGTCGTCCAGATAGGGGATAATCTGAATTCCCTCTGATCTCAGTCCCTAGCGCTTCTGCCAGTATCTTCGTAAAAATGCGTGGAGCTGACGCTAGTCCGAAGGGCAGAGCATTGAATTGAAAATAGAGGGTTCTGAACCCTTTTCTTACTGCAAATCTGAGAAATTGTTGGGACTCCTCTCGAATAGGGACGTGAAGATAGGCGTCCCTTAGGTCCAATGAGACCATGAAGACCCCAGGGGTTAACAGCTCTCTGGTGGAGTAGATTGATTCCATCTTGAAACGTCTGTACTTTACGTACATGTTTACTTGTCTCAGATTTAGAATCAGTCGAAATTTTCCTGATGATTTCTTTATCAGAAAAACTTGAGAGTAGAATCCCTCTTTCCTTAGAGATGGGGGGATGAAGCTTATCACCTTCTCTTCTAGCATACTCTGCAGGAGGGAAGACATAGCTGTGGCTTTTTCCGCGTCTCTTGGGAGACTTGTTATGAAAAATTTTTGAGGGGGGCAGCCTAAAAGTTCTATCCTGTACCCTGATGCGATCAGATCTAGGATAAAACGGCTGCTGGAGATGGTCTGCCACTGTGGAAGGAATGACCCCAATCTCCCCCCCACAGGCCCGACTGAGTCACTGGGAAGTGTTCTTAGGCTGGGAGGGTCTAAAGAGGAAACCTCCTCTGCCCCTTCCCCTCCTGTATTGCCAACCCCCTTTCTGGTCTTGGGCTCTGTTATTCCGTCTCCTATCCCCCTGGTGAGAGTTCCTTTCACTTGACACCTGAAAGGGACGAAAACTCCTCTTTTGTTGTTGTTGTTGCCTCTTTGGAAAAGGGAACCCCTTCTTTTTATCGGCCGACCTCTCTAGGACGGATTCCAGCTCCTTTCCAAAGAGCAGATCTCCATCAAACGGGAGGGAACAGAGTCTTGTCTTTGAGACAGAGTCTCCTCCCCAGGTCTTCAGCCAGATAGCCCTCCTGGCTTCATTAACCAAGGCTGTGGATCTGGCCGAGAATGTGACCGACTCCGTGGATGCATCCGCTTTATAGGCCACTGCCTTACTTAGCGTGGGTAAAGCATCCAGAATCTCTTCCCTAGGAGTGACTCCAGAAGAGTGCGGAGCTGTTTAAGCCATAAGTCAAGTGTACGCGCCACGCATGTGGTGGCTAGTGCGGGTCTAAAGTTGGCGGAGCAAGCTTCCCACGCCTTTTTTAAATAGCCCTCCGCCTTCCTGTCCATTGGGTCCTTCAGGATACCTGTATCCTCAAAGGAAAGTTCTGAAGCTCTAGAGACCTTGGCTATGGAAGCGTCCAGTCTGGGACATCTATCCCACAGCTTTGTATCCTCTTCCTTAAAGGGGAACCTTCTCTTTCAATTTTTAGGGAAGAATACTGCTTTCTCCGGCTTCCTCCATTCATGAAGTATGGTCTCCCTTAAGGATCCATGCACCGGAAAGGTTCTGCCCTGTCTAGGCTGAAGGCTTTCATATAGGAGGTCATGCACTGACAACTCCTGGTTCTCTGGGGACTCCAGTTCCAGGGTGTCGTAGATTGCTTTCAGGAGCTCCTCTGAAGGAAAAAGGAATTTTTGCATCTTTTCTGGCCCTTCCTCGCTCGGGTCTATCTCCTCAGGGTCTGAGGCTGAGCCCGAGTTGTCCTCCCCGTCCTCCAGGACTCGATGCTGGTGGACTGCCCGTACCTGGGCCCTAACTTCTGGCCTCACGGTAGTACTGGTGCCTGAAGTACCTGGGCTGGGTTCAGCAAGTGTCTCTTGCTGTGTGGGCTTAAAGGACTGAAACGTCTGTTTCATCCCTGACTTTAATGAGTCCATAAAGCCTTTTATCAAGGGAGAAACAGGCCCTGTTCTCAGTCTGTCTATGCAGTCCTGACAAGCATTCTTTTTCCACCCAATTTGCAACTTCCTGGTACATATTGGGCATCTTTTTCTAGGTGTTTATGTTTTATCTCTGGGCTCGTGGGTCCTGTCCTGTAATACAGTAAATGACAAGCGCCTGCATATTACTTACACTGAAGTAAACACCCAAACCAGAAACACCACGTGGACTCTCTTATTCTAGTCTAAGAATTATGAGAAGTACCCACCACCAGAGCCTATGCTAGAATATGTGACGTCTGCCACCATCAGCATAGGAGAAACAAACGGTCTCTGGAATAAACAGACTCCCCCTGTGCCGCCCCCACAGGAGGGTAAGAAAAGCAAAGAAGCGGTCTGCCCCTTATTTTCTTACCTTAGGGCCCGATGCGACCGATGGCGCCTCCAGATCTGCGTCTCTGGGTCCTTCCATGTTGCGCGGCGCCATCTTTAGGTCCGGGTCCCTTAAATATGAGGAGTGGAGGTCCGGAGCGGCGCTGTGGATCCGACGCCGCCCCACGGCACAGCACGCCTGTTATTTTCAACTAGGCTTCCAAATGGGTGTACCAAGATGGCCGCCGCGGGACTTCCTGTCGTCACTTCCTGTCGTCACTTCCTGTTTTCTGCGCCGGAAGTGACACACTAGCTGTGCGCCCAGCTCCATGCTGTCCTGGAGCTAGAGACTCCCCTCTGTAGATCCATCTGCCCGGGAAGGATACCGGCTCTACGAGCCTCCGCCAGGAGGATACCCTGCTGTGCCGCGGCTGGACCCACTGGATCACCTCCTCCACCCTCACAGGTAACCTCGCTGAGGATACACCCGACTTGGGAGGTGAGGTCCCATACCATCACCCATGACCCCTGTTTCGGGTCTCCTGGGTGGCCCCAAACTGACTCATACCCCAGGGGAACTACCCCTGTTGACTGGGTATGGACGTCGGGGGGGGCCCCTGCCGCCTGGCACGAAGGCCCAAAAAAATAACAAACATCCCTTGGATAGTGCCTGTCTAGCCTGAGGAAACACAAATACTGAGGGGCTAATGCATGAGTAAGACTTTTATGATGTGGATCATGTGTTTCCTGTTCTAGGTGGGAGGAGCCTATCTCTCTCTGTAAGCCGTCCTGGAAGATGACTTGGAAAATAGGAACTGGTTGTCTCCGGACAGCTAGTTGTTTTATCAGCACTTTGTCTCCTGGGATAAATCCCTTCAGATCCCCAAAGAAGGTCGGACTAATTGGGGGATCGGGTACATTTGGTGCTATTGAATGTCTAAGGTTGAAAGCACCCCTAAAGAGCACTCTTGGACTATTGGACAACAAAGGCCCCAACACTCGGTCATTCTTTAACACCGACCAATGTTTTTTAATGATCCTTTTAATGGCCCAGTGTTGGCTTGAATATGTGGTTAGAAAGGCTATTTCCACCTCCGGGGGTCTATCACACAGGAGATTCTATCTATGAGACCAACGTCTGCAATGATAGAGTCCAGTTGGGCAATATCATAACCCTTAACTATGAATCTGGATTAAGGATTTTTGCTTCCTTATGATATTAGTCCAAATCGGTACAGTTACGCTTTAAGCGCAAAAACTGACCCTTTGGGACCGCCGACAGCCAGGAACGGTGATGACACGAATCTAGTGGTATGTAACCGTTCCTGTCCGTCGGTTTAAAAAAGGTAGATGTGACAATCCTATTATCCTCTATTGAAATATTGAGATCCAGAAAATGAATCTGAATGGAACTAATCTCATAACTAAGAATAATTCCCCTGTCATTACTATTTAAGAAAGACAGATAGGAATTGGCTGAATCGGTGTCACCATCCCAGACGAATGAAATGTCATCAATAAATCTTTTCCAGAAAATGAGATTGGGTGATCTGTCACAGAGCACCACGTCCTCTTCCCTTTTGGCCATACTGGGGGCAAACTTAGCCCCCATGGCCACACCCCTAATCTGAAGATAGTGAGTACCACTATGCCAGAAATGATTGTGCTTCATCGCGAAGTCCAGCAGTTCCATCACAAAGCTGATAAAGGGGGTGCCATCATTGTTTTGGACAAGGACTCTTATTTTGAGGAGATGTCCAGGATAGTGATGGACCCTCTGACCTACTCAAGTTTACCCATGGACCCCACTATACAATATAAGAGGGAGTTGAGAGCTCTAATTGACAAGGGACATGATATGGGTAGCTTAAATCCAAAAGAAAGGGTGCCTTTGGTGCCTAGATTGCCGGTGATGTACATATTGCCCAAAATCCACAAAACTTTGATTAATCCCCCAGGTAGGCCCAACATCAGTGGTATAGATTCTATTACCTCACGTATTGGCAAGTATATTGATTATTACTTTCAACCACTGGTGATGGGCACCCCGTCCTTTCTCAAGGACACCAAGCACGTGATCAACCTGCTTGGTAAAATTGAGTGGAAGGCTTCCTACTTGCTCATTACGGCAGATGTCGCATCCCTCTATACAGCCATCTCTCACAACCTAGGTCATGAGGCGGTGCGACATTTTCTTTATCGCGACTCCGGCATTTCTGTCACGCAGTGCAACTTCGTGATGGAACTGCTGGACTTCGCGATGAAGCACAATCATTTCTGGCATAGTGGTACTCACTATCTTCAGATTAGAGGTGTGGCCATGGGGGCTAAGTTTGCCCCCAGTATGGCCAACCTCTTCATGGCCAAGTGGGAAGAGGACGTGGTGCTCTGTGACAGGTCACCCAATCTCCTTTTCTGGAAAAGATTTATTGACGACATTTCATTCGTCTGGGATGGTGACACAGATTCAGCCAATTGATATCTGTCTTTCTTAAATAGTAATGACAGGGGAATTATTCTTAGTTATGAGATTAGTCCCATTCAGATTCGTTTTCTGGATCTCAATAGAGGATAATAGGATTGTCACATCCACCTTTTTTAAACCGATGGACAGGAACGGTTACATACCACTAGATTCGTGTCATCACCGTTCCTGGCTGTCGGCGGTCCCAAAGGGTCAGTTTTTGCGCTTAAAGCGTAACTGTACCGATTTGGAGCAATATCATAAGGAAGCAAAAATCCTTAGATCCAGATTCATAGTTAAGGGTTATGATATTGCCAAACTGGACTCTATCATTGCAGAAGTTGGTCTCAGAGATAGACCCCCGGAGGTGGAAAATAGGGAGGATTTTGGCTTAGCCTTTCTAACTACATATTCAAGCCAACACTGGGCCATTAAAAAACATTGGTCGGTGTTAAAGAATGACCGAGTGTTGGGGCCTTTGTGCTCCAATAGTCCAAGAGTGCTCTTTAGGGGTGCTTCCAACCTTAGACATTCAATAGCACCAAATGTTCCCGATCCCCCAATTCGTCCGACCTTCTTTGGGGATCTGAAGGGATTCTATCCCGGTAGGAGATGTAAAGTTTGCAGGGTCAACGCTCTCCAGGGTAGAAGAATTACTGATTTCACTTCATCTGGAACAGGAGCTACATATCCCATTAGGTCCCTTATAACCTGCACTACTAAATGCGTGGTGTACCTCTTGCGGTGCCCATGCGGGTTGGAATATGTCGGACGGACCATTAGGAAACTCAATAAAAGATTGGAGGAGCACATTACCAATATCAAAAATGATTTTGACAAACGTGTCAAAACATTATGACCTTGTACACAACAGGGACCCAAAAGGTACTATCTTTCTTGGTTTGGAAAAATATGTGCCCCATTGGAGAGGTGGAAATGGTAAAAGAAGTATATCCAGATGAGAAACCAGCTGGATACACAAATTAGGTTGTCACACACAGGGAGGTCTCAATGTGGAATGGGACATACAGTAAATTGCTTTATTAACAATGGGTGATTTAAATATTTTGATGTCCCTCCCAATAATCTTTACCCATTTTTTTTTTTATGTTTTGTGTATTTCTAATTTGGCTTTCGGTCCTATAGATATTTCTGGAATTGTTAATTATTATTATTATATGCAATTGAAAGTTTCTTATTAATTTATGGTGATTTTATATATATATATATATATGTAATGTATATTACTTTGTTTTTAATTGGGACTTCATAAATCCCTTTTGATTGTAAACAGTTACATCATGACCCACAAGATGGCGCCATGTGGAATAGATTCAAATAGGTGTAATATCTTGAGGTTCCACCGGGTGTCAGGATGTGACTGTTGCTTACGTACAGACCCCTGCTGCGAGAATTCATTGCATGGGTCCATCCAATCCGCTCTGTCCATCCGTCCGTCCGAGACCCATCCAATGAGAGAACCCTTTGCGGGCCCTTTGGTTATAAATAGCGTGTGCGTGCCCCTGATGACGTCAGATTTGACGAAACGACGTAGGGCGACAAGCGCGAACGGTCGTTGATTGACAGAACACGGAGCCTTTCATTCCTTGCAAGGAGTTTATCAGGATTTTTAATATCTCAGGACTTGTTTTTTGAGGTTCTGTATTGCACATCTTTGTGAAAATAAACCTTTTTATGGATGAACGCTACACTCTGGGAAGTTTTTCTTTCTCTTTTGGATTTTACCCCATTTACTGAGGACCATCTGCAAAGAGTGTGTCTACTTCCGGTTTCAGCCAGGTGTCCAATCAACGTCCCTGGAGACTCTCCCACCGTGGATAAAGCGTCCCTGCTGAATAATCCCGCTTTCCATTGAGTAAACATCACTCTACTGAGCCTGTTAAGGAGAACCGTTAAGGAATGTGATGAGCTTAATAACCAGAAAATGCCTCTTTTCTATGCATATTCTCTATACTATAAAGTCTATAATGCTTTCATCTGTACACAACTGCTGTAACTTTTCCTTACTCAATATGCTCTTTAATAACACCTCCTCCCATCGAAATGACTGGCGAAGACAGAAATGGCAGATACTCTCTTCTCCCACGCATCCTGAAATATGCAGAAGTGAAGATAGGCCAGAGAACAACCAAGCTTAAATCACGTTTCTGTACTCTTTGTATTGCAGCCAGATGTGCTTATTAGTCTCACATTAACATAATAGTGACGCATCATGCGGTGTGTAAAAAGGTTAGTACTGCCTGTAATAAAGCAGAGATAACGGAGTAGTTCAACTGAGACGGATGTGTCAGTGAGCCATTCCCAGCGTGCACCCATTATCTACACTCTAGAATTCAGAACAGCAGTAGAATCCATATTAACCCTTTTGTGGTTCTCCACCTTTACACCCCACATCAATTCTAGAAAAAAAAACTGTAGGTCTGTGTGGAATAGTGTTATTAGAGGTACACCCAAGGGGCGTGCGCAAAAGCTTTGCCAGTCACCTGAAGGTGGCAGGGCTGCAAATAGCAAGGCTGTGTCTTGAATTATTTTCTTCAAATTGTGCACAGTTGTTCCAGGCTCAGAAGAAAAGCACAGTAAGACCATGTTTCCTTAAAGCAGAGTTACGACAATGTTTTTTTTTTTATTACTGCCGCTGCTTACTTTTAAAAAATTGACACTTGCCTGTCCAGGGCGCCCACGATGTCAGCACCCAAAGCCGATCTGTCCCTCAGCTGCTGCCATGTTCGGTAAGGGAATCAGGAAGTGAAGCCTTGCGGCTTTACTTCCTGGTTCCCTACTGTGCATGCGCAGCGCAATCTGAATGGTCCCTGCTGTCTTTTGGGACCATGTGCCTCCCAGAAGACAGCAGGGAAGACGACAGAGGAGGCGCCGGACGTAGTGTAGATATATTACACGGGTATCTGCTCTCCCCTAAAAGGTGCCAAATGTGACACCGGAGGGGGGGAGGATTCTGAAAAGCAGAAGTTCCATTTTTGGGTGGTTATAGCTAGGTTCACACCATCTGCAGAGTGGCTTTGCAGCAGGGGGCCCAGTGCATCCCCATTCAATGGTTCAGGTCCGAATTTTTGCCTGAATTCAGACCTGAAACTGATCCAAAGACTCACACAGGACCCTTCTGCAGCTGCCCCAGCAATGTGTTAACCAGCTTTGAGAGCCGTCAGTCTCCTGTTATGCAAATCCAATTTGCACAAGTATGAAGCCTATAGCCCAATTCCAGGAAACTTGAAAGTCCTCCCCTGAATGGGAGCCGCCTCCACACTACCGAAAGTGTTAGATGCTAGTTTAAAGGGCAATCATTTTACTTAACTGATCCTCCTCTTCCCTGGCAAATGGCACTGGTATTGGAATGCACCTTGGCTTCATGTTCAATGCAGGGCTACATTCCGTTCATCAGTATTGACATCAGGGGCATCTGTCAGTTTGCCGTACCAGTCTAGTAGCACCAAGGAGCCTTCAGAGGATCTAATAAGCAACTGCTTTACCGAGTCCCCTAAACAGTTATTTACCTTTGAGTGCACAGCCCCAATGCAAGGGAGGACTTTAAAAGGTAAACCATAGACCTCTGAAGTTTTTATCTACCTTTTTAAAGGTGACTGCAACTTTCCAAAGAAATGTTGCAACCTATCAGAATTAACTACAGTAACACCAACTATGGCTCAACTTCAAAAATAAATAAAACATCTGTTGTGATTCACACTCCCTCTGCCTGCAAGTGAATAGCACTTCATGGAAGCCCTGCCCAAAATGCATTTCCCATAACCCTTTAAACCAGGGCTTGACAAATTTGCTTGCAATCTAGGAGCCAGCTAAAAAAGTTATGAGCCAGGTTTTTTTTTTTTTTTTTTTTTTAACGACCAATGCATGCAGAAGCGAACGCATACGTGAGTAGCGCCCACATATGAAAGCAGTGTTTAAACCACACGAGGTATCGCCGCGATCGGTAGCACGAGAGCAATAATTCTAGCCCTAGACATCCTCTGTAACGCAAAACACGCAACCTGTAGAATTTTTTAAATGTCGCCTATGGAGATTTTAAAGGGTAAAAGTTTTGTCGCCATTCCACGAGCGGACGCAATTTTGAAGCGTGACATGTTGGGTATCAAATTTACTCAGCGTAACATTATCTTTCACAATATAAAAAAAAGCTAACTTTACTGTTGTCTTATTTTTTAATTTAAAAAAAAGTGTATTTTTTATCCTCAAAAAAGTGCGCTTGTGGGACCGCTGCGCAAATACGGTGTGACAAAGTATTGCAACGACCGCCATTTTATTCTCTAGGGTGTTAGAATAAAAAATATATAATGTTTGGGGTTAACTTCTAAGTAAAGGGAAGGGGATGGGCTGGCAGTGAAACAGGCAAGCATTGCTGGTTGTCTTACCAACGGCCACCACAAGATGGCGCCAGATTACAGAATGAAGCCTAGGCCTGCAGAAGGCCGCAAAGCCGCGGCCTAAATTACCGGCCGGCGCGGCCCGACAAGATGACGCGATCGCACGCGCGGGGGGGCGCACGGAGATACAGGTAACCTCAGCTGTGCTGCCCCAGGTCGCTAATTCTAGTCGCATTTGCAACCTGGCGCCCGGGGATTGTCGAGCCCTGCTTTAAACATTTGCAAAGAATGGGATGTCAATAAATCCTCAATGAGCAATTCTGGGGTGTGGATTGTGCAAATAGAATAAAGCAGAGGCACAGGATAAAATGTAGAATGCCAAAACAGTAACAGCAAGATTTCACATGCAAGAATATTTATTGCAAATATAAAATATCCATGTATGTGGCGAGAATGTAGACATGTAGTTTTTCTGAAAAGGGAGACATATGACCTTTGATTTGGTTAAGAAATGAGGATGTGTAAAATAGAGAATTGTTGACATGGGGAGATTGTGTTCATGTTCACTTTACCCACATCTTTCAGTTACTCAAATTTTACTTTAAAGTGGAAGTTCACAATCAATATTTTAGTCCATATGCAGCTAGAATTCGTAAATAGATAGGAATGCATAGCATATGTGAAGAAATAAACTTTTTTTTAATTAAACAGTTACTTCCTGGTTTCCATGCCTGGGGGAAATGTCATACATCACAGTAGTCTTTCAAGAAGGGGCTCTTAGCCAAGCACACCCTCTCCTGCTTGCATGTTTGAGCCAAGTACAGGTGGATTCCAGAAGTAAATGCTACATTAATCTGCCCTTTGTCAAGATGGCAATGGCCAGAAATGCTAGGGGTGAATTTCAAAATTATTTCTCAAAATAAAAGCATGGTAAACATGGATAGGGTTGCTTTGAATACTAAAAATTTGTTGAGTAGCATTTTTGGTTTGTTGTGACATCAGATGATAGAATATAAAAAAAAAAAAAAAATAGGATTTTTTACTCACCGTAAAATCCTTTTCTCTGAGTTCATGGACCGACGCAGCTTCTCTATTGACATAGTGGGTATTATCCGTTAAGTGGTTAACGACCGCTCACTGTATATATATGTTGGCAGAATGGCACAATCACGTACCTGTACGTGCCTGCCTTCGTATAGTTGGGGGGTCCCATTGGACCCCCTTCTATACAGTGAGCGGTGGTTATCGCTCCGGGAGCGATCCGTGATGAGGGGGTGGCCATTCGTTTCCGGCCACCCCCTCGCGATCGCTCCCGGCGAATGAGAATCTTCCTCTGCCTGTGTAATGTAAACACAGGCAGAGGAAGTGATGTCATCTCTCCATGCGGCGGTCTTTTCGATCCGGCGCGAGGAGAGAAGACATCTCACAGTAAGTGCACCAACACTACACTGACACCAGTACATGTAGGCACACTTACACCCCCCAGTCACAGTGCACCGTTTGCAGTGATCAGTAAAAAAATGACCACTGCAATCAGTGTCATTTGTGACAGTAAAAAGTTGCAGGGCAGTTAGGTTTAGGCCCCTTTAGGTCCAGGGTAGCCCCCTAATAAAGGTTTAACCCCTTGATCGCCCCCCCCAGGTAACCCTTTCACCCCCTAACGCCAGCGTCACTAAGCGATTGTATTTTTGATCGCTGTATTTTGTGCCGGTGGTGCCTTAGCCAGTTATTTATTTTTAGGTTCACCACAGGTTTTTATAGCGTCGGGTATCCCCATTTATTATTTTAACCCCGATTGCCCCTAGAGTTAACACCGTATAAGTGTCACTGGTTAGCCAGTTGGTTATTTAGGTTACCCGTCAGGTTTTTATATAGCGTCAGGTACCCCCATATATAACCTAATAAAGGTTTTAACGCCCTGATTGCCCCTAGTTAACCCTTTCACCAGTGATCACCATATAAGTTTTTTACGGGCGACGCTGGTTGGTTAGTTTGCTTTTTATAGCATCAGTGCACCCGCCGTATATAACCCAATAAAGGTTTAACCCCCTGATCCCCCGGTGGCTGATATCAATTAGGTTTTAGCGCCAGAGAGGACTGCGTCGCCCCAGGCAGTGTTAGCGTTACTGGCACTAACCTAACACCCACGCGCAAAGCATACACCTCCCTTAGTTGTATAGTATCTGAACAGATCAATATCTGGTCTGATCTTCACCAGCGGTTTAGGGTTCCCAAAAATGCAGTGTTAGCGGGATCAGCCCAGATACCTGCTAGCACCTGCGTTTAGCACCTCCACCCAGCCCACCCAAGTGCAGTATTGATCGATCACTGTAACTTAACACAACTGCGGCGTTCGCAGAGACAGTCCTGATCCCTGCGATCGCTAACAGTTTTGTTTTTTTGAAGCACTTGATACATTTGCCGACAGTCAGGTGCTTTTTTTTTACCTGTGAATCTTACTAGCGTACCCCTAAATTTAGAGCCCAAAATTGCAAATCGAAGGAACACTAGTAAAGAGGCCTACGAGATTCTGAGCATGACAGATAGTGAAGAGGAGGTCACGCATCTGTCAGATTCAGGCACAGAATATCTTCCCGTAGAAGACAGTGAAGTCAGCGGCTCCATGTCAGATAGCAGGGACCTCATCTTCGTCGTCAGAGCTAAGGTCAGGCGTACCCGATCACGATCTTCTGAGGTTGTTGAGGAGCAAGAACCACAGGGCTCTCGTATCATGGAGCAGAGTAGTACTAGCGCCGCTATTCCTTCTGGTGAATTGGCAAGCACCAGCGGCCTAGTGCAGCCTGGGCGTACATCCAGCACTGCAGTATCACGTGGTGAGTCCCATAAGTGCAGTTCAAGCTTGCGAGGTGGCAAGCACAAGTAGTGTCCCGCTGCCACCAAGAAGACAAAGGCAGGCCCGTCGTGCCCATAGTACCCTTCCTGCAGAATTCACCTATCCTGATTGGGTCCCCACCACTTCAGCAGAACCCGTACTTCCCCCATTCACTGCCCAACCCGGTATTCAGGTGGAAACAGCTGATTTTATGCCAATTGGTCCACAATAGATATATAGAGATCTTCCGTGAAAAACAGCAAATAAAAATCAGAGTAATTTATATGTTGGTCAATTCATCGCCGCTAGTCCCCAGTTGCCTTCCATTGTCAAAGATTGGAAACCAATTACGGTTTCCAAATTTAAGACCTTTCCCTCAACATGGGCACACAAATTGCCATCATTGCATGCTTATTGGTCCACGCACCCAATTGGCCACATGCCCGTGTTCTCTGCCTCCATGCCCAGGAAACGATAAGAGCAGATCTTGCGGTTCATGCATTTCAACGACAATGAACTTCGTATTCAGGGTCTCCACGTGGATGACAACCGCCTCTACAAAATTCGGCCCCTCATAAACAACGTCAACAAATGTTTTGCAGCCTTGTTTATTCCCGATCAAGTTGTCTGCGTTGATGAGTCCGATTAAATTTTCTGGCCGCTTGTCTTTCAAGCAGTACCTTCCCAGCAAGCGTGACAGATACAGGGTCAAGCTCTATAAGTTCTGTGACAGGGCAACAGGCTATGTATGGAAGTTTATGAGGGGAAAAGAGTCAGGTTGAGTCGGTCAACTGCCCAGATTACATAGGGAGCACTGGGAAGATAGTGTGGAACTTGGTGTCACCCTTATTCAGAAAGGAGTACCACTTGAATGTGGACAATTATTACACGAGCGTGCCACTGTTTAGTCACTTGTTTGATCAGATTGGAGCATGTGGCACCGTGCGACCTAATCGCCGGGGCTTTCCCCAGAGGCTTGTATATTCCCGTCTTAGGCTGGGGGAGAAAGCCTGCTTGAAGTGTAATAACTTGCTCGCTATGAAGTGGAGGGATAAGAATGTTTTCCTTCTTACCTCCCTTCATGCAGACACGACAGTCCAAATTCGTACGGCGACTGGCGTTTGAGAAACCCCTCTGTGTCCACGAATATAACCAAAATGTGGGAGGGGTGGCACCGTATCTAATTGACCGTAAGGCGAGACACTGGTACAAAAAAAATGTCTATCCTTATTCCAATTGGCTTTGCTGAACGCTCATGTGCTATACAGAGCTTCAGGCGGGATGTTATCTCTCCTAAAATTCCAGGATGAGATAGTCACAGAACTCCTGTATCCAGGCGGTTCTGCACCTCACCATCCCCAACCAAATGCAGTAAGCCGGCTGCATGAGAGGCATTATCCGTATGTCCTCCAGAGTACCCCTACCCAACGAGCCCCCCAAAAAAGATGGAGTCTGTAGCAAGCGCAGATTTAGGCACGACACCCGTTATTTTTGTCGACGCTGTCCTGACAATCCTGGTCTTTGCATTGGTAAAGGTTTTGAACGTTTCCACTCAAAAGTGAAGTTTTAGCGGTGGGTACAGCATTGCACAGGACACACTTAAACCGGGTCTCCCAAGATGCCATTGCATTTTGAGAGACCCGAACCATTACAGTTGTTAAAGTTACAAAAAAAAAAAAAGCGTAAGAAATAAAAACAAAAAAATATAAAACAAAAATAGTTGTCTCTTTATTGTTCTGCTCTTTTTTTACTGTATTCTATTCTGCAAGGTTTTATCATGCTTGCTTTTCAGGTATGTAAATTTTTGTTTTCAGGTGCGCCATTCAGCTGCAGCGCAGATTTATCTTGACAGCAACAGCGTTTGCTCCCACGATACATAAAGCCGTGACTCCAGTGCTGTAGGTGATTTCACCACCACAGTTAAAAAGAAGAGCATATATGCCATAGCATAGGGGCGGAGGAGCGATTTTGCTCCTAATGCCGCGTACATACGGTCGAAATTCCGACAGAGGCTTGCCCGTGGAAAAGTCTGACCGTGTGTACGCGGCACAACTTTTGCTGGAGGATGCCCCCATGCATGGGCATACATGCACCATTTATATATGCCGATCATTAGAAGTGGGTGGATGAAGGGAGGTAATTCTAATGGTGGGCATACCCAGCGATCAATCTTTTCGTTCAGCCAACAGGCTAGGCTGCATGAAAAAATAAAAAGATTACAATACATGTCCAACAAGGACCAGCAACATACTGGTATGTTGCTGGACTTTGAATGTTTATACCAGGATGATGCCTGCGGGTTTAGGTATCATCTTGGTATCATTTTCAGCCAGCGGCCGGCTTTCATGTAAAAGCAATCCTAGCAGATAATTAGCCTCTAGACTGCTTTTATAAGCAGTGGGAGGGAATGTCCACCCCCCCGGATATAAACAGCGCCATTGGGAAAGCATTTTATCACACGATCTTGGTGTGGTCAGATGCTTTGAGGGCAGGAGGAAAGATCCAGGGTCTAACCCCCCCCAATTTTTTCAAAAAAAAAAAAAAGCGTACCCGTCACTACCTATTGCTATCTTAGGAGATATTTACATTCCCTGAGATAATAAAACTGGTAAAAAAAATATATATGGAAGGAACAGTTTAAAAAAAAAAAAAAAAAAAAAAAAAAAAAAAAGGCACCCGTCACCCCCTGCTCTTGCGCAAAGGTGAACGCAAGAGTCGGTCTAGTGTCATATGTAAACAGCAATTGCACCATGCATGCTAGGTATCACCGCGAAGGTCAGATAGAGGGCAGTAATTTTAGCAGTAGACCTCCTCTGTAAATCTAATGTGGTAACCTGTAAAGGCTTTTAAAAATGTATGTAGTTTGTCACCACTGCGCGTTTGTGTGCAATTTTAAAGCATGTCGTGTTTGGTATCCATGTACTCTGATGAAATAAAAGAGGATCTTAGGCAAACATTTGGGCAATATAGTGTGTTTTAGTGCATTAAAAATCAAGTGTGTTTTCCCCCAAAAAATGCGTTTGAAAAATCGCTGCGCAAATACTGTGTGAAAAAAAGCCATTTGCTGAGAGGCATGTTGAGCCCATTGAATATTTTTTTTGTCCCAAGTGATTGAATGACAAAGAAAAAAAAAGTACAAAAAGTTGTCACTAAATGATATATTGCTCAAACATGCCATGGTTATATGTGGAATTGCACCCCAAAATACATTGTTGCTTCTCCTGAGTACGGGGATACCACATGTGAGACATTTTTGGGAGCCTAGCCATGTACAGGACACTGAAAACTAAGCAAATTTTTGATTTCACTCCTCACTACCTATCACAGTTTCGGAGGCCCAGATGGCACAAAACCTCCCCAAATGACCCAATTTTGGAAAGTAGACACCCCAAGCTATTTGCCGAGAGGTATGTTGAGTATTTTGCAGATCTGTTGTGAAAATTGAAAAAAAAAAAAAAAAAACTAATCTTCAAAAACAAAATGAGAGCTGTAAAATACTCACCATGCCTCTCAGCAAATAGCTTGGGGTGTCTACGTTCCAAAATGGGGTCATTTGGGGGGGGGGGGGGTTGTGCCATTTTATGGCCTTCGAAACTGAAAGGTAGTGAGGAGTGAAATCAAAAATTTGCACCCTTAGAAATCTTGGAGGTGCTTGGTTTTTGGGGCCCCGTACGTGGCTAGGCTCTCAAAAAGTCCCACACATGTGGTATCCCCGTACTCGGGAGAAGCAGCAAAAATTTTGGGGTGCAATTCCACATATAACCATGGCATGTGTGAGCATCATTTAGTGACAACTTTTTTAAATTTTTTTTAGTCATTAATCACTTGGGACAAAAAAAAAATTCAATGGGCTCAACATGCCTCAGCAATTTCCTTGGGGTGTCTACTTTCCAAAAGGGGGTCATTTGGGGGGGTTTTGTACTGCCCTGCCATTTTAGCACCTCAAGAAATGATAGGCAGTCAAATTAAAAGCTGTGTAAATTCCAGAAAATGTACCCTAGTTTGTAGATGCTTTAACTTTTGCGCAAACCAATTAACATTAAATGAAATATAAATCAGTCTTTCCCTTTATATCGCAAAAAAAAAAAAAATCGCAGAGGCAATCAAATACCATTAAAAGAAAGCTCTATTTGTGGGAAGAAAAGGACGCAAATTTCGTTTGGGTACAACAACATTGCATGTCCGCACAATTTCCAGTTAAAGCAGCGCAGTGCCAAATTCTGAAAACACCTCTGGTCTTTAAGCTGCATAATGGTCCGGGGCTTAAGTGGTTAATTAGGAGTGACTAGGCAGAAAACTTGTAAAAAGTGTTGCATCACACCTTCTACAGTACGGCCCAGGGGGGCAGACCCTCTGGTATATCCCCTCACTCTGCATCTCGCAGATCAGTTTGTCAAAAAGCAGTAAAAACTTGGTGGGTGCTGTGTCAGTCCATGAACTCAGAGAAAAGGATTTTACGGTGAGTAAAAAATCCTATTTACTCTTTTATTCATGGACCGACACAGCTTCTCAATTGACATAGTGGGACGTCTCAAAGCAGTGTCAGAGAAAAAACGGGGGGGGTAACAGCATAAAAATAAACTTCACCCCAAACACAAAACAGCACTCCAACGGAGGAGTTGCAACTCTAAACGGCCGCCCGCAAAACTCTGCGGCCGAAAGAGGCATCCGAAGATGCACCTTCATCAACTTTGTAGAATTTTGTGAAAGTGTGAGCGGACGACCAAGTCGCTGCTTTACATAATTGGGAAACTGACGCTTGATGTCGGAAAGCCCAAGATGCACCTATTGCATCATAGATTAGCCAATACTGACCCCACAATGCCACCAACGCGTCCGTTGCGTCTGCCCATGGGTCTCTTGACCAGGCCACAAACCTCAATTCCTTCCGATTGAGTCGGGAAGCCAGAAGATCTGTCTGGTGTGCCCCATCTTTGGCAGAGGAGTTGGAAAACCTCCAGGTGTAAGGACCATTCTCCCTGGTCCAGCATCTGGCGGCTCATGTAGTCCGCCTGCCACTTTTCCACAACCGGAACGTACACGGCCGACAGTGCCAGTACGCTCCTCTGCCCACTTCAGGATGCGAGCAACCTCCGATGCTGCAGCTGAGCTTCTTGTTCCTCAACGATTGACATATGCCACTGCTGTGACGTTTTCTGACTGGATCCTGACTGGACGCCCTTGCAGCCTCTGAGACCATCTGAAGAGGCACAGCCGGATCGCCCGGATTTCCAGGACATTGATCGGCAGGTGGGATTCATCTGTGGTCCAGCAACCTTGCGCCAACTGAACACCCCAGACCCCCACCCAACCTGTAAGGCTGGCATCCGTTGTGATCACTATCCAGTAAACCGGAAGAAATTACTTCCCGGCCAGAAGAGCCGGTGCTGTCAGCCACCATACCAGGGATCTTTTGACTAGGTGGCTTACTCAGATTTGATAATCCAGAGATGGACATCTGTTTTATCTGGACAGAACTTTTCTGTAACACCAGATTGTGATATTGAGCATATGGGACCGCCTCGAAGGAGGCTACCATGAGGCCTAACACTCGCATGCAAAAACAGAGCGACGACCAACTCTTGGAAGTCAGCTGCCGCACTGCAGCCCGAAGGGTCTGCAACTTTTCCACAAGGAGGAATACTTTTGCCTGAGGAATCCAGAATCAACCCCAGGTACCCTAGGCGTTGAGTTGGCACCAATACTGACTTTTGCGTGTTTAGTATCCAACCACAGTCTCGAAGAGTCTGACAGGTAATGGACACGCTTACCTCTAATTCTGAGCTTGAAGGGGCCTTCAGCAGAAGGTCGTCCAAGTAGCCCATGATAGCGATACCCCGCTGTCTTAGAAGTGCCAGAATCATAGCGAGCACCTTGAACGTCTTGGGTGCTGAAGCAAGGCCAAATGGGAGGGCCACAAACTGATACTGGTTCTTCCCTATTGCAAAATCGCAGAAACCTCTAGTGTCTGGAGTATTTGGGAACATGCAGGTATGCGTCCTTGATGTCAATGGAGGCCAGAAAGTCCCCTGGATGGAGGGCAGTGACTACAGATCAAACAGACTCCATCCAAAATCTTTGTACCTTCACAAAGCAATTGAGGGCCCTGAGATCCAAGATTGGACGAGCCCCATCCTTCCTCGGCACAATGAACAGATTTGAGTAAAAACCCTGACCCTGTTCTGGAACTGGTATGACTAGCCCGCGTTCCAGCAGACCGGGGCGGTCCAGGGTCTACTGGAGGTTGGAGGCAACGAATCTGTCCGGTAGACAAGAGAAATTCTATCTTGTAGCCTGAGGAGATTACTTCGCAAACCCACCTGTCGGAGACGAGCTGTCCACTGAGTCGCGAATTTGCAAAGATGTCCCCCCACCCGAGAGCTGGACCTTCATGCGGATGCAGATTTGTCTGCAGGCTTGTTGGGTTTGCGGTACCAAGGACGTTTTAGTCCTTGGGCAGGCGCTTTGTCGGCCTGGGGTCTTTTCCGTGTCGCCCTAGGGGGGACGAAAAAACCTGCTTGCGTGCAGTAAAGGAGGGCCCTTGGCGTGGCCCCTTACCCTTGCTAGTTTGAGGAAGCAACGTGCTTTTACCTCCTGTGGCATCCAGGGAGGCCCCAAAAAGTCGGTCGCCCTTGGAAGTCTGGTCCACAGACCAGCCCTTTAGCCAGATCAGGCAGCGTATTTCTACTGCATAAACCAAAGCTCATGACAGCAGGGGAATAGTATTCCATGTCTGACTCGCAGACAAACCTAAGGCCCTGGACCAACTGGTCAGCCAAAGTTATCTCATCAGGAGAAGCATCTCGCTCCTTTAACCCCTGGAGTAGCAATTTTGCCCATTCAGTAAGTGTCTGACACGCTAGGGCCCCCGCCAATGCCAGGCATACAGCCGACCCGAGTGCTTCAGCCTTCTTATCCACAGGGTCATTGAAAACAGGAGCCCCTTCTACTGGAATTGTGGTAGCTCTATTAAGTCTGGACACCGGAGGGTCCACTATAGGGGAAAAGGTCCATTTCTTCGGAAAACTCTCCTCAAAGGGGTACCATACCGCAAACTTCTTTGGGGCTGTAAAAACCTTTAGTGGGTTCTCCCAATCCTTGTATAAGAGCTTATCAAAAATAAAGACACAAGGAAACACCCTAGCAGTGCGGGCAGGTTTACAAAACCCAAAGGGGACCTGAGTCTCTGCTGCTTCTGCATTATTTTTCAATTTTAGTGTATCCCTGCACTGCAGTAATAAGGTCAGATACCAAAGCCTTCTCACGTACTGACCTGGAATTGGAGTCATCCTCACTGTCCGATCGGTCAGTCTGCAGTCTGACGAGTCAGGATCTGGGCCATGAGCCGTAGCTGGACTTGGCTCTGCATCAGAAATATCCTTAGAAGATTGCAGGGGACGGGGGCGTTTACTACCCCCTGTATTCCCGTGTGCTGCTTCCACCCTGGCAGCAAAAGCCTCTAGGATTGCCGACATAGCATCCATAGACACCTCAGGGGCACCAGCTGCTAAATCTGGTGTTTCAGGGGAGAAAACATCTGGCTCAGATGCCATGCTGACCACACGCTGACACCCACAGGGCTCCAGGCAAGATATCAATAGGCCACCCTGAAGACTTACCACTGTTGGATCGGTACCGCTATGCTGCGCCTGTGATGCTGTCTCACCGCTGCCGTGTCAGTCTGCTTCTTTTATCAGCGCTTCCTGTGTGAATTTTTCGCGCCAGTGTAATGCACCCTAGAGGCTGGAGACTCTCGCAAAATGGCCGCCAAACGTCTGTATGGAAGATAATGTGGGCTCTAAGAAAATGGCCGAAGATAAAGGCCAAAGCAGCCGTAGACCACAAAAAGATGGCCTGCCGAAAATTTATATATATATATATATATATATATATATATATATATATACACATATACATATACATATACACACACACACACACACACACACACACACACACACACACACACACACACACACACACATATACATACACACAGCGTGAATTACAAACATGGCCGCCAGTCGATAGAGGCCAGTGGGTGTGGAACTACAAGAAAATTGCACCGAAACCACAGGAAGATTGCCGGGCAGTTACTAGAGGCCAAAACAGGCATGGACCACTGCAAAATGGCCACTGACAGCATGGAGGGGGAAGCACATATACAACATTTCTTTTAAATGTTAGTTACAGCCAGCCCCGCTCCAGTGGAACCCCCTTGTGACCCCCAGCAACCTCAGCCAGAAGCCCAGGGAGGAGGGAAAGGCAGGGAGAGAGGGAAGAAAGGGCCACAACCACTTACTTGGTCTCTCCAGGAATGTCCAGCCTAATCACCCAGGCGAGGTTACTTATCCTGCATGTATCATGCTGGAAGACATTCCAAACAGATTATCGTCCACGCACGGAAGGTGACTGTTGAACAGGCATGCTGTGATTGGACCCTAGGGGACTATCATATGTATGCCCTGGAGCGCGACGCTCACCGGACCGGCTGCTGCGACTCGGCCGTGAGGTCAGCCGAAGATGAGCGGTCCGATGCATGCCTTGGAGCATAAGCTCACCGGCCAGGCTGCTGCGACTCGGCCGAGAGGTTAGCCAAAGCTGAGCGGTCCGATGCAAGCCCTGGAGCGTAGGCTCACCGGCCACCCGTGGAGCGATGGGCATGTCATGGAAAACCCAGCGCGTAGCTAGGGTCAGCACACGCTCGATGGCCGAAACTGGGGAGACTACAAAGATCGAGAATCCAGCCTGTCACCCAGTCGGCAGTTGATCGAAGATCGCAGTAAGCAAAAAATATATATTTCCACCGGACCAATGGGCCCGAAGTGAGCCATGTCCTACTCCTTGCTAGACAGAAAAAAATGATCTGCGAGATGCAGAGTGAGGGGATATACCAGAGGGTGGTACTGTAGAAGGTGTGATGCAACACTTTTTACAAGTTTTCTGCCTAGTCACTCCTAATTAACGGATAATACCCACTATGTCAATAGAGAAGCTGTGTCGGTCCAGGAACGAAAGAGTAAGGTAGATATTGCTGAACAAGGAAATCAAACAAACCAGTGGAATGGGCTCCTGAATCATGTATCCACTAACAAAAGTGATCATGTGATTGGTAAGTCTACCTGCCTTTCCAGTGTTGAGACCCAGTCAAAAAACCACTAGGAGGGGAGAGGGGTCAATATTCAACAGCTGCATTTCATAAGACACATTTCAACACACTAAGTGCTGATATTTTCCTCATTACCATAACCAAGAAAAATTCTACAAAAACTATACAAGACTCCAAAAGAAGTAAAAAATACAGATTTATTAAACATGTATGGCTGAACCATCTTACCATATCTTGACAAAACCTGTGTGCAAAATATGCAGTTTCAGGCATTTAACATTCTTGGCAAGTATAACAGACCAATGCATTATCATCTACTTACAAAGAAAAAAAAATATATAAGATGTGACAGCAAGAGATACAGGCAGGTTATTTATCTTTTAGCGACTGTCTCCACTTCCAGAGATCTTGTATTACCTGCAATGATAACAAAAGTATATTAGAAAAAAGAAATCATCCATTTGTGTCTTGTACACATTAAAGTATTCATAACGCCTGATAATTTGCAATGACAAAAAAGGTACAGTAGATCAATAAGGCCCCTTTCAGTGTTTAAGTACTTTTTTTAATGCAAAAGAAGGCTTCCATTTAAAATTCATGCTTTCACACTAGGGTGGTTCTGTATAAAAAAAAAAAATCTTGCTGGCAGGATCCTTTGGTGAGCTAAAAAAACTGCACCTAAACACTCCTCCCCATTAAGATGAATGGGAAGCCCCACAGAGTTTGACTCGCGTGTCCTTTAAAAACTGCACCACAAATGCCTCACAAGTGATCAGCGTTTTACTGGTAGTTTTGAAGCAAACCAGTGCGAAAGGGGCCTAATGTTGGCACAGCCATGTGAACAAGCAGCCAATGGAAAGTTTCTGCTTGCAAGCACCACGTAGCAATTCTAACATAAAAACCCACTTAAGGCATGAAAGGTTTTTATTTTGTACAATTTCCCAGATTTCTGGAAAAAAGGAAAATCTGATCTCCATTCATATCCACTATTCTACTACCACATTTTATAAGGCAAGCCTAATCCATAAAGCAGTAAATAGTCTGATTTGGAAAAACTACTTGTCCCATTACCAACGGAGAGATTTACTAGGACTGTACTGGTAACGGCAGCGATTTGGGTTTTGGATATGCACATATTAAACTGATGTTTATTCACATATTGTAGCACACAAGGTCTTACCTTCTGGTCATCCATCCTGAAACAGTTCTTCACATAGTTTGAAAACTTTGGTTCAATTTTTGGAAGCACACCACCCTGAAGAGTAAAACAAATTAAACCAATTGAATCTTTACAGCGATATATTGCAGAATGCACCATATGTTTATAAAGTCTAAGTGACTAACATTTTCCTGTTTGGCAGCTGTGTCAGTTAAAGTATAATCTTTAACTCTTCATGGGTTCACAGATACACAGACCAGTGGGGTACAAGGTGCTACAAACGTACTGATCAAAAATTCCCTTGCAAGTCCTATGCAGTAGAAGTCAGGCAAAATCCCCACACAAAAGACTCAACATGACAAAATGAAGGAAAATCTGAAAGGGGTAGAAAAATTCAAATACTCTCCTCTCCCCCAAATTACTGCTGGACAGCATGACAGTATAAACTAGCGATCTTCATATATGAAGACAGATCCATCTTCTGAATTTGACCATGCAGAATTCTGAGCCCAGCAACTAAAAGGTGCTCTTGCTGGGCTTGGCTGTAACCAATTCAAGATTCCCTATTGGAGCCAGGAGGAGAGGGCTATTGGGTATGGGTTGCTGCCCAGGGGCAAAGGGACCCAAAAAGATGCCACAAGGCATGAAATGACTACCCGATAGAGCTTTTTTTCGCCCCCCCAAGTCATGCACTGTAAACCCTGCTGGTACAAGTGTTCTGGAAAGATTTTGAACCCACAGAGTAAGGCAATGTACATACTGCTTGGGACATTGAAAAACCAGTGCTAGATGGCTTTTTTCTAGCCATTTGCTAGCAACTTGGTTACTTTTATTGCCCTAGGCCAGTGATGGCGAACCTTGGCACCCCCAGATGTTTTGGAACTACATTTCCCATGATGCTCAACTACATTGCAAAGTGCATGAGCATCATGGGAAATCTAGTTCCAAACCATCTGGGGTGCCCTAGGCCTAGTGTCTTCCTGTCACACAGGGCAAGTAAAATGTAAGGTACATGTTGCAGCTGTAGGGCCAGGCAACGCTATACCATGCAAGCCCACCACTGGTAAAAAACACTGGAACAAAAGGAGTTCCAGCTACATGGAATGTAGACCAATTTACATCTCCCATCTAGCGTAGTGAAACCATTCTCCACTTAGCCAAGTGAATGTCCAGCGCTCTGCAACCTCAAGGCAATATACTGTGACAGGCACTCCCTACACAGACCCTTAGTGCAAGCACTATACATAATTTATGAACACTTGATTTTTACCCAGAAATAATGTAATCTTTGCTCAACATTTGATGGAATTTTTGTTGTGGCTATACCATGCTAAAAGTATTTTTCAAAATAACCAAGGCACTGCAACAAAAAAACGTTATTTTGTAGAAAATTATCAAAATGAGAACAGCAATGACTGTAGCACGGTGAAAGATTACAAACTAATAATTTCCTGAAGGTTACAATTAGCGTACACCAGTGGTCATCAACCCTGTCCTCAGGGCCCACTAACAGGCCAGGTTTGCAAGATAACTGAAATGCATCACAGGTGATATAATTTGCTGCATTCTAGTCTGCATCTCCCCAAGGTAAAACATAAAATCTGGCCTGTTAGTGGGCCCTGAGGACAGGGTTGATGACCACTGGTGTACACCCTTGCTTTGAATGACTTCAGCACATCTGTGGCCACAGGACATCACTAGTATTGCACTGCTCTGTGCAATTTTGTTCCACTCAGGGTTTCGCAACCATAGTGGTTTTATTGACCACAACTTTTGCCAAGGATTTTCCATAGGTTTTCTAATGGGTTTAGATCAGTACTCTAGGCTGGCCTTTTTTAATTTCAATGTTTTCCACTTCAAGGATCTTAACCCGTTTTGCTGTATGACAGGGCATTGTCATGCATGAAAATTGCTGGCTGATTGGGTGAGGAACACAGGGAAGGAACTGCATGTTGAAGAAGGTTCTGAAACATTTGCATTCACTGCCATGTAGCTGTAAAAGAGGCCCAACCCCTGCTGTAGAAAACATCCCCCAAACCATGACACTTCCCCCTCGTCATTTCACCGACTTCTTTACACACTTTGGGTTTAGCCTTTCCCCAGTTTGACAGTGAACATGTCGTTTCCAATCTGCCCCAAATAAATTAAACTTTCTTTCATCACTAAAGTGAACTTTGGACCAGTTCTCCTCTGTCCACAAAACATGCTCCTCAGCAAAGGTTAGTCTAGCCTTTAGATTTTCTGCTTTTAAGTAGTTTGGTCACTGCAGAGTGGGCTTTCAGTCCAAATTCTCCTAAACGGTGAGACACTGACAAGACAGATCCTTATTCTGTTCAGCGCTGAGCAATCGCAGCTGCAGTGTTGAACAGATTGCCCATTGAGATTCTGTGCATTATCCTGTCCTCTTGCATTTGTCTTCCATGGACGACTAGCCTTCTTGGGGGACTTGAGTTTGACATTCACAGATTTGGAACAAACTTCTCTTGCTATGGCTGAAAAGGTCATCCCTTTGGCCTTAATTTGGGCAACCTGCTGCAGGAGGGTTTTAGTCACTGTCCAACTGCTCACCATCTTGCAAAGCCAGTGAAAATTGTAAAGTTAGGCTGGCAGTTGAATGGGGTTTGTCAGATAAAGAAATTAGCACAAGGTGCCAAATTAAATAACGGAGGTATCTGAACGTGTTCTCCAATTGTGATCAATGTTTCAAATCTCACTGAAATGTTATTAATTTCTTCAAAATAAATGTAACTCATGAAATACGCTTAAAGGGCAAGTTCACCTTTACAGAAAGCTCTGCAAGGTGAACTTCCACACATACAGCGCAGCTTGCAAACAACTTCTGTAATAAAAGTCTATGCAAGCTGCTCTAAGGTCACCCCCAAGTAGTACAGGAACCTTATTCTAAGTCGGAGAGACTTGAGTTGGTCCGATTAGAACGGTTCCATTGCACTTCATGGAGCGCAACTTGTCAGGTGGCCAAGTCGCCTTAGTGTGAAGCGGGGCTAAAAGCGACTCCACTTTTAGTCAGTCAATCCCCGTTGCCTTTTTTGAAAAATGGTTAATGGATACACTGGGGAGGGACCCATGTCCTGTACTCCAAGATACAATACAGGTATGTCATTGATAACGTAATTTATAAATCATGGGACATCACCAAGCAACAATTTGAGGGGTGTATAGCAATACAGCTACACAGCAGCAACAGGTTTACAAGAAAAAATAAGACCCAGCAAGCCCAAACTTAACTGTAAATGCACCTCACTGCTGGAGCAAACCGAGGCTTAGCCACTTGGAAACCAATGGTTTTGAAGACTGATGAACAGGTGGCTCTCTGCAAAACAGTAGAGACACTAGGTGCTGTATAGGCTCAAGAACCTGACCTTTATGGGAGAATTGGCTCAGGCAGAGACATAGGGGCTTGTTCGCAAAGGGCAGAAGCCCCGTAAAAACGGGGATGGCAGAAGAACAACCCCACTGAGTGGGAGGGAGGAAATCCAAGGGGGGCCTTCCAATGAATAATGGAGAAAAAAAAAAAATTGACACGTCAAGGGAATGTGCCAAATAGGAAACATGAAGTAGGGATATCAGGAATTCACCTAGCAGGATTGACCAGTTGCTGTATTGTTGAGGAAGAAATCTGAGAAAGGCAGACAAGTGCTGATGCTCCTACAGAATCCACACCTCACTAGTACCAGGTTGGATCTCACTTTGCCTTCAGAACTGCCATAATTCTTTGTGGCATAGATTCAACAAGGTGTTGGAAACATTCCTCAGATTTTGGTCCATATTGATATAGCATCACGCAGTTGCTGTAGATTTGTCGGCTGCACATCCATAATGCAAATCTCCCATTCCACCACATCGCACAGGTGCTCTATTGGATTGAGATCTGGTGACTGGATGCCATTGGAGTACAGTTAACTCATTGACCTGTCCAAGAAAGCAGTTTGAGATGATCCAAGTATGGAAGTGGCCATCAGAAGATGGGTACACTGCAGTCATAAAGGGATGGACATGGTCAGCAACAATACTCAGGTAGGCCATGCATTTAAACAATGCTCAATTGGTACTAAGGGACCCAAAGTATGCCAAGAAAATATCCCCCACACAACCACCAGCAGACTAAACCATTGCTGCAAGGCAGGATGGATCCATGCTTTCAGATGTTAAATTCTGACCCCATTTAAATGTCGCAGCTAAAAACAAGACTCAGACCAGGCAACGTTTTTCTAATCTTCTATTGTTCAATTTTGGTGAGCCAACATAAAAAACCGAGCACATGCCTGCCATCTCAGGTGTTAGTTTACAGTTGAACCTCGGATTACAAGCATAATCCGTTCCAGGGGAATGCTCGTAATCCAAAGAACTTGCATATCAAAGAGTTTCCCCATTGAAGTCAATGGAAATGAAAATTTGTTCCGCATTGACTTCAATGGGACGCAATACCGCATGCAGCCAGGAGGTGAGGGGCACCGGAGAAGCTCGGAAACAGCCGGAAGGCCCGAGGACACGTCGGCTGACCTTGGCAAACGTCGGAAAGGCTCACTAACAGTATTCCTGTCCATTTCCAAATGACGACAATCGGCTGCGATAGTCGCTGCTCTATTCGTGCGCCCCGCACCTCAGGCCAAATGTGGTACGGCATGCCCTATTCGGTTGAATTCTGCTCGTCTTGAGACAATCGCAAACAGTCAGGATTTAAAAAAAAGTTGCTTGCAAATCAAAAACGCTTGTTAACCGCATTACTCTTAAACCGAGGTTCCACTGTACTTGCCTCAAAATGCCTTAGCATAATACTTGTGGCATGCAGTAAAAAGCACTGTTGGTAATGGCATGCTTGCTTCTATTCATAAAAGCAAGCAATTTGCTGAAGATAATGTATGGTTCAATAACCTTACCTTGTCTAAAGTCCCCTGCATTTTTGCCTTAATCTCTTCAGGTGTAAAGGGTGTTTTCGGAGTTTTTGGGCTCTGTAGCTTCCCTTTCTGGTCAGGTGTCTGTTGATATATAAATGAAGGATACGTGATACAATATATGCACTACACTCATCCTCTGACAGATGACCAATACATAGAACTGACCTAGGAGTAGAATGAATTTTAAAGCAAGGAGATATTTGGGCTGAATAAAGTTTCTGGAAGCAGGGCAAAAAACTACAGGCCATTCTGTATACCCCAACATTGTGCATTTAGAGCCACAGTAATGTTTTCAAGACAACCAGAATTCGTTTTCCATTTGAGTAAACTTCAGATTACAGCTAGTAAAAAACAGAATTGTCAGTTCATGTAATGCAAATTTCATATCTTAAAGCGGAGTTCCAGCTGGATGTATATTAAAGTCAGCAGCTACAAAAAGTGTAGTGGCACACACTCCAGCGATGCGGCTGCCCGAAGCCCGTTCCCCACCCCCATGTTTACCATAGAGCTGACCGAGGACCAGATTGTCCCTGGCCATCTCTATGACCTTCGGAGGCCGAGCACGATGTTGACATCACTTCCGGCCTAGGCAGATGTAAACACATCTGTTTTTAGCTGGAAAGGCAGAGAGATAGTTAAAAAAAAAAAATCTTATAGACCCCATGCTTTACTGCATATACAGACTGATTTTACTGTTGGTTTAGGAACACTTTAAAGGAAACCGCCATTGGCACGCACTCTGCCTGGGTTAATGGTGATGCCTACTTTTTATTATGCAAGAATTTTGGTGCCATTTGTTGTCCCACTTTAACTCCCTTCCTCCTCCCCAGGCCAATTTTCAGCACTGTCACTTGACAATTGCACAATGTCATGCAACACTGTACCCAATCAATTTTTATAATTTTTTGAGACAGATATAGCTTTCTTTTAAGGCTGCAACCAACAATTATTTTCATAGATTAGTTGGCCGATTTTTGCGATTAATCGTATGAAATCATAAAAAAGCAATTTTTCGTTTATTTAAAATAATGAAAAAAAAAAAACAGTGTTACACTCAAACTGCATCACAACATAGCTATTAAAGTAAATTCCTCATTCATTACTGACAATGCAGTGAGGGGGCTGGCCCTGAATGGGAGAGGGGACCGTACTGGAGGGTGGGAGAGAGTTAGCTAGTTTGGAGACCAGACGGAGATAAGGTTGGGAGGGAGTTTGGAAGAGAGGCTGTGGGAGAGGAACCGGACCAGAGGGGGTTTCGATAGATTGTCCAACCAAACTAAGAACCAGACCCAAAAGGGGGAAGTGGCCTGAGGCAAGGGGCTCCGGACCAGAGTGTGGGTGGGAGAGGTCTGTATGCCTCAAACTGACACCAATGATGGGGCACCATCGCCCCCCCCCCCCAGGAACACAGATGGGGCACCATCGCCCCCCCCCCCAGGAACACCGATGGGGCACAAAGCCTCCCATAAATACCAACATGAATGCTTTGCCAAGTTCCCTGTATTTTAAAAGCAAGCCGCTACCTTATCGCAGCTCAGCGCTCACGTGACCGGCTGCTTCTCTCCTCTCTGCCCTCGAGGCAGCTAAGCGAGCGGGGCTGAGAATACCGTGCCGACGTCAGCAGAGAGGAGGAGAGAGGCGGATGTGCCAGGTCACATGAGCGCCGAGGTATACAGCGGCGCCAGCTTTTTACACAGGGGATTGTAACTCGGATGGACGCGGTACTGAAATGTAGGGAGGAATGTGCGTGCTGTTAGACCAACTAATCGATAAAGAATCGTTGAAAACGATTTTATCATCGATTAATCGTTTCAGCCCTACTTTCTTTTGGTGGCATTTAATCCACTGTTTTTTGCCAATGAGATTTTTTTTGAAAAACGTTCTAAATAAGTAATTTGCTGGGAACTGCTAATCAGGACACTGATTATCAGTGTCCTAATTATCAGTGTAGAGGTCCCATGTGCATTTGCCGGTTATTGGCTCTCCTCCCACACTGTCAGCTGTATACAGCAACGGGGAGATGTAAACAAGGCATCTTTGTTCTGCCTAGTGACATGACAGGGATCTACTGTTCCATGTCATCGCTGTCATGTCAGTGGTAGCCCATCATAGATTGAGAAGATGGATAGAAATAGATAAGATAGAGATAGAGAACGATAGATGAAGATAAATAAAAATAAATTGCCACCATTACTAAAAAAAAAAAAAAAAAAAAAAAAAGGCTATAAAACTATCCCCTATTTTGTAGACGCTACAACTGTTGCGCAAACCAAATATGCTTATTGGTTTTTTTTTTTACCAAAAATATGTAGAATACATATCGGCCTAAACTAAGGGAAAAAAATGTGGGATATTTATTACTGCAAAAATTATCAAATATCACCAAAAGAAAGCTCTTTGTGGGGGGGAAAAAAAAAGGATGGCAATTTTTTGGGTACAGCATCGCACGACCGCGCAATTGTCAAAGAGACAGTGCCGTATTGCAAAAAAATGGCCCGGTCATTGGGCAGCCAAATTTTCCAGGACTGAAGTTGTTAAAATGCCCCATCCTCTGCAAAATCTGATAGAAATACAATTTGATTCCATTAGATCTGCCAGAGATTGTTCAACAAAGTCAGTCCCTCCTTTTAGGTCAAACCTGGCTGACAAGATCTCCTCTAAAATGATGAAAGAATTATTTTTTTTACTTGAGAAAAAAAAAAAAAAAATAGGATTTTTGCACTCAACGTAAAATCCATTTCTCTGAGTTAATGGACGGACACAGCTTCCTATTGACAAGTGGGTATTATCCTTCATTAAGGAGTGACTAGGCAGAAAACTTGTAGAAAGTGTTAAATCACACCTCTTACAGTACCGCCCGGGGGCGGACCCTCTGGGTATAACCTCTCTGCACCTGGCAGATCAGTTCGTCAAAAAGCAGTACAAACTTAAGAGGGGTGGGTGCTGTATCCGTCCATGAACTCCGAGAAATGGATTTTACGGTGAGTACAAAAATCTTATTTACCCCTTTTGTTCATGGACGGACAGCTTCCTATTGACAAGTGGGACATTCCCAAAGAAGTGTCAAAAAACGAGGGGTGGGAACAGCACAATAGGATTTTTGTACTCACCGTAAAATCCATTTCTCCGACGTCCATGGCCTGACAGCTGGATACTGTAAACGTGTGGGTATATGTCCCTGCTTGCAGGAGAAAATCTAAGCAGAATGTTTGATGTCAGAAACATACATTCCAGGAAAAGCCAGAGCCGAACTGCCCCACCCGCAGCTAGCAGGCCCAGTTCGTAACAAAGCAGTACAAACCTTAAAAAGGAAGGGTGGGTGCTGTGTCAGTCCATGGACATCAGAAACGGATTTTACGGTGAGTACAAAAATTCTATTTTCTCTTACCGTCCATGGACTGACACAGCTGGATACTGAAAACGTGTGGGACGTCCCAAAGCAGTATCAGAAGGGTGGGAGCAGTAGTAAAGGAACAACCAAAACTTCACTCCAAACAAGCAGACCTCCTCAACAGAGGAGTTGCAACATTAAACAGCGGCCTGCAACACTTTGCGGCCGAAGGGAGCATCCGAAGATGCAGCCACATCAACCTTATAGAATTTTGAAAAGTTATGAACAGACGACCAGGTCGCCGCCTTGCACACCTGTGCAACTGACGCTTGATTTAGGAAAGCCCAGGAAGCACCAATCGCCTTGGTGGAATGCGCCGCAACCGGAAAGGGAGGCGCCCGCCCCTTAAGGGCATAGGCCTGTATGACTGTCTGCCTGATCCACCTAAAGACTGTGGCAGACGACACCGCTCGGCCCTGTTTTGGACCAGAGCCAAACCGTGAGTCTGCTACTGTTTCCATTCAGAAGTCTGACAGGTACACCCACAAGGCTCATACCCATCTTAATGTATGAAGCGCAAACTCTCAGGGATGCAATGGGTGAGGACACAAGGACGGAAGAACAATGTCCAAGGTGAAAGGCCGAGACCACCTTTTGAAAAA
Source organism: Rana muscosa (assembly GCA_029206835.1). Classification (NCBI taxonomy): domain Eukaryota; kingdom Metazoa; phylum Chordata; class Amphibia; order Anura; family Ranidae; genus Rana; species Rana muscosa. The sequence continues at coordinate 1,616,098 of JARGYO010000549.1, forward strand.
AAGGACGGTCGTGGGCGCAACACCGCCATATGCTTATGGAGGACCAAGTAAGGCGACTTGCAGGACAAGACCGCCAACTCAGACACCCGTCTAACCGAAGTAATGGCCACCAAGAAGGCCACCTTCTGGGACAAGGTCAAGAGAGGAATCTGATATTCTCAAAGGGATGTTCTTGGAGAAGCGAGATGCATCAAATTCAGATCCCAAGTAGGGAGGAGGCTTGACGGGGGGGGGGGGGGGGAATCACATGGCGAACCCCCTGCACAAAAGGTGCTAATCAAGGAATGGCCCGGTAGCGGTCGTTGGGAAAAAAAAAAAAGACAGCCCGGGCCGAAATACGACCCTCAAATGGTATGCAATGCCAGCTTTTGGGTCACACCACGCTGTAAGAGCAGCAAAATCCTGGGAACGGAATACATCTGAGGACTCCAATCAAGTTCCTCGCACATAGCGATGTAAACCTTCCAGGTACGGTGATATATCTTTCTGGAGGAAGATTCCCGTGCCAACAGATGAGATGACCACCAAATCCGAGACCCCTCGGTCCCTCAGCACCTGGCTTTAAAAGCCAAGGACTGTAAAGCAGGAACAAGTATGGGATCCTGAGACAGAAGGTCCACCCCAATAGGCAGTCGCCAAGGAACGTCTGCGACAAGACGAAGTAGATCGGCGTACCAATGTCCCCCGTTCCGGAGCAATGAGGATCACCAGAATGGCCTCGGCCCCTACTCTGCGAAGCAACAGTAGCGGAGGGTAAGCATATCAGGCGATACTGCCCCCACCGGCTACCAACGCGTCTGCTCAGGGGTCCCTGGACCTGGCCACGAATCTTAACACCTTGTGAGTGAGTCGAGAGGCCATAAGGTCCACATCCGGTGTCCCACCGCCAGTAAAGGAGGTGGAAACATCTCCGGATGCAAGAACACTTCCCCTGCAATGCACACGGCCGACAGAACCGTCCTGCAGCGAGATGTATGAAAATCCCAAAGAGACTCCGCAATGTAATCAGAGAAGAGAGGCCCCGGTTTCCAGGGTGCCTCAACTGTTGGCCAAGAAAGGCAACTTGACAGAGCTTCCCTAGAAACTGTCAGAGGACCAGTAACACAGCCTCCACAGTTGGCGCAAACCCACCCCGGGCACAGAGACCCTAAAGGCTAAAGCAGTTGCAGTGCACCTGCTAGTCGACTGATAGATGAAGCAGAGGGTTTTGCCCAGTCATTGAGCTTCAGAAACGCAGCCACTAACGGGCGAAACGCTAACCTCAGCCTGGCGAACACAGGCCAGCGCTTCTGATCACCACTGAAGGCAGGTGGAAAGTGGTACCCCTGATACCAGGGATCCTTATGACAATGCTCCATCCAGCAGCTACCCCAGTGTTTCTCAACTCCAGTCCTCAAGGCGCACCAACAGGTCATGTTTTTGGGATTTCCTGCAGATAAAACAGCTGTGATAATTACTAAGGCAGTGAAACTGCTCAAATCACCTGTGAAAATCAATGGAAATCCCAAAAACATGACCTGTTGGTGCGCCTTGAGGACTGGAGTTGAGAAACACTGAGCTACCCCATGTAGCTGATTGTACAAACAGTTTATGCTGTGTATTGCGCCAAAACGCGCAAATAGAGTGGGCAGAAACCCTACCCAGCCACAAAGAGCATAATACAACCACATACGGCGTATGTAGTTTAGTGTGGATAAACATATTAAACACGTTTATACTGTGCCAGCGACGAAGGCGCGCACATAATCGGACGGAAACCAGCCACGCAGATTGCGTACACAACCGTGTAGGTATGTTAGCCAGCGAATAAACAAATTGCACATGCTTATACAGTGCATAGTGTTGAAAATGCGCACACCATTGGAGCGCGGGGGAGAAACCGGAGCACCCGGATGAAACACACGCAGACTGCATACCGTGTAGGTACTATAGTATGTGCGATAAACATTTTGCACAAGCCTTTGTGCATAGCACCGAAGGCGCACACACACAGTTGGCGCGTGGGAGGAACCGGAGGACCCCACGCAGACCCATAGAATGCAATACATACAGCCACTGTGAATGTATTTAGTGTTGTGTATAAACATAATGTGTATGTTTACACTGAGTATTGCACCAAAGGCACACACACTATGTAGAGTGGGCGGAAACACGGAGGAAACCCACGCAGACTGCACAGACATACCGGGTAGGTATGTTAGTATGTGGATATCAAATCGCACAAATTTAGGCTGTGCATAGCGCCGAAAGCGCCCATACCAATGGAGTGTGGGAGGAAATCGGAGTACCCGGAGGAAAACCACACAGACTGCCTACACATACCGTGTAGGTATTATAGCATGCGTGATAAACATTGAACATGTTTAACTGTGCAGAAGGCCAAAGGCGCACATACCGTCAGCGCGTGGGAGGAAACTGGAACACACGGAAGAAACCCACGCAGACAGCACACAGATACCGTGTGAACATATTGCACATGTTTATGCTGTGCATTTCCATTGGAGCGTGGGAGGAAACCGGAGTACGCGGAGGAACCCCACGCAGACAGTAAACCCATACTGTAAATATGTATAGTATGTGCAATAAGCATATTGAACATGTCTATACTGTGCAGAGCCGAAGCGCACATACCATGAGTGCAGGGGGACACCGGAGGCCCGGGAAGACACCAGAGAGTATAAATACATACACTGAATGTATCTAGAGACGTAAACATATTGTGTAAATGTATATCATGTATGGCACTGAAACAGCATTGGAACGTGGGGGGACACCCATGCAGACACCAATAACACATACACACACTGTGAATGTATGCAGTGTAGAGGTATAGGATGAGTTTAAATTATGGCGCAGAGGCGCATAATATTCTCTGTATCATTCCAACCTGCTTAACTGTGCTGCCGAAGCAGCATGCAGGTAACCTCTGATCCTCAGACCGTGTGTCAGAGCGTTCCCCAGGAAATGGCAGGAAACCACAGGTGCAGAGACCCTGTTGTGGCCTCAGGACATCACACAGAAGGCCCACACATGCTGCACCGACCGGGGGGGGGGGGGGGGGGGGGTTAGTCTTCCTCACAAGGGAATGTCCTGTTCAAAAACATTAAAATATTTCAGAGCTAGGGTCCTGAGCACAGTAGCTAGGCCCATATCTGAATCAGAGCACTCCACTAAAGATTTTTGTGGGGAGAGGGGGGCTTTATAGCTCCCTTGTGCTCGCACACCGCTTCCATTCTGACAAGGAAAGATTCCAGGACTGCAGACAACTAGTCCATAAGGACCGCAGGTGCATGAGCACTGCCAGTTGCCTCAGGCAAGTGTGGAGAAGCAGGTGTATCAGACTCCATATCGCCACCCTCAGACCTTATACACTACTACAGTGAATATACAGTCCACCCACTGGCTACGCTGAGGCGATACCCGGAGGACTCAAACCCTTAACCACTTCCATACCGGGTCATTGTAAAAGGACGCCGGCAGGAACCCTCTCTCCCTCCAGGTGAACGTCATGACGTCCTGGGTTTGAGGGGGGATATGTGAACGATGCCTGCAGCTAGAGGCATCATTCAGATATCCTTGTCTTCAGCCGGCGATTCTGCGCACCATAAGAACGATCATAGCGGCGATTCCGCCCACATATGTAAACGCCGTTCAAACCACATATGTGAGGTATGCGTTAGAGCGCGTGCAAAAATTCTAGCACTAGACCTCTGTAACTAACCTGGTAACCTGTAAAAATGTTCAAAGCGTCGCCTATGGAGATTAAGTACCGAAGTTTGGCACCAGTGTGTGCAGTTTTAAAGCGTGACATGTTGGGTATCTATTTACTCGGCGTAACATAAGCTTTCATATTTTACTACAATTTTTTTAAATTTTTTTTAAATCGGGCCAACTTTACTGTTATTTTTTAATTCATGAAACCATTTTTCCCCCCCAAAAAAAGGAGTTAGAAAAATTATTGCGCAAATACTGTGCAAGGTAAAAAGTTGCAACGACCGTCATTTTATTCCCTAGGGTGTCTGCTAAAAAAACATATATAATGTTTGGGGGTTCTGAGTAATTTTCTAGCAAAAGAATGATGATTTGTACATGGAGAGAAGTGCCAGAATAGGCCCGGTATGGAAGTGGTATAAAAAGCCCTGTATGGCAAGGGTTAAGAACCGCTCAGTTCTGCTGAGGAAACCGTGCTGTTAAGCCTGAGGAGTGAAGAATCTGAGGAGATTCGTGCCGCAGCTAGAGGCGCCAAAAGTAAAAGCGCGCGGCTACAAGAAAATGGCCGCCGATATAACGGCGCCATTGAGCCACGGCAAGATGGATGCCGAGCGCATTAGTTAAACAGCCAGCGCTAATGGCGCACACAATAAGTCCCCACCTCACACACCAGAACACTGCTCCTCTTCCACTAACCGACATGAGCTTCCCCAGCCAGGCCAGAGTGACCCCCAAGCACCCGCACAGCACCTGTACAGGGTGCAGAGAGCAGCATAACAGGGGGAAGACACCCCCCCAATATAAAAAAACAGCCAGCATGTACTCACCTGCAGCAGGAGAGACTTAACCGTCCCAGAGGGAACCACTGGCTTGTTTCAGACAGACCTATCACAGAGCAGTACTGCGTAGCTGTCGGCCTGGTACACCGCGAAAGATAGTCAGTCAGGTACTGTTCAATCTTGAGAGGACCGCGGGAGCATGAAAGCAACCCGGCCACCCCTGGAGTCATGGGGCATGTTGTGAACGGAGTCTCACGCACACAAGGCGAGGATCAGCACGCTCGATGGTCGGACAGGGAAGACGAGGATACCAGTGTACCCAACCTGTTGCCCAGCCGACAGTTGATCGAAGGTCTCAAAAACAACATTCCCAAAGGAATAAAATTTTAAGATAAAATCTTCCAGGAGACTGCCTCCGAGAGCCACGTCTTCTGCTAGGCGGAAGAAAAAAAAAAACTGGGGCTGCTAGCTGTGGGTGGGGGGGGGGCACCCCCCTGGGCGGGGCTGTCGGCTCTGGCTTGTTCTGGAATGTATTTTTCTGACATCCAACATTCTGCCTAGATCTTCTCCTGCAAGCAGGGACATACACCCACACGTTTACAGTATCCAGCTGCGTCAGTCCATGGACGATAAGAGAAAGTAAACTTTCACCCCAAAACAGCTACTCACCGAGGAGTTGCAACTCTAAACAGCTACCTGTAAAACTTTTCGGCCGAAAGCATCCGAAGATGCACCTACATAAACCTTGTAGAATTTAGTGAAAGTGTGAGCGGACGTCCAAGTCGCCGCTTATACATAATTTGGAAACAGACGCTTGATGTCGGAAAACCCAAGCGGCACATATTGTCCTGGTCGAATGCGCCGTGACAGGAAAGGGGGCGCCCGACCCTTAATGGCGCAAGCCTGAATCACCATGTCGGATCCACCTAGAGATGGTGGCTGACGAGACCGCTAGTCCCTTCTTGGGACCAGCCACCGAAAAACAGCGAGTCTGAGATGAAGCCGAAACGACTTTCGAAAGGAAGGCTGCGGACGCAGCACCACCTTATCCTTGTGGAAGATCAGATAGGGAGAGCCTTGCATGATCAAGGCTGCCAGCTCAGAGACTCGTCTAACAGACGCAACCGCCACCAAAAAGACCACTTTGAGAACATTAGGGAAATTCCCTTGTTGACACTCAGTGATTTTTTGAAGCACCGAGAGGACCAGGTTCAAGTCCCACGGAGATAGCAGGGGACGCCCGGAGGAACCACGTGTCAAACCCCCTGTATAAACGTACCCGCGTGAGCCGCTGAAAAAAAAAGCCAGGGCAGAGATCTGCCCCTTAAAATTTGTACTTAAGGCGAGCCTTTGGTCCACCCCACACTGTAGGAACAGCAGGATTCTGGGAGACCAAATAAGTACGCGGATGCCACTTCATTTCCTCACATGGAAATGTAGGTCTTCCAAGTGCAATGGTAAAACCTTCCTAGAGTACGGCTTCTGAGCACTTTTCATGGTAGAGATCACCGAATCTGACAGGCCCCGGTCTCTCAGAACCTGTTCTCAATAACCATGCCGTTAAAGAAAGTGACTAAAGCAGGATGGAGTATGGGACCTTGAGACAGCAGGTCCTCCCGTAGTGGTAGGCGCCAGGGGATGTCTGCTACCAGACGT